>VZTU01009538.1:0-11245 GCA_013400835.1 Zapornia atra
ACAGAGAGAGGGACAGAGAGAGGAGGTTTCCTGGGGAGGGGGCTTATGACTCTGTGGGGGGACCAGGCTGGAGCAGTCTGNCCAGGCTGGAGCAGTCTGGGCCTGAGAGACTGAGAGACATTCTATGATAGCAGTTGGTGAAGAGATGAAGCCCTGTGGGAAAGGACTCATGTTGGAGAGGTTCGTGGAGGACTGTCTCCCGTGGGTGGGACCATACACTGGAGCAGGGGAAGGGTGTGAGGAATGCCCTCCCTGGCTAAGAAGAAAAACATCTTGTGAGGAACTGACCAAAACCCCAATTCCCCCATTCCCTGCCCCTCCCTGTGCCAGTATGTGGGGAGAAGAAAGGAGCGAAATCATATCTAAAGTGAAGTCTGCTAAGAAGCAAGTGGTGGGGGGAGGCACTTTAAGATCTGGTCGCAGTTGTCATTATCCAACACTGGTTTTACTTTATGTGTGTAGTGTAATAAATTAGATGCTCTTTTATCCCATGTTGAGTCTGTTTTGCCCATGATGCTGATTGTGGAATGATTTCTCCCTGTCCTTATCTCAACTCCTAAGCCTCTCACTATATATTTTCTNTCTCAACTCCTAAGCCTCTCAATATATATTTTCTCCCCAGTCCAGCTGAAAAGGGGAGGCATAGAGTGGTTTTGGTGGGCATCTGGCCTCCAGCCAGGATCAAACCACCACATCTCTGAATTGATTCATAATCACATCCAATATATGGGGAAGCAAGGGGGGATACTTTCACCTCCCCTATTCGCTTCAGGTTGATTACAACAGCTCTCAGAATTCTGAATACCCTTGGGATGTTCAGGGCAGCATGTTCCTGTCTCCTGAATCTGTTCCAAATCCTGTTCAGGGTTACAAGGTTAGATGGGGCTTTGGGTAACCTGGTCTAGCGAGGGTGCCTCTGCCCTGGCTTACATACATCTTCACTGAAGGGATACCTTTTCCCTCACACTTGACAGAGGTCATCTCCAGAAGCCAAGGACTTGTGTCTTTTTTCCAATTGCCTTGTCAATGCCTTCTTCCTTAGACAGGGATCCTAGCTGCTTGACCACCCTACCCTCTAATTCCAGGCTACTGTTCCTGTTATCCCAGCATCAGAGCAGCCAGCTGATAATGTGCTCACTTGTGGCTGAAATCTTTTGTCATTATTTTGCAGCTCATTCAGGAAAAAGGATTGGGTGATTACCTCTGGCTCTACCTTTTCCTCTTGTTTCTGTGATGGTCTTGGTTCATCATACCTCACTAAGCAAACTGATTTGTGTATTTATTCTTCTGCATAGGGGTGCCTGATACCAGTACTGGTTGGTTTTCTGGCATCGCTAGATTGTCTGTAACAGGGGTTTGAAGAGCCACAGTGCCTGTTGTGGGGGTTGGGGTAGCTGAAGTGCCTGATCTGGAGGTTGGAGTTACCTCAGTGCCTGCAGGTCTGTTTTCCCTCTCTTCTCTCTGATGGTACTACCCGATATCACTGGTTGGTAGATAGTGGCCTACCTGGGAAACCTGTTGCAGTGCCTCACCACCCTCAGAGTAAAGAATTTCTTCCTAATGTCTAACTTAAACCTGCCCTTTTTCAGCTTAAAGCCATTGCCCCTTGTCCTGTCACTACACTCCCTGGTGAACACTCCCTCTCCCACTTTCCTGTAGACCCCTTTAAGTACTGGTACGCCACAATTTGGTCACCCCAGAGCCTTCTCTTCTCCAGGTTGAACAAGCCCAACTCTTGCAGCCTGTCTTCATAGGAGAGGTACTCCAGCCCCTTGACCATCTTCATGGCCCTCCTCTGGGCTCACTTCAACAGCTCTATGTCTTTCCTGTACTGGGGACCCCAGAGCTGGATGCAGCACTCCAGGTGGGGTCTCATGAGAGCAGAGGGGCAGAATCACCTCCTTTGGCCTGCTGACCACACTGTTCTTGATGCAACCCAGGGCATGGCTGGTCTTCTGATCTGCTAGCACACACTGCTAGCTCATGTTGACCTTGTCATCGATCAGCATGGAGCAAGGTATCCAGCACCTGAGGGAATCAGCCATGCAAGAGATGGTTTATTATCATCTGGATAATATGCAGGTACCCACAGATCCTGATGAAATCCAGTGAACCCAACCCATGTGGCAGAAGTTTGTACAGAACACACCATCATCATACACTAACTCACTGACACTAATGGACTGGCAAAATGAAGAGGCACCAACAGCAGATGAGGTGGCCGGCCTACTCTGACAATAAGAAGAAACTCTCTCGTCCTCTCTCATCTCATCTGTGGAGAAATTGTCCCAGGAGTTCTGGCAACTCAAAGGGGACATGTCCTATTCCCCACATGTATAGACCAGGATCACTTGTATTAGGAGTAAGCATTCCTCTGTTCCAGAGAGAGGATATAAAGGGAACACACCACAAGGCACCATGTGGTTCTACCTGTGTGACTATGGAGAGGACATGAGGAAGGGGGGTGGAAAGCCTACCTCAACCCTACATCCATGAGTACATGAGTTGCAAGGCAAAACTCACAAAAAGGGATTCTTCTAGGAAAAATGCTGCTCCTGTTTCCAGTGGGCAGTTCCTCTGACTGAGTGGAAGGCCTACTCATACTGTCGTGGTTTTGCCCCAGCCAGCAGCTGAGCACCACAGCACTTTTCTCTCTGGGGAAGGGGGGAGGAGAGAGGAAGAGAAAGAGGAGGGAGAAGAAAACCAAAGGCAAACCTTGTGGGTTGGGAGAAGGACAGTTTACTGGAACAGCAGAGAGAGAGAAATAACAGTAACAGGACTGTATAGCAAAATATACAAATCTGGTGATACACGATGCAGTTTCTCACCAAACTGCACAACTCAGACCATACAGCTCAGAGCTGTCCAGAAGCTGGACCATTCCCAAACTGTGCAACCTGCAGCCATGAGCAGGATTAGAGGGGCCCTGCCTCCAGACAGGTGAAGGAGGACAACCGGGTTTACTGGACTGTGTGGATCCAATGGCCTGGCACATCAGACCCACAAGAGTACAAGGCTCTAGTGGACACCAGTGCCCAGCGTACCTTAATGCCATTGAATTATGAAGGGGCAGAACCCATCTGTATTTCTGGAGTGACAGGGGAGCATCAACAGTTGACTTTACTGGAGGCTGAAGTGAGCCTAACTGGGAATGCCCAGAGGCTCCATGCATGCTGGGCACAGACTTCCTCCAGAGAGGGTATCTCAAGGATTGAAAAGGGTACTGGTGGGCTTTTAGAAAAGCTGCCCTGGAGGTGGAGGAAACTGAATCATTGTCTACTTTGCCTGGACTCTCAGAAGACCCTTCTGTGGTGGGGTTGCTGAAGGTCAAAGAACAACGGGTGCCAGTTGCTACCATGACACTGCACACAACAATACCACACCAACAGAGACTCCCTGATCCCTATGCATAAGCTGATTCATCAACTGAAGAGTAAGGGAGTGAGCAGCAGAACCCACTCACCCATACGGCCAGTGCAGATGTCTGATGGAGAGTGGAGGCTGACAGTGGACTGTTGTGGCCTAAAGTCACACCACCCATGACTGCTGCTGTGCCAGACATGCTAGAACTTCAATATGAATTGAAGTCAAAGGCAGCCAAGTGGTACACCATGCTTGATATTGCTAATGCATTTTTCTTGATCCCTTTGATGGCAGACTGTAGGGTACATTTTGTGTTCACTTGTAGGGGCATCCAGTACACCTAGAATTTCCTGCCCCCGGGGTGGAAACACAGCCCTATTATTTGCCATAGACTGATCCAAACTGCAGTGCACTGAAGCTCCAGAGGACCAGCAGTATATTGATGACATCACTGTATGGGGTAACACAGCAGAAGTTGTTTCTGAGAAAGGGAGAAACACATTCCAAATCCTTCTGAAAGCATCTTTTTGCCATAAACCAAAGTAAGATCAAGTAAACTGTCCACCTATGTGGTTTGCTTTTGTCACCCCATCCCACTAGGGAGCAAGCAGCCACATGGTGCTCACCATTTGGGGCTAAACCACAACAGGCTACCAGGCAGCAAAGCTCTGATAGCAAGGCTGAGATCCTCTTCAAGCAAAGGGCCTCCTCCATTTGAAAGCTGCGGAACATGTCCAGGTACTCCAGAGACAGCCAAATCTCTTCAGACAATGAGACTTACTGCAAGCACTCATCTGGGCTTTGTACCACCACATCAGGAGGACATCTTCCCCATAGCCTTTAAGATACCCTTCTGTGAGCACAGGGTGAGCAGGAGAGAGGACTACCAAAAAAAGCTAAAGTCCAAGAGCTTAAATCTTTGAATAAACCTGGACTTTGTGTCCTATTTTTGAGCACCTGAAAGGCTTCTACAGGATGCTATTTCTGCTCCAGGATCTCCCAGTCTTTTTGCAATACCCTATGGCTATGAACTCTCTTTTCGTTTCTGCTGAGCGCTGGAGGGCCACAGAGACCAAGAGTAGCACACTCTGTCAAATCATGAACTATGTATTTCAAGACAACAAAAATGCAAGAATATTTTCTAAAGATTAGAGTCTTTAGCAACAATCTCTCTACACACAAAGGGATGCAAAACAAAACCATCACTTCCAACATTTGGAAACAAAACTGAATTCCCATAAAAGTGACAGTCATTATTGACCAATGTGAATTACAGTATTTCCTCTCACATTGCCTGCTGAATTTTTCCCCAAAATATGGTGTCCAAAATAAGGGCACATTAGTCACATTTACTAGGGTGTGAAAGTAATAAGACAGATGGCTTTAGTGTAGGGTGTGGTGCTTCTGCATAGTCCTTTGCTTAGTCAGCTTAATCTGGTTAGATGCGAACAAGATGTGCTTTCATCAGCCCAGTGCTGCACAAGGGTTCCAGCAGTGCCTATCACGTTGTCCTCTTCAGATCAGTCTCCCTGGCTTGGAGCATAGGTGAAGCAAGTGACAGCCCATCTGTAGGAGGCCGTAAATCTGGCTTCACACTGACAAAATTATGTATTCAAGGAGATAAACTGAGGCCACCAGCTGTTATGCCAATATGGTCATGTCAAGCTGCTCTCAAGTCAAAGGCCAGGACCCTCTCTAGCCTTCAGATAATTTCTAACAGCACTAATGCACTTCCTTTTAAGGCCTACAAAGAGGAATTAAGTTGCCCCATCTTTTCAGACTGGTTTCAGGGAAGCTAGCTAGAGTGGCGATCAAGCCTAAAAACTCATACCCACACATCTTCCTCCCAAATAACCCAAAAGTTTAGGTTGTTCTAAATATATAATCAAATTAAAACAATGTCACCTTTTTTTCATTCATATTTACCACTTAATCAAAATGAAAGCCTGGTAGTGAAAAGACTATTTTAGAAAAAAAGTACAGGCTGTTTCTTAAACCACAAAGTAATACACTTCTACACTTCTGTTCTGAAATAAGATAGTTCATGTGACAACTTTTGCTAAAACAAAAAGGTGTGAATTAAAACAGGCTTCATTGTTTATGAAAATTAATCTCTTTACATGCCCTAAATGAGAACACAGCTTTCTTCATACCTCTCATAAACTCTAATTTCAACAGCAAAGACAGAGATTGATAGCAGATGTTGTTTTGTAAAGGACCTCCCCATATTTCTTGGTAGGAAAAAATGGAATTTCATTCATTTTCCTTGAATCCAAGCCATGAATCATCTCATCATTAGAGAGGTGGGAAAAACTGAAACTGTACAAAACTCACTGATGCAGCAATGTTTAAGTACAACTTCATTTCTCCTTGAGCCCACCCAGTCATGCTCAAGACCCTTTCCTTAGAAGTTTGTGATTTGCATGTATCTGTATGGTACCTGCCTATCTCAGTATGATTTCTAGCTTCAGTTCACAGCCTCTGTCAGTTTGCCTTGCAGGTTTGACTAAAACAAACCTAAAAGCTAAGGTCTCCAGATCTCAAAGGTATTTAAAAGCCTAACTACCATGCAGGTAGGAAAATCTTTCCAAACCAAGAGTTTACTTCCTCTGTTTTCCAGGATTGGATCTCACTGGTGTAAATCAGGTTTGGAAAGGCCTTCCCACCTTCAATCTGGAGTTACCTTCAAACATGGAGGGCCATTTCTCCAGCCTGCTGGGCGCAAGCCAGCGGGAGATGGCATTTGATGCTCTGTGCTACCACCTGCAGTCCACCGCATACAACTTGCAGAAAATCACCCTCTCAAGTGTGCCAGGAAGTGTGCCCTCTCAAGACCACAGGAAAAGGGCAACACTTGCCCAAAAAAAGGAATCAGGAAGCACAAAACACATGAAGGATGGTGGAAAGGATGTCTGGATCCAACAGTAAGTTGGAACAGAGGTTGCATTTACACTTGACACTTTGCTTTCACGATGGATATTGATGGGATCTGCTGACTGTCTTCCAGTTTGCCTGGAGTTGAAAACCACATCTTTAGAAAATGAAGCATTGTTTTGGTAGAGAAGTGTTTTTGTTAATTTTTTTTGTCTGTCTCAAAATCAGATACTCTACTTTGCAAAGGTTTATTTGTTTTACACACACACCCATCTGCATTTATTAAATTCAGGATTCCCACAACAGTTTTCCTGTTCTTAGTTCCACCCTTTGCAGCTGCAGAACAGCACAACATAGTCGTAAGAAAATAAAGGAAAAAAACATTATTTGATTTTCAAACTTTAACCCAATAAAATTGTTTCCCTATTTGGGGTTTTTTTTCCCCCCTCATTACAGTTCAAACTCCCTGGGAGTTATGGATGTTGTGTTCCATGCACGGCAAGCTCAGGACCTTACAGAATTTAGACTTTAATACACAGCTTTTTCATGATTGCTTGCAGGATGAGGAATCGTCTTTAAAATAGAAAGTAGGAACGCGTGCCTGGAGCCAGGCTCTGTTCCCAGCTTTCCAACTGTCCAGTTGTTCACCTCTGGCCAAAATGCTACGCTTCACTAACCACTGTGAAAAAGGACTATGAAATGCAAACAACTATAGACAGTCTTTGAAATCTGCACAGGCAAACTATTCCAAATAAGACTCCACCACCTCTCTCTCTATATGGGTATACATACATAAACTGGAAAAAAAATTTAAAATGTCCAGCTTTACTGTGGTGGAATCTTTCAACTTGTATACAAATAGCATCACTGAAATGCAGGCATTATGTAAAGGATGAAGAGGCAAATGTTTAGACAGGGAAGATAAAAGAATAACATGTAAAAAAATGTACTTTTTTAAAAAATCTTGGTCAGGCCCTTAAGTTTCCTTGCCTCAGTTTCCATACACAGAAGTGGAATAAAAGAACCTGGTATTACAGTAAACTCATTATTCTCCTGAGGCACTTCCATCCTGCAGTAAGTACGTATCTAAGCACCTACAACTCTGCTAACCAAAATACAGGGGATTTCACCTGACAGCTGGACTTGATGTGCCTGTATACCAGGTACATCAGCTTACACACTCACACATTCCTTCCCCCCTGCCCCTCACCCCCGGCCCTGCTCCAATAGATACACACAAAGCAAATCCAACTTCTATACTCACTGGGCTTCCAGCAAGAAAGTACACTGTCTCTTTTCCCTTCCTCACCAAGAAGGGACAACACACTGGATGGTTCTACAGAGTAATAACGTTTTAAGAGCCCCAGGCAGAAAGATATGCAGAAAGCAGCAGTCTGAGGTTACAGAAGTACTGTCCCAGTCCCCACTGACAGAATTCAGGCTTCACACTGAATTCAGTGAGAGCTAAGATGGAGATATTCCAGCAAATCTTACCTTCATGACAGAGGTCATGGGTATCTCATTAATCACAGGGAGGAAAGCACAATTAAAGCAAAAAAACCTTCCAAAATAGTTGATATTAAAAGCGTGTTTGTATTACGCAAGGAAGAAATTTAGTTTTCTACCACTTAAGGCTTTCCTTTAAATTAAACACCTCAATTTCATATCATAAAACTTTCAGGGCTTTTCTACCACAAAATCAGTCAGATTACATTAGTTCTTGATTATATCTATCCTTTCAATTTCCGAGAAAAAGTAATACACTATCAGTTAACATCCTTAAAATAATTTTTGGTGCTATTTTATTAAGAAAGCAACTAGCACAGTCAAAAATGTGCTAGCATAATCGATGTACTTGTGTCTCTCTGGCAAAAAAAATGTATTTCTGTAGCTTTCTGAGCTACAGGGAATTTATCCCTCACTCCACTCACTTTTTGAAAAATAAATGTCCAGTGAGTAATTTTGCTTTGTAAAGTCACAGTAATATCTTGATGTCTCCCCACACAAAAAGATTACTGCCTGGTTCCCAAAGTTCAAGACTGCATAAATCCTTCACGTGTCAAGACAGCTGTTGGCCATTTTTTTTATTCCTTTTCAGCTGGGAATTAACAAAAATATTGAGTGATCAAGGTAAAATTTTAGTAGTCCTCAAGCTACATAGAATCAGAAAACGTACGTATTTGACATGTCACTCTTCTGACATGCCAGACAAGACAATGCTACTGAACACTGTCAATACAACCACCGATTTATTTGTGGGTCTTTTCATAGAAAGATGTCCAGTGTTTACCAGCTTTGTTACTTTGGAAGGGGCACAAAGCTAGCAAACCTTATAACGTCCTCAGGTAAGCCTTCTAAACATACAAAGCCTGATTTCCTTTTCCACTATCTGTGACTCATGGGGAATTAACTACATCTCTGGCTTTACTATTCAGTGAGGAAGATCAGAGCCAACTTCTCCCAGCAACTTTTGATCTGACTGCAACATATTGGGAGTCCTAAAGCAAGTTACCAGACTGGGGGAAAAAAAACCCGTTCGTTTTCTAGCAGTAGCTACTCTTCTATTAAGTGAAAGATCTGAATGATATCTGCACTTTTACAACTGCCTGTTTGCAACTCAAACACTCTAACAGGAATCAACCTCTCGCCTGCAGCGAGGAAACCTTCCCCAACGGCCCAACCTGCCTCCCCAGAACGGGATCTGGGATCCGAGGCGTAAAGCCAGACTAACGCCGCAAGCTGGTGACATCATTTTTTCCTGGGGGCCTGCGCGCCCCGTACCGTGTTTCGGGGCTCCCCCCCAGCGGTAGGCAGCCGGTGGCGGGACGCCGGGCGTGACCAGCGGCGCAGATGCTGCTCCCGGCCCCGCAGCCCGGTCCGCGCTAACGAAATGTTTCCGGCGTGAAGCCGCCACTCTGCTCGGGGCGTTGAGCCCCGGAGGCAAAGCAGCCCTCCGCAGCCCCCCGCGACGCGGCCAGACCCACCCGCGAGGCATCGACTGCCCGTTTTCCGGGGGCCCCCGCAAGAGACACCCGCAGAAGATCCCCCTCGCCAACGGATGTTCTGGCAAAGGGAGAGCTCATACCTTCCCGAACTTCACCCCCACGCCCCGGCAGAAACCGTTGCCCGAAACGGGGCCGCGCACAAGCCGCCAGGATGCTCGGCCGATCCCCGCCGACCCCCGCGAGGCAGCCGCCGGCGTCCCAGGGCGCTACCAGCGAGACCCTCCGCACGCTGCTGGGCGACCAGCCTCCCGCCACTTACCCCACAGCAGCAGGACAGGGAGCTGCCGCCGGCGGCAGCCGGACGCCTCCATCCCGGTGCGGGCGGCGGCGAAGGGCCGCGGGTGACGGAGCCCGCATGGGGCGGCCCGTCCGCAACCGCACAGGTCCCAAACCCGCCTCAGCTTCCCCGCCGGAGAGGCTCCTCTTCATGCCTCGGCGTCCAGCCCCGGGCGGCCACGGGGGCGGGAGCGGAGGGCAGCAGCTCCCCCGCCCCCAGGGTGCTCCCAGCGTTGGCGGGGGCGGCTCTCATAGCAGGCTGGGGGGCGGGGAGCGGGCTGCGTGGGGGGCTGTGCCGAGGAGGCGGCTGCCGAGAGGGGATGGGGATGCACGCGCAGGATGTGTACATTGGTGAGTGTGCGTGCGCGTGAATGCGCGGGTGAGTGTGCATGCGCATGCATATGTGCGAGTGCGTGCGTATATGCGTGGGAGTGTGCATGCGTGTGCGTCCAAGGGCAGCCGTACCTCCAGGTCCTCCAAAAGCCACAACAGGAGGGATGCCTCTCCTAGCCCACGGGGCTGAGTGCGTGTTTGGGGGGTGGATAAGGGCCCGCCCCCCTCAGGGCAGATTCTGGTCCTAAGTGTCCAAGGGGTTTAGAGACCCCTTGCCCCCTGCCCTGGGAACCAGAGCAGCCTCTTCCCCCCCGCCACAATATCCTGGCACTGGGGGTGAAGGTTTGAGGGTCTGGAAGCCCACCTCTGTTAGCCCACCCTGCGGCCCTTTCAGTTTGCTTTGCATGGCAGCGGCGTGTTAGCATGCTTAGAGCTGAACGTGGGCAGCGAGCTAGCCTAACCTCAGAAGAGTACCAGAGCAGAGCAGCCAGGAGCTCTAAGAAAATGCTTGATGTATTTGTACGCTGTCATTTCTTCTCAGCATGGCTCTGTTCAGAGAATGGTACAGCTTCCTATTGTCATCAATATTTAAAGTCTG
This sequence comes from Zapornia atra, assembly GCA_013400835.1. Classification (NCBI taxonomy): domain Eukaryota; kingdom Metazoa; phylum Chordata; class Aves; order Gruiformes; family Rallidae; genus Zapornia; species Zapornia atra. The sequence continues at coordinate 10,450 of VZTU01009538.1, forward strand.
TGTTCCTGGAGCTCTCTCTCTAGGAAATTAGCATCTCCAGCAAGAAACACCAGACTGAAAAGCTGCTCAAGAAGCCAATTATTCTTAGCTAAAAATAATTGTACTGCTCAGTAATGAAGAGCAGGAGTGTGTTTCTAGGTACCCTACCTCAGTAACTGCTTTTCAGTAGAACATTAAATCACTGCCATAGTTAAAGGTCAAATGTACCATAAACCTTCAAATTTCAAAAATATTTTCATGCCATAAACAAAACCATAGGCTACTTATATGTATCAGTAAGGTTATTCCCATTGCCTTTGTACACTTGCTTGGGGGGTGTCGTGGTTTTGCGAGGTTGGGTGCTGGAAAAGAACAGTGGGTGCAGAAAATGGCGGCTGTGAGGAGCTGCCGGAATTCTCTGGAGCTCCAAAATATAAACAATCCAAGGCCAGAATCATTGTTGACCAGGGCCAAGCCAATGAGAGATAGTCACAGCGCCTCTGAGAATCACATAATAGGAGAAAACAACCCAGAAGCAGCTGCATTTTGCCACTGGAGAAGGGAGTGAGAAGTTGTAACGAGCTGTGCACACCAAGGCCGGGGAGGGGGAGTAGGCGCCCCAGGTGCCGGAGAGAAAGATGCCCCTGCAGCCCATGGAGAAACCCCATTGTAAAGGCCGAGACCCCACCTGCAGCCCGTGGAGGGGCTCCACGCTGGATGGAGCAGGTGGAGACATAGAGAAGACACTGTGACCCTTACGCTGAAGCAAGCCCCTGCCAGCACTTGGAACCTACAGAGATGAGCGAGAGAGAGAGAG
>VZTU01009539.1:0-16187 GCA_013400835.1 Zapornia atra
ACAAGCACACACACAGACACACAACAGCACACACCCTAGCACACACACAAGCACAGACACAAGCACATACAGTAAGACAGAGCCAAGCACAGACACAAGAGATTCCAGCCCGATCTGGATGCTGACCTGTCCTGGGGACCCTGCTTTGGCAGGGGGTTGGACCTGCTGATGTGTGAAGGTCCCTTCCAAGCTCTAAGATGCCATGATGCTGGGAACACTCACCTGTAATTTTCCCATTGGCTTCCAAGGGTGGCTGCCAACTGACCACCACAGCACGGGGCTTCCCCTCCCTGGTGATGACTGTCAGATCCTTGGGAGCAGAAGTTGGAGCTGCAAACAATGAGAAGGGTTGGAAAGACAAGTCAATCACCTCTTGAATTCCTTCAACACCATAAAGGGGATGAGCTACTTGGTAGGCTCCCCACTTCCTTGGAGACCCTTGGTAGGCTCCCCACTTCCTTGGAGCCTTCAAGTGTCCTTAGATGCATTTGAACTACTGGTCTAGAAGGGTTATTTTAGGAGTGGAAACCAGTTTAAACACCTGGATGCATCAGGATTCAGTGGATAGGTCTTCTCCTCCTACCTCTTCCAGCTAAACAAGCAGTGAGGAACCCAAGAATGTCTTCTGAGATACATAGGATAGGTCTTCTCCTACCTCTTCCAGCTAAACAAGCAGTGAGGAACCCAAGAATGTCTTCTGAGATACATTCAATCCCAGTCCTAATGGTGTGGCTGCTTGATTAGGTAGCTACCTGTGTTCAAGAACCTGTGTTCAAGTGTCCCTGAGCTTGGGACACTTCAGATGTGATAGAAACTTCTCCCCTGTTCTATTTCCACTCTAGGAAGGACAGAAGGTCCCATTTCCATGCCTGTAGCATCTGCTTGGACCACCCAGAATCCCAGAATCCCCTGGGTTGGATGAGACTCTTTAGATCATGGAGTCCAACCACAGCCTAACCCTGCCCAGCCCACCTCATGTCCTTAAGGACTTCATCTCCATGCCTTTGGAATTCCACCAGGGATGGTGACTCCACCCCCTCCCTGGGCAGCCTGTTTCAATCCTTCTCCTCCAGGCAGCTCTCCAGCCACTCTGCCCTAAGCCTGCAGCATAGACCAAAGTCCAGGACCCAGCACTTGGCCTTGTTGAACCCCATCAAGCTGGCCCACTGCTCCAGGCTGCCCAGGTTCCTCTCCACCTTCTAGCCTTGTCCTATCACTTCATTCCCTTCTAAAAAGTCCCTCCCCAGCTTTCTTGTAGACCCCTGCAGACCACAAGGCTGCTCTAAGATCTCCCTGGAGCCTTCTCCAGGTCGAACAACCCCAACCCTTTCAACCTATCTTCATAAGAGAGCTGCTCCAACCCTTGGATCATTTTTGTGGCCTCCTCTACACCCAGCTCCACATCCTCCATGTGCTGAGGGCTCCAAAGCTGGACACTCAGTTCCAGGTGAGGTCTCCTCAAAGCTCAGCAGAAGGGGAGAATCCCCTCTCTCCAGCTCCTGGCCCAACTTTTGGTGCTGCAGCCCAACATGGGGTTGACCTAAAGCATCACACCATAACCTACAGCAACCTCTGGTGTTGCAGCCCAAGATGGGGTTGACCTAAAGCATCACACCATAACCTACAGCAACTTCTGGTGTTGCAGCCCAAGATGGGGTTGACCTAAAGCATCACACCATAACCTACAGCAACTTCTGGTGTTGCAGCCCAACAGGTGGTTGACCTAAAGCATCATCCCATAAGGTCCTACCTGTCCTTGGGTTTCTTTGAAGGCTGTTTGACATCATCACCATACCAAGTCCTTCTATCATGGGCCAGAGTGTACCACCATCTCCTAACTTCACCCAAGGCCAGCAAAGCTCAGCAGGATGCCAGCAAAATGGGTTGAGACACTTAGGATGAACCTGAGCAAGGCTTTTGGTGGGCAACCTACCCCCCAAAGGAAGCTCTCTGAGCAGCCATACCTGCTTCATAGGTGGTGGCATGGGCTGTCATACTCCAGGTGCTGGATCGGCGACCTTTGGTGACCATCACAGAGAACTCATACATGGTGTTGGGCTTCAGCCCTATCACAGTGTGACTCAGAGCAGTTGTATCTGCTGACTGGAGAGAGATGGGAGTGGAGAATGGCTTTTAGAACCAGGAGGTTTTGGTGGGCACCAAGCAAAGACCATGGTTACAAGTGATTTTCTGAAGGTAAATTGGAAGCTGACCCAACAGCCTTCAGTTCTGCTCATATGAGGAATAACCCCCCCACCACCACCCCACCCCNCCTCCCAGCTGAGCTGCCCCTGCCCTGGGGCAGCTTGAGCCCATTGCCCCTTGTCCCATCTCCTGGCCCCTGGCTGAAGAGACCATCCCCCACCTCTCTGCACCCTCCTGGCAGGGCAGGGGAGGTGGGTGGGGAGAAGGTCTCCCCTCAGCCTCCTCTTCTCCAGGCTCAGCTGCTCCTCAGAGGATTTGCCCTTCCCCAGCCTGGTTGCCCTTCTCTGGCCTCACTCCAGGACCTCAATGTCCTTCTGATGGTGAGGAGCCCACAACTGGACCCAGCACTCCAGCTGCAGCCTCCCCAGTGCCCAGTCCAGGGGCCACCCTGAGGAGACTGAGGGGTGACCCCATTAATAGATGTAAAGGGTGAGAGGCAGGAGGATGGAGCCAGGCTCTGCTCAGGGATGGACATGGGGTGCAAGCTGGAGCAGATGAAGCTCCATGTGAACATAAGAAGGAACCTTTTCCCTGTGAGGGTGACAGAGCCCTGGGCCAGGCTGCCCAGAGAGGTTGTGGAGTCTCCTTCTCTGGAGACATCCAAACCCACCTGGATGTGTTCCTCTGGCATTTAGTCTGGGTGTTCCTGCTCTGGCAGGGGGTTGGATTGGATGATCTTTCAAGGTCCCTTCCAAATCAGGTGGGTTCTTTACTTGCAGCCTTCTCTTCTCCAGGCTGACCCAGCCCAGCTCCCTCAGCCTCTCTCCAGCCCTCTGAGCATCTCTGTGGCTCCTCTGACCCCTCTCCACCAGCCCCCCATCTCTCTTGTCCTGGGCCCCCAGCTCTGGCCACAGGACTCCAGCTGGGGCCTCAGGAGGGCAGAGCAGAGAGGGCCAACCCCCTCCCTGTCCCTGCTGCCACCCCCCTGCTGATGGAAGCCCAGGATCTCCTTGACCTTCTGAGCTGCAAAACATCAGGCTGTGTTCTCTGGAGGTTTGATCTCATCACCCTTGGACAGGAGTGAAAGCCAATGAGCAGTAATGCTACTGAAATGGGTAGCATGTGGTGGCACATGGACTCAGCTGAGCTGAATGCTGATGGAGATGTGGAAGATGGAAAGCTGGAGAAAGAGAAACCACAGTGAAAAAAAGAGCTTTGAAGGTAAGAACTCCTCCACATCTTCTACAAATGACCTGGGCAAGTTCTCAAGCTTGGAGTCTGTAGGACAGCTGTACCCCAAAAGCTGAAAGAGGTGGACCATCTGTTTTTGGGAGAGCATGGGAGGAAGGACATGCTCCTCATGGGGAAGGTGGATGTTCTATGAGATGGGCTATACAAGCTGCTGGTTGCAGGGGAAGAGGCTCATTGGTCAAAACCAAGCAAAGAAAGAAAATCAAAAGCAGCCAAAAGGTTGTGCTTGTTCCTTCCCATTCCCTGTCACAGAACCCCAGGAGGTCAGGAGTTGGAAGGGACCTTGAAAGATCAGCTAGTCCAACCCCCCTGCCAGAGAACCATCAGCTAGATTAAATCCCACAGGAACTCATCCAGGTGGGTTGGGATGTCTCCAGAGAAGGAGACTCCACAGCTTCTCTAGGCAGCCTGGCCCAGGGCTCTGCCACCCTCACAGGGAAAAGGTTCCTCCTTATGTTCACATGGAGCTTCATCTGCTCCAGCTTGCACCCCATGTCCATCCCTGAGCAGAGCCTGGCTCCATCCTCCTGCCTCTCACCCTTAACAATGAGGTCACCCCTCAGGCTCCTCTTCTCCAGGCTAAAGAGGCCCAGCTCCCTCAGGTTGTCCTCAGAAGTAAGGTGTTCCCCTCCCTCCATCACCTTGGTGCCCTGTGCTGGGCCCTTTCAAGGAGCTTTATGTCCTCTTTGAACTGAGGAGCCCAAAGCTGGACCCAGTATCCCAGGTGGGGTCTCACCAGGGCAGAGGAGATGGGGAGAAGGACCTCTCTTGACCTCCTAACCACCCCAGGATGCAGCTGGCCTCCTTGTCCATGAGGACACACTGCTGGTCCTGTTCATCCCCCAGGATCCTCTCACACCCCCTGCTCTCCAACAGGTCCATACTGGTGTGTGATTAATGAAGATCTGCTTGGGCAAGAGCAAAGCTTCCACCAACTGGAAGGAAAACATGGGTTGTTCCTCCAACCTGACCACATGAGGTGGTTCTGGAGAAGGGTGAGGGTTACTCCAGGAAGTTTTGGGTTGACATGAGGAATTTTGGTTGAGGGCAAGATCTCACAAGGCAATTTAGACCCTTTGGGAAGGAGATCATGGAATCATAGACTTGTAGGGGTTGGAAGGGACCTCAAGAGATCATGGGGTCCAACCCCCCTGCCAAAGAAGCTCCCTAGCTCATGGCCAACCTGTCACCCACCAGGACCCCCAGGTCCTTCTCCTCAGAGCTCCTCTCCAGCAGCTCACCCCCAGCCTGTCCTGATTCCAGCAGTTATTCCTTCCCAGGTGCCAGACTCTCCACTTGCTTTTATCCAACCTCACCTGGTTTGTCCCTGCCCAGCTCTCCAGCCTGCCCAGGTCTCTCTGGATGGCAGCTCAGTGTCCTGTGTGTCACCCACCCCTCCCAGCTTTGGACCATCAGCACTTGCTGAGGGTGGGTGCTGTTCCCTCATCAATGAAGACGGACCCAACACCCAGCCCTGAGGAACACCACTAGTCACAGGCCTCCAGTCAGACTCTGCTCCTCAAATCACAACCCTCTGAGCTCCTTCCAACAGCCAATTCTCACCCCACCTCCCTGTCCACTCATCCATCCCTTGTTCTCTGAGTTGTTCTATCAGGGAGACAGCATCAAAAGGCCCTACTGAAGTCAAGGTAGATGCCATCCACTGCTCTCCCTCCATCTCCCCAGCCTGGGAGGAGATTGTAGAAGGCTGTTGGTCAAGCAGGAACCATTGAGAAGGGCTTAAAAGGTCACCTTGTACTTAGCACTTGTTGAATAGCTCGTTCTCCAGCGCACGGTGTAGAAGCGAAGCTCCGGAGCCTTTTGGTTCTTTGGGCCAGAGTTGTCTGCCCAGATGACCCTCACTGCATCATGGGTAAGGGCAACAGCTTGGACACCTACTGGTGGGAGCATGGGGGTGGAGATATCTGGGACTGAGGTAGGGAAATCATCAAGCAAAGGATAAAAATCAACTTCTAATGGATCAATGGGATCTGGGTTCATCCAGCACCACATGAACATTCCAAAGGAAAAAGAAGAAGAGGTTTGAAGTTGAACAGAAGAGAAAAGGGAAAAGAAAAGGCAAAGCAAAGCAAAACTCAAAGCAAAACAACACCACAAACCAGCCAGCACAGGGCACACATCAGGATGGGTTAAATGCATGGCATTAATGAGGAGGAGGAACATGAGGAGAACAGAAAGAAAGGCATTAATGCAACATGAGAAGCCATCAGCAAGACTTCAGTCACATCACTACAACCCAACTGTTAACAGCTCAAAGCTTCTTGAGAAGCTGTCAATGTTGTCACCATACCATTTGGAAGTCAAGCCCTCAGCCCTAAACCCATCCCTGTTTTCTTTAAGAGGTCAAAGCCCTTCATGGAAATGTTACTGGAGATGCCCTCTCCACTCTGTAGGTGTCACCTTCCAACCTGACTGGTACTCTTCTGTGTGTAGGAGGAGTTACCTACAGGTCTCCTCACTCAGCAGCTTCCATAGGCTCTTGAAAAGAACATGTCCCACCCTGGCTACAAGGTTTGTGGAGACAAACCAGTCCATGCCCATGCTCCTTGATGGGGAGAAGAACTTGGTTTCACACTCTCAATGGGAGAACTAAGCACATCCAGGGCTGGAGATGTGTGGATTTCTCTTCCAGTGAGCTTCTCCCTTGAAGAACAACCCCTGTGTGAGGGTTGGACTTGATCTTCAGAGGTCCCTTCCAACCTCTACAACTCTGGGGCTCCTTTCCCAAGTGGCCACACTTGGGTAGTCTTCAGGGAGCAAGGTGTTGAGGGCCACATGTGCACCCTGATGATGTGCTGGTGGAAGTTCTGGTTGGTTTAGCTCTCAAAGGAGCCACCATCACCATCTCCTCCCTTTGGAGCTGCATGCTCATGGTCCTCATGCAGATCCTCTGCCCATGGTGAAGCTCCCACTCAGCATCTGGTTTGTATTTTAGACCCATACTCACTGACCAGTATTTACCAGTTGTGGTTAAATGTGGTGGATGATATACAGCAGAAGCATGGCAAAAGGTTGTTTGGCTCCTCCCACCCCCCCAAACTAATGTGTTGATTAATTAAGCAAAGCTTAAATGACTCTACTAATTGTCCCCAGGGGAGTTTTTGCCACAAGCTTTGGCTCTAAGGTGAGCAAGACTGGTTTCTCTTGGGCTTTGCTTCCAGTTGATGTTCCTCAAGGACACTTGGCCTGCTCTGTGGGCAATTCCAGCTCCCCCCACTCTTGGATCACTCCAGTTTTATCACTTTGGACTTCATTATTCAGGATTTTGGGAGGTGACAGCCTTGGGAAGGAGCAAACCCAGAGGGTGAGGATGTTTCAAATGAAGCCATTAGGTTCAACATGCTTCTTGGGTGGCTTCTTCCATCAGAAGCTTCTGGCTAAGGGGCTTGAACATGAAGAGTTGAAGGAAAGCAAGCAAACCATGCTCCAAAACTCAACTCAGGATCTTCAAGGGGAAGGTTGAGCAGCCAAACCTTTTGGGTTTTGCCCAAATCCTGGTGGATTCTTCTTCTAGAAGCTTCAACTTCCAAGACTTTCTTCTCCTGAACCAAGTTCTTCCAAAAGATTTGGGTATAAACCTCAGACTATTGGTTTCTCTTGGGGTTTGCTTACCAACTGTGGGTGGAAGTTGATGGCTCTGGAGCTGAGCTGATTAGGAAACACTTCCTTTCTCCTTCCCCTCCCATATTGAAACCTGAAGTCCTGGTGTAGAGGAGATGCTGGAAAGAGGTTGGGTTTAGGAGAAGAAATGGTCACACCTCATCAATCAGGATAGTTTGGGTGCTGAAACATGTCCCCACCAACCTGAGCATGAGGGAAATGTCTCTGATCAACCAGCAGCTGGAAATAGGTCCCTAAATACTTACTCCACTGCCCACCCAAGGGTCATTTGTGTGGCCATCTGTCATTGTCATCACTTGAGAGAGAAGCTGTTGGCTTCTTGGAGTTGTTTGGAGACTCTTGAGCTGTTTACACACCATAACCCACAAAGGAGACACCAAAATCTGTCTGTGTCCAGGCACACAGAGACACTGGTTGGAGGTGGTTTTGGTGGTGGGGTTCCATCAGCTCATCTGCTTCTTCTTGCTGTGTTTCCTCCTTTATGTAAAAGCCTTTTCTAAGGCCCCAAACCACAAGCTCCTTTCAGAGGCCACATCTCATGGGTAGGAGGTGACAGAGTACCAGATCTCTTAGCAATGAGATAAGAACACAGTGGTGGGACTTCTCCCAGAGGATCAGGAGGTCAGCCCACCAAAACAGAGCCTGAGCTTGAAGTACCTTCTCCACAGCATTTTATACAGACCCCAAATCAAATCCCACCAAGAGTTAAATCGACTCAACATGAAAACCTTCCAATTAGATATGGATCCTGAGGCAAACTCATCAGAAGAAGACTTTACAAGACACATACTCAACAAGAAGGACCTCTGTGGACTTCAAAGCAGAAGAATGATGAGCCAAGAAGACCCCCCAGACATATTAGATGTAACATAGCTTGTTAAAGTTGCCTTTAATTATGTAATTCATTCATTTTTTTCCCCCTTTTTCCTTCAGACTTTCCAAGATTTCTCATGGGAATAGTTCACAAAACCATCTGGAGAAAAAGCTCCTTTAGTTTGGTGGGGTGTTTTGTCTTCTTCTCCTCCTTGCAGAGCTACAGAAGGTCCATTTGGTTGAGTTCTTCCTCATGGTCCACCCAAGCCAGCGTCAAGGATTGGGTTTGCTCTCAAGTGACACAGCTTCCCTTTTCTCAGGAAGCTCTGAACACCATGGGTGAAACATGAGAAAGAAACTTCTCCAAATGATTGAGGTTGCTCCTAAGGGAGAGAAGAAACAAAACAACCCCCAACCCCTTTGAAGGTTGGGTTGGTTGTCCATCTTCTCCTCAGTTTTGTTCTTTGCACCCTGTCCTTTGGTTGTCCCACCCCCCCAAAGCCTGGTGGCTGCTGAAAAATCCTTGGGTGCCTCCAGAAGTCCTTGAGATTCACTTAATTCCTTCATGATTTCTAGAAGGAGTAAATGATTTGTTCTAATTGGGAAGGTACAAGGTGGAGAACAAAGCTGCTTTGCTCCAGCAAGGCCCTGGAGGTTATGGACTTGTTGGGTTGGGCTTGATCTCCCATTGCCTTGACCAAAACCTTTTGAGTTCCTCTCTCAAGTTGGTGTTTGTTGATAAGGAAGAGGTCAGGAGGCATCAACTCACCTGTCATGGATCTGGTGGTGGCACTTTCATACAAGGGAACACCTTCTCCTGCATTGTTGAAGGCCTTTAAGGAGATCACATAATGGGAACTGGGTTCTGCAGGAAGGGAAGAAAGAAGGACAAACAAAGGACATGCTGTTAAAAAGGGGGAGCTGGGATGGAGAATGGCCAAATCCTTCCCTGAAAACCAAAGAGATGGAGATCAAGTTAAGGAAACACCTGTGCAAGCAAAGAGATGGCCCATTGGTTTAGTTTCCCTTCCAAAGAGTTGGTTTCTCCTTGGTGGTCTCCTCATCAGGAAGGAGAAGGAGTTCTCCTTACTTCAGCCTCCCAGCTCCATGAGCTGCTGATGCCTCCATGCATCAGCTGGACCTCCAGACACATGGCTGTGAGCAGAAGCAGCTACATGCTGAGCTCCATGGAGGCTGGATGACCAGCACCTCACAAGTCCACCATGGTTAATTAAAGGACAACCTGAACCCCCAATTAGGACCAAGCAGAAGGGGGTGATTTAGGATTAGAATCATGGAATCACTTGGGTTCAAAGGGACCTTCAAGATTGAGTCCAACCACAGCCCAACCCTGCCTAGTTCACCTCTAGACTATGTCCTCAACCTTTTAAATACCTTCAGAGATGGTAGGAAGGTGGCCCTGGGTGATCCCCCAGTGAGGTTCAACACTGCCAAGTGTCAGGTAGGGCTGGAGGAGTCCCAGCCACAGATACAGGCTGGGAGAAGAGCTCCTGGAGAGAAGGACCTGGGGGTCATGGGGGATGAGGAGCTTCCCATGAGCCTTGCAGCTTGGAAGGGTGATGGGATCCTGGGCTCCATCAGCAGAGGGGTGGCAGCAGGGACAGGGAGGGGATTGTCCCTCTCTGCTCTGCCCTCCTGAGGCCCCAGCTGGAGGCCTGTGGGCAGAGCTGGGGGCCCAGGACAAGAGAGATGGGGGACTGGTGGAGAGGGGTCAGAGGAGCCACAGAGATGATCAGAGGGCTGGAGAGAGGCTGAGGGAGCTGGGTTGGGTCAGCCTGGAGAAGAGAAGGCTGTGGGGGGACCTCATTGCAGCCTGCCAGTCCCTGAAGGGAGCAGAGACACAGGAGGGGAATCAGCTTGTTCCAAGGGCAGAGACTGGCAGGACAAGGGGGCTGGAGTGAAGCTGGAGGAGGGAAGGGTTAGAGTGCCCTGGGACAGGGCACACAGGGCAGTGTCCAGATGGGGCTGGAATCTCTCCAGAGAAGGAGACTCCACACCCCCCTGGGCAGCCTGGCCCAGGGCTCCCTCACCCTCACTGGGAAGAAGTTCTTCCTGTGGGACTCCCTGTGCTCCAACTTGAGGCCATCACCCCTTGTCCTGTCCCCACAGCCACTGAGAAGAGGCTGCCCATGGCCCCCTGGGTCCCACCCTTGATCCCCATTGATCAGATCCCCTCTCAGGCTTCTTTTCTCCAGGTCCCTCAGCCTTTCCTCCCAGGGGAGATGCTCCAGGCCTTTCACCATCTCCAGAGCCTCCTCTGGCCTCTCCCCAGGAGATCCCTGGCTGGTTGAGCCCAGAACTGGCCCCAACACTCCAGCTGGGGCCTGACCAGGGCAGAGCAGAGGGGGAGGATCCCCTCCTGTGACCTGCTGGCCACAACACACCACCCAACACACTGCTGACCTCACACCATGCCATCCAGACCAGGAGAGACCATCCAAACCCCTTCCAGCCTTCCAAAATGACTTTGTTCTACAAGTTCTTCCTACCTTCTTACTATTCACACAGCAGCTCTAATCCTCCAAACTCCTAATTGAGCAGAAAGATTTCCTCCTTCAGAGCTGAAATATTTGCAGCTCTGAGTAGCTTGAGGCTTTAAGGGAGGAGAAGGACTTTGAAAAGGTTTTGCTGGGTTTCATGGTGTGTTCCACACTTGGCTTTCATTGCCAGGCCAAGAGGATCAAAGGTTTGAGATAAAAAGAGCCATGGAAATCAGATTCCAAGAGGTGCCCTCCAGCTTCTCAATTAAACTCTTTCAAGAGGGTCCAGAGCAAGTCCTCCATGCTCAGGGAGGTCACTGGAGCTTTTTCTTAGGTCACAGAAGGACAAGTGGGCTGCAAGGTCTAAAATTAGACCTGGTTCTTCTTGGTTAACAAGGTCCAGAGTGCTGCACATGGGACTTAACAACCCCCTGCAGAGCTACAGCCTGGGGGAGACTGGCTGGAGAGCTGGCAGGTGGAGAAGGACCTGGGGGTGTTGGGTGACCCCAGGCTGACCATGAGGCAGCAGTGTGGCCAAGGAGGCCACTGGCATCCTGGCTTGGGGCAGAAATAGTGTGGCCAGTAGGTGTGTGGAGGGGATTGTGTCCCTGGACTGGGCACTGGGGAGGCTGCAGCTGGAGTGCTGGGTCCAGTTGTGGGCTCCTCACCATCAGAAGGACATTGAGGTCCTGGAGTGAGGCCAGAGAAGGGCAACCAGGCTGGGGAAGGGCAAATCCTCTGAGGAGCAGCTGAGCCTGGAGAAGAGGAGGCTGAGGGGAGACCTTACCACCACCTGCAGTGACCTACACAAGGTTGCCCAGGGCCCCAGCCAACCTGACCTTCAACACCCTCAGGGATGGGGCAGCCACCCCCTCTCTGGGCAGCCTGTTCCAGCCCCTCCCCACTCTCTCTGCAAAGAGAGAACCTGACCCTGCCCAGAGGGGGGTTGATGGGCTGGGAGGGTGGGTGAAACTACTGAGGTTCAACACTGAGAAGGGTCAGGGGTTGTGTTTGGGCTGGAGGAATCCCAGCCACAGATACAGGCTGGGAGAAGAGCTCCTGGAGAGAAGGACCTGGGGGTCATGGGCAGGGCAGAGCAGAGGGGGAGGATCCCCTCCTGTGACCTGCTGGCCACACTCCTCCTGATGCCCCCCCAGGAGCCCATTGGCTTTCTTGGCCCCTGAGGCACGCTGCTGGCTCATGGGCACCCTGTCACCCAGCAGGACCTCCAGATCCTTCTCCACAGAGCTCCTCTCCAGCAGCTCCCCCCCAGCCTGTCCTGATCCTTCCTTCCCAGGTGCCAGACTCTCCACTTGCTTTTACTGAACCTCACCTGGTGTCTCCCTACCCAGCTCTCCAGCCTGGCCAGGTCTAACTGGATGGCAGCACAGTGTCACCCCCACTCCTCCCAGCGTTGGACCAGCAAAGATGCAATGGAAAACCAGTCACACCAGCACAACCAGCATCATCTGAGAGGAATCATCTCTTTCCAGGAGAGGAGGTGAAGGAAAGGCATCACTCACCCAGGTTCTCAATGGAGTAGTAGCGTTGCTTGCTGTCCACCCTGACAGTCTCAGCGTAGGGGCTCCCCACGCCGTAGCCGATGATGTAACCGCGGACGACGATGTTGGGGTTCAGTGGGGGGGTCCAACTCATGACAATGCTGGTTGTCAAAGGCCTCACATGAAGAGAGCTGGGTTGGTCAGGAACCTGAGATTCTGGGATTGAAAACAACAACACAGAGGAAGGGGGGGAAAAAAAGAAGGATTAAGTCATGTTCTACTGGTTTACTTGGGAGTGGAGATGGGAGGAGTTAGACATCAAAAAACCCTCCCCAAGCCAACTAGGTGGGGCCCCAAAGTTCCATGCAGACCTTCCATGCAACCTCATCTTCATTGCTGTGCCCTTCTTCCAAAGAGAGCATCTCCAAACACTTGTCCACCTGGAGTATTAAGGCTATTAGGGTGTTTTCAAACAATTATTGTTCCTACAGCCAAGAAAATTCCCAATTGGACAACTCTTCCCACTTCTATTTCCATGTTCTGAGAGCTGATTGGACAAGCCAGCTTTTAATTTCATGGAAATATTTACATTGGTAGGGATGTTCTGGAGAGAAACTGGCTCTTTCCCATGAAAACATGAAGGGGGTTTGAACTCTTGCTGTTCCTCTCTCACTTTGAAACAACTCACCAACATCTCATGGATAAAACACAATCAATTCATTTATTTCTGGATAGTTCCAACTCAACTTCATCATTTTTAGAAGGAATTCATTGCTTGGAGTCTATCTGCCTGCAAATATTAGATGAGGAAATGCCTTTTGTTTGAGTTTACTTGGTTGCCACCATATCACAAGTCTCTCTAGTGGAGCTCCATGGTCCCTTGTCTTCTTTGAGAGCAGAAAGAGACAAGTCACCATTTCCCCCCCAAGAAAAAGGCTTGTAAGATGATAGGTGAAAGCTTCTGCACAAGGGAATGAGGAGGGGGGTACAAGCCACCCCTCCCCAAGACTACTAGAAAATGATGTAAGCTCCCACAAAAGCCACTTCCAAGTTGTGAAGCATTCCCACTGTAAACCTTGGAGAAGTCATGGGCCTAATGTGGTGTTTCATGGGCTTGGAGGTCAATTCTTAGGAAGAAAACCACCTGCTGCACCTTCAGCTAAGTCTGATGAGTCCATTACCAGGTTGAAAACCCCCCCCCCCCAAGAACTTTAGAAGTCCTTTGCATTCAGCTTCTTAACACTTTCAACCCAGGGGGTCTTGGTTAAAGGTTGAAGCAAATTCAGCCAAATCCACTCCCAGAGTTTGTTTGAATACAGAAGCAAAAGCTACTCAAGAGGCCTAGTCCTCCCCAGTGCTGTTTGGCAAACAAATGACAACAAGGATTTCTTACAACCCCCCCCAAAGATGTTTAAAGACCCAAAACCCAACAATTTTAAGCCTTGAATCACACAAGTAGAGAGTTGGAAGGGTTAGAAGGGACCTCAAGAGATCTTTGAGTCCAACCCACCTGCCAAAGCAGGGGCCTTAGGATAGATCCCACAGGAACACATCCAGATGGGTCTTGGGTATCTCCAAANTCTCACCCTTAACAATGAGGTCACCCCTCAGGCTCCTCTTCTCCAGGCTAAAGAGGCCCAGCTCCCTCAGGTTGTCCTCACAAGTAAGGTGTTCCCCTCCCTTCATCACCTTGGTGCCCTGTGCTGGGCTCTTTCAAGGAGCTTTATGTCCTCTTGGAACTGAGGAGCCCAAAGCTGGACCCAGTATCCCAGGTGGGGTCTCACCAGGGCAGAGGAGATGGGGAGAAGGACCTCTCTGGACCTTCTAACCACCCCAGGATGCAGTTGGCCTCCTTGTCCATGAGGACACACTGCTGGCCATGGTCATCCTGCTGTCCCCCCAGGACCCTGTTTGAGTTCTATGTCCCTCTTGAGCCAGAACTTTCCCTTATGAACATTCAGCTTCCCAAGAAATGGAAGCTGAAGGTCTGTGTCACCCCCTGGTGTGTCACCTCCTCCTGGGATGCCACATTTTGGGTCACTTCACCCATTTCCTACCCTTCCAAGAGGTGTGTTTTACACAGGAGCTCTTCCTCATCCCATTCCCCAACCCCTCTTCAGCACCATTTACAACCTGACAACACCCTAACTTGTCAGAACTCTTCTCCAGCTCAACTTAAAACCACCATCACCTAAAACATGGGGAACAATTTCCAGCTGTTCAAGGAAACCAAACACCCTAAACCCAGCTTCCTGCAGTTAAGATCTTTGCAAAGTTGATCAGAGATTCTCTTGCATCCTTGTTCAAGCTCCTTAAATCAATCCCTTTGGGGAAAGCACTGCTGCTTTCCATTTCTTTACTGGTTTTTCTTTGCCCCCCCCCCCCCCCTTTATTTTTCTTCAAAGCAGAAACAATTTGAGGCTTCAAATAACTATTTCCAGCTTTCCCAGCTGTGAGGAAAGGCATGGGAGCTTTCTAGGGAATCTCAAAGAAGCAGCAGCTATGTTTGGCTTTCTAATCACTTGAACAAAACCCACTAATTAAAAGGAATATCCACTGGGAGATGAGGCTGTTCTCCAGGATACTGTTCCTCTTCATATCGCTGATGCCAACCAGGTTTCCAGTGCAAAGGGAGAGAAACTCCATTAACTGGAGGAGTGGAGAGGGAATTGGCAGTTCCCAGCCTGTGTTCCAGCCTTTCAGACCCTTGTAGAACACCAGTAATAAATAGATGAAGAAATAGAGTTGGTTTTCTTCTCCCCTGAGGTTTATTAAGAGGGTTTGGAACTTGCCAACATCAGGCTGGTGCATTTTGTTGAGGAGAAGTCATCTCAAGTGCATGTCAACACCCTACATGAAGCAAAAGGGTTTGGCTTGAATCCATTCACACCCATCTACATCCCTCCTGGGGCTCCTGTGATGAACAGCTTTGCATACCCCATGTGGGTTTGGGGTATAACCCCCCCCCCTCCCCCATTCCCAGTGCATATTAAACACAAATCAAAGCTGGGGTGCTCAAAGGTGGGGGTGGGGGGGGTCTTTTTTGGCATGCTGGGGTGCATTCTCAATTCCTCTTGGAGTCTTCTCTGCTTTCACAACATCATTTCTCAAACTGCTGAGTAGCCAAAGTGGCATTAGAAAAGTACCTCTCTTGATGGGAAATCCCAGGTCCTGGGGGGGGGTTCACCAGTCACACACTGGGATCACCACTGCTCTACTGGCAAATTACATTTGAGTCTAAGGGAGAAACCCTGCCATTTGCAAAGGCTTGATGTGGAGATGGTGAGGAACCCCAGGCACTCAAAAAGCAAAGCACCATATCAAGGTGCATTCAAACTTGATGGTTTCTTTCTCCTTTCATCCCCTTTGCCTTTTGATCCTTTAAAAGTGACTAATTTTGTTTGAAAAATCACAGCCATTTTCATCAGGTTCCTTTTTTTAGTTGTCTCTTCACCTCTTTTCCCTCTTTGCTTCTCCTGGATTGTCTGGAGTTGTCCTTCCATCTGTCAGGTTGTTTGTTGCAGTTGATTTGCACTCTCTTTTAATTTCTTTGCTTTTGAAGGGAGATTTTTGCATCACTCTCCTTTTATTCTTCTACTACTTCAAATATCCCAGGTATTTTGATCCAACCTTTTTCTTTCAGTGCTTTGCTTCTCTCCTCTTTTTTTTAATACAGTCCACAGGGTTGTATTTAGTTTTTCTCTCCAGGTATCTACACCCCATTATCTTACAACTAATTCTTCAGTTTCATTGCCAATCTGCATTTTAAACATCTGCACCAAC
Organism: Zapornia atra; assembly: GCA_013400835.1. Taxonomy (NCBI): domain Eukaryota; kingdom Metazoa; phylum Chordata; class Aves; order Gruiformes; family Rallidae; genus Zapornia; species Zapornia atra. The sequence goes on from VZTU01009539.1 coordinate 15,638, forward strand.
TAAAAAAATAGGGCTGGGAAAGAGAATTGAATCTATTTGAATATTTGCTGGGTGAATTTTAAAGCTCCTTATTGTTTTCCTTGTTTCTTTGCCTGTGTTGAATGCTTAGTGTAGTTACACATTCCCATTTGTTGGATGCAAATAGATGCTCAAGAGCTAAATTGTTTTAACAAAGGTTGCTGACCTTTTCTTTTTGGCCTGGTGACAACACAGAAACACAACCCCTGGGAGCCAGGAGTGTGGAAAACATCTGGGGTGGTGGGTGTTCAGACACACCCCTCTAACCACAGCCTGAGTGACAAGTGCAGTGACACCCCTTGGTTACAATGCTGGAAGGTTTTGGGAGAGAAGAGGTTTTAAAAGTGATGCTATTTACCATCAAGATCATTTTCAGGTGTTTCTGCTGTGTACCAGTCTGAGGGGGGACCTGTTCCATTCACTGTCATGGCAGCAACCTGGAAACTGTACTGGCTTCCTTTCTCCAGGCCTGTTTTGGGAAGAAATCCAAATCATATTATAAATAAAAAGATTTAAACCTCAAATTAGTAAA
>VZTU01009539.1:16214-26686 GCA_013400835.1 Zapornia atra
TCAAGGAATAAAGAGAGAAACATGTTCCCCAAGCACAGCTCAGCTTTGAGAATCAGAGGCCTACCCAGGCCTAGGACTCATTTGACTTGTAATTCCTCTTGGGGTGATGCTCATACACATAAAATTAAGCTAAATTAGTAGAATAATGATGAATTGTTTGACATAATTAAGCCATTCATTATGGGCACTTAAGAAAAGCAGCTTGTGGCTTTTAATTGCAGGTAGATTCTCCTTCAGGCCTAAAATTTGCAGGCTGAGAACTTGGTTCAACAAGGAGACCCCAAAAATGATCCAAAAGCTGGAGCACCTCTCCTGTGAAGCCAGGCTGAAAGAGTTGGGCATGTTCAGCCTCAGAAGGCTTCAGGAAGACCTTCTAGAGGTCTTCCAATCCCTGCAAAGTGCCTATAAGAAAGGTGGGGAAGAACTGTTCCTGAGGGCATGGAGAGATGGGCTGAGGGGTGATGGGTTTCAAGTGGAAAAGGAAAGCTTTAGGTTGGGTGTTAGGAAGAAGTTCTTCACTCTTGAGGGGGTAGATCACTGGCACAGGTTCCCCAGGGAGGTGGTGGAGGCCCCATCCCTGGAGATATTCCAGGTGAGGCTTGCTGGGGCTCTGAGCAACCTGCTCTAGTGAAGATGCCCCTGCATATTGAAGGGGGGGTGGGTTAGATGGGCTTTAAAGGTCCCTTCCCACCTAACACAGCCTGTGAGTCTGGGATTTAAAACCCTGCCCTGTAACTCTAACCTCCTTTAGCTATTGCAGATGCTCTTCTTATCCCATCAAGCACCTGCCTAAAGTGCAAACATCCATTTAGAAGAAGCCCCAGAGCTTTGGTCTCCACCAATCCCACTCTGTGCCTGCACAAAGGAGTTAGGAGAACTGGGTATTTTCCTCAATTGCTTTCTAAAAACACATAGTTTTAAGGAGTTTTTAACAGCAAACCCTGATTTTGGGTTGTGTAGAGGCAAGCTGTGGTGGGGAGGAACCCACAGTCCCACCAGGATTCACTCTTGAAGCTCAGAATAATTCATGTGTGAGGAAGAGTTTGCTCAGAGCATGGGGATGTGTCACACCAGAGCTTCATCTGCTTCACATCCCCCAGAGCTGGGATCTGCAGGGACAGTGGAGCTCTGGTGGTACATGCCTTCACTCTGGGACTTTGGACTGCAGTGTTTTCATGTCCAAAACCATCAGAGCAGCAGATCCCTCAAGGGGCTGAGAAGCTTGCAGCATTTTTTCTACCTTAGCTGCTTGAAAAGAGGTCTTCTCCAACTCCTAGCATGTGCTTAACAAACTATCTTCCCCCCCAGAAAGGACCTCCTAATACAAAGCCACCCCAAGAGGCCCATGGGGACTGTGGTCAAGAGCTGACCAAGTTGAGATTTTAATATTTAAAGTCTTCTAGAAGAAACTTGTCCTACTTTTGGGGTTGAATTTGATTTGTAAGAAAACATCCCTTTGCCTTTCAAACTAGAAAATGACACTGTAAAATGCTGTTCAGAAGGACTTCTGCTTCTCACTGGTGACACTTTAGAGGTGGAAGGACACAAGAGAGAAGGTCATGTGAGGGGAAATCATGGTTCTAAGAGAATTTGGTGGCAAAGGTGTCCCTGACTTGGTTAAAGTTGCATTCTTCTCCCTTGATGCTTTGCTGTTTTATCAGGTATGGCTTTGGGCAAACTCATACAATCACAAGGCTTGGAAGGGACCTCAAGACATCATCAGGTCCTACCCCATCCCAAAACAGGGTCCCCAGGACAGCTCAGTGTCCAGCATAGAAACTCCCAGCATAGAAATCACTGTTCCCTTGAAGTCCAAGTAGATTTTCTTCCCCAACCATTTAATTCATCAAACCCTTAGGAGGTTCTACCACAAGATCACTGACCTGTGAACAAGTACCAGAGGTTGTTTGGCTCCAGTGTTTCCATGTCCCCCCTCCGGGTGGTCTTGCGGTGTCGGATTTTATAGCCAGTAATAAATCCATTCTGAGATCCTGGGGGGGGTGGCAACCAGCTCACTTTGATGCTCTGCAAAAGAAGAGAGATGATTGGTGAGTTGGGATGTTGGGAGGGTTGGTTTTGGCCAAGATATTGAGGATATAAAATGAAGAAAGGGAAAATAAAAGAGGTTCTTGTAATAACAACGTGGATTTGATGGGAGTTGTTTGGAGAAGGAACCTAAAGCTAAGAAGCAAAGTATTGGAGGGGTTGGAAGGGACCTCAGGAGATCATCAAGTCCAACCCCCCTGCCAAAGCAGCTCCCTAGGACAGGGCAGCATCCAGACAAGTCTTGCATATCTCCAGAGAAGGAGATTCCACACCCCACTGGGCAGCCTGGCCCAGGGCTCCCTCACCCTCACTAGGAAGAAGTTCTTCCCCATGTTGGTGGGGAACTCCCTGTGCTCCAACTTGTCCTGTCCCCACAGGCACTGAGAAGAGGCTGCCCATGTCCCCCTGTGTCCCACCCTTCAGCTATTGATCCCCATTGATCAGATCCCCTCTCAGGCTTCTTTTCTCAAGGCTGAATAATGCAAAAACCCAAGTGAAATGCAGCTTCAGTTGCCCTTCTGATACTCATAGAATCACAGAACACTTTGGGTTGGAAGGAACCTCAAAGATCATCTAGGACAGGGCACACAGGGAGACATCCAGATGGGGCTGGAATCTCTCCAGAGAAGGAGACTCCACACCCCCCTGGGCAGCCTGGCCCAGGGCTCCCTCACCCTCACTGGGAAGAAGTTCTTCCTCAGATTGGTGTGGAACTCCCTGTGCTCCAACTTGAGGCCATCACCCCTTGTCCTGTCCCCACAGCCACTGAGCAGAGGCTGCCCATGGCCCCCTGTGTCCCACCCTTCAGCTATTGATCCCCATTGAGCAGATCCCCTCAACACTGGCAACCTGACCATTGGGTTTCCATCCCCACTTAAGCAACCAAACTAGAACTTTCCAGGCTGAGGGATCAAAGATATTATCAATACACTTCAATGCAGTTTTCAATTAGCAATGCACTTAATTGATTAGCACTTAGCAGCACCTGTAGTTGGCTATCACTTTAATGACTGATTATCCTGCTGCTGATTACTCCAAGCATATCTGTCTGAGCACTGTGTGATGAGGAGTTTAGCAAGCAAAGGGCAGGATAATTTCACCCTAATTAGGTTATTAAGATTCAGATTAACATCAAAATCTGGAGGATATTTTCAAATGAATATTAGGGTTTAATTTATGCTAATCTATGCACCCTCATTATCATAGAATCAGAGCAGCAGAGGGGTTGGAAGGGAGCTGGAGAGATCATCAGGTCCAACCCCTCTGGCAAAGCAGGGTTGAACAAGGGAGGGAATCAAACAATGAGCAGTGAAATGGGATGAGGTTCACCAAGGCCAAGTTCTCCACATGGGACATCACAACCATGGGGAGTCCTACAAGGCTTGGGGGAGCCTGGCTGGAGAGCTGGCAGGCAGAGAAGGACCTGGGGGTGTTGGGTGACCCCAGACTGACCATGAGGCAGCAGTGTGGCCAAGAAGGCCAATGGCATCCTGGCTTGGGGCAGAAACAGTGTGGCCAGGAGGTGTGGGGAGGGGCTTGTGCCCCTGGCCTGGGCATTGGAGTACAGGGAGGGTGTATTTGAAGAGAGATGCTGAGTTTCAGATGGAGAACTTGGCCCCTTTTTAAGGACCTCAGCAAAGGTCAGCTCTTAGATTACATAATCAAATTGAAATGATTCTGGATTCCTTCCTCTGAACATCAATTTGAGGAGATTAGAGCAATTTCTGCTGCAAAATAGTCCTGTTGAATACCAGACTGACCTTTTTTTTTCCCTTTAAATAAGGTCATTCAAGGCCACTGAGTTTACTCCCCAGAGGCAAAGACATCCACAGAAATAGATGTGACTAGAAAAATTTGCATTCATTTGCATATTAGGCATTCCTCCTTAATAAAAACCCACCAGCAAACCAACTGAGAGGGCCAAATATTCAAGTGGTGAAATGGTACAATGGGCCTGGACTGGGCACTGGGGAGGCTGCAGCTGGAGTGCTGGGTCCAGTTGTGGGTTCCTCACCATCAGAAGGACATTGAGGTCCTGGAGTGAGGCCAGAGAAGGGCAACCAGGCTGGGGAAGGGCAAATCCTCTGAGGGTGTTGAGGCTGGAGAAGAGGAGGCTGAGGGGATGTAATGACAATTACCTCTGTCATTTGCTGGTGGGTAAAAACCTCTCTATCATCATCAAGACCAACCCTATCTCAGCACAACCTCTTGGACCTTCAAATCATGGCTGCCAAAAGCAAAGTGGAATCAGAGAAGAGTGAATTATTTACAGGGTGTAATTTGTCTTCCTTGTCCACTTGTGAGCAAGGAAAAGCTTGGAGTTGCCTTCAACTCATTCAAGAAATCACAATAAACTTCATTTCATAGAATCCCACACTGGTTTGGGTGGGAAGGGAACTCCAAGTCCATCTAGTCCCAACCCCCTGCCATGAGCAGGGACACCCTCCACTAGACTAGGTTGCCCCAAACCCCATCCAACCTGGGCTTGAAGACTTCTAGGGATGGAGCTTCCACACAACTCCCTTAAATACAATATATAAGCAGACAGAAAATCACTCTATAGGTCACCTCACATTATGTCTGCTTGTTCTGGAGCAAGTCTGGATGTGTTTTGGTGACAACAGCTTGAATGTCTTCATGTAGATGATGGTTTCTATCAGGTAATGTCTGTAAGCAAATGCTGTGGCCCTCAAACAGCATGAAAGCATGGTGCAAGAGCAAGCCACAGCATGGTAGATAATGTACAGCATGTCTTATCCTGAGACCAAATAAGAGCTTTGAAGTTTCACAGCTTTGTAGAGGTGGGAAGGGACCTCCAGAGATCATCAGGTCCTACCCCATCCCAAAACAGGGTCCCTAGGACAGGGCAGCATCCAGACACGTTGAATCTCTGCAGGGAAGGAGACTCCACACCCCCCCTTGGGTAGCCTGGCCCAGGGCTCCCTCATCCTCACTGGGAAGAAGTTCTCCCCCAGGTTGGTGGGGAACTCCCTGTGCTCCAACTTGAGGCCATCACCCCTTGTCCTGTCCCCACAGCCACTGAGAAGAGGCTGCCCATGGCCCCCTGGGGAGACATGGAAGGCACTGAAATCCCTACATCAAGGTCAAATTGGATCAGGGATCAGCAAGCTCAAGCTGACAGAAAGATCTGGAAGCTGCTTCCATCATTTCCAAACACAAGAGGACTTTATCAAGCTCCAAATTTTGGAAAGAGAATCAAAGAGCTGAAGGGGTTGGAAAGGACCTCCAGAGGTCATGGGGTCCAACCCCCTGCCAAAGCAGGGTCCCTAGGACAGGGCACACAGGGAGGTGGCCAGATGGGGCTGGAATCTTTCCAGAGAAGGAGACTCCACACCCCCCCACGCTGCTGTAGACACATGGAACCAACCTCCAGCATGAAACCTTTCCTCCTTATCCAGCTGGGATGAAGCTGCAGCCCCACCACTTCTCAACTAAGAGCCTCAGTGGAGAGAGAGAGAGAGAAGGTCTCCTCTCAGCCTCTTTTAGAAGGATTCAGATCCTCCTAAAGAAAACCAGGACTTGAGGTGGGTCTTGATGTTCTCAGATGTTCCTCAACCCCCCCCAAAGCAGGTTGCTACAAATGCCTCCAATCCCTGCTGAGCAACACACATTCTCCTGGTAGACATCATTGAGATGTTCTAATCTTTCCTCTTGCTTCCTTCAAGAGCTCCTTATTATCCTTCTGTAATTAAGCAGATTTAAGACTGACAAACTAATTGCTCATCACAACAACCCAAAGCAGTTCCTAAATATATTTCCCCTTCATTTGCTGTGTTGGTGTAAACACTTGATGCCATTTAGAAACCTGGAATGGAGAAGCACCAGGGTCACACTTGGCCTGCTAAGCACAACATGGTTTGGAGCATCAGTAGAAGTGATTGAACTTGGTGGAGCTCTTCCCAGCCCAAATTAATTGATTAATTAATTAGTTAAACCTCTCAGCCTAGAGAAGAGAAGGATTTGGAGGGAGATCTTATGGTGGTTTTCCAGTATGTGAAGGTGTCTACAAGAAGCTGGGGAGGCATGGAGTGATGGGATGAGGGGGAATGGGTTTGAACTGGAAGGGGGGAGGTTTAGATTGGGTGTTAGAAGGAATTATTCACTCTGAGGGTGGGGAGGGGCTGGCACAGGGTGTCCAGAGAGTGGGTGGGTGTCCCATCCCTGGAGGGGTTCAAGGCTGGGGTGCTGGGCAACCTTGTGTAGCTCCAGGTCTGGAGGTTGGTGGCCCTGCCTGTGGCAGGGGGTTGGAGGTCTATGATCCTTGGGGTCCCTTCCAGCCCAGCCCAGTCTATGATTAGGGAGAAACTCTTCACTCTGAGGGTGGTGAGGCCCTGGCACAGGTTGCCCAGGGAGGTGGTGGCTGCCCCAGGTTGGGTTGGATGGGGCCTTCAGCAGCCTGGGCTGGTGAGAGGTGTTCCTACTCATGGAACTTGATGATCTTTGAGGTCCCTTCCAACCCAAAGCATTGTGGGATTCTCTGCTAATTAAAACATAACCCCATCAACTCAATCAAACCCTCAACCCAGAAGATACACTGTGAAGACACCACACACCTACAGAGGATCTAGACTGGATTCAGAGCAACCTCCTCCCAGTACTGACCCCTGAAGGACTCCAGTAGACACAGGCCTCACACCAGCCTCTGTCCCATTGATCCAAAAGCCACACATGAAGAGGTGTTAAAGAATTACCATGATAATACTGGAAACTGGGAGGGCTGGGAAGCTGGAGAGGACCACCCATGCTGATTCAGCATCACCTAGATGCCTCAGGCAGGTCCAGCACCCAGTGATGACTGCTCAGGAGCACACTAGAGGCCAGTTTTAATAGTTCTCCTTCCCCCAGTATCAAGTTGGGAGGTAGAGCAGTTACAACCATTCCCCAGGGTCAGAAGGTTGGCTAGTTTTGGTAAAACCTCCTTAGGCTTTTGGACTTGGAAGCTCTTGTTCTTCTTCATGTTAGAAGACACATGTGGCCTTCAACCCACTGAGTTGATTTCATTTCCAAAACCAGGGAGAAATCATGTTAGCCACATCAATCCCAGCATCTCCATTTAGCCCAGCATCTCCTCTTCCTTTTTGAGCTGGGAGGCACTGGGGAAGATGAGCAGAGCAGCTATCTACTCCCCCCTTTCCCACTCCTCCTGACCTTGTCTTTCTCCTTCCTGAGGCTTTTTTATTGTACCTCTAAGAGCTTCCCAGGAACATATATAGCTCTACTAATCAGGGGCATAGCTCATTAATTTGCTTTATTGGTCTCAGGGTAAAGCTCTGGTGCTACATTGTTACAGAAGCTCCTGAGTGTCTCTCATTAAGCAGGAACTGCCCAGAGCTCCTGCTCTGTGTGGTGCATTAAGTGGTTTAATAGTATCTTCAAATTGATCTTAAATGCAAAGGTGGTTGGAACAACTCATCACCTCCAACAAGCTTTAATCCAATCCCATAATAGAAGGAAACTGTCTGGTTTTGACATTGGAACTGATGAGACTTGATGTGGATTCAGTGGTGAGGTGATCAGAGAATCAGAGACTGGGCTGGGTTGGAAGGGACCCCAAGGAGCACCCAGTTCCAACCCCCCTGCCACAGGCAAGGCCACCAACCTCCAGGCCTGGAGCTCCACAAGGTTGCCCAGCACCCCAGCCAACCTGGCCTTGAACAGCCCCCAGGGATGGGGCACCCACCCTCTCCCCACTCTCTCTGCAAAGAGCTTCCCCCTAAGATCTCACCTAACCCTTCCCTCCTTCAGCTTCACTTCATCCCCCTTGTCCAACCTGGCCTTGACCACCTCCAAGGACAGGACATCCCCACAGGCACTGAGAAGAGGCTGCCCATGGCCCCCTGTGTCCCACCCTTCAGCTATTGAGCAGATCCCCTCTCAGGCTGCTTCTCTCCAGGCTGAACAGCCCCAGATCCCTCAGCCTTTCCTCCTAGGGAAGATGCTCCAGGCCTTTCATCATCTCCAGAGCCTCCTCTGGACTCTAATTTCTGAAGAACCTTCCAGAACTGAAGAAACCTTCTTCAGTTTCTTCTCCTCCCCCCCTCCAATTTGGCTCCTCAAATGAGCAACACTGATACCTACTCTCAAGAAGGATGCAGACACACCATGCAGACCTCAAGATGCTTCACAACAGCCATGAGGCACTCAGGAGCCAGATGTTTCCTTTCTACTCCTTTTTCTAGCTGAGCTTAACATCTGGAGCTGGATTTACTGCCAGCAAGTGCTACACTCCCAACATAACCAAGGGCCATCAACCATCCTGTCAGATCCCATTGAGCTCAGCTGCTTCCCATGGCTCTGCTGCTAACTGGAGCTATAAACCCAAGCCCAGCTTTCAGAGGAACTGGTGCTGAGCTGTACATCATCCCCACCCAGTGCTGCTGGAGGATGAGGATGGATTAGGGCTTTTATGAGGAAGCAATAGCAGAGGGAATGTTTCTTGGAAGGCTGGAAGTAGGGGTGATATATCCCATGGAGTGGTGTTGCTGGGTGGTGGGGGAGGGAAGTTGGAGCAGTGTTTGTGGTGCTCAGGCTGGAGGTGAGGTGAGGAAGCAGTTTCATACTAAAAGGGGGGGGTGGGGGAACCCTGGAAGAGGCTTCCTAAAGGAGGGACTGATGCCCCCCAAGCCTGGCAGTGTTTAAGAGGCAGTTGGCTAATGGCCCTGATGGGGTGTTGGAGCTTTTGGTCAGCCCTAAAGTGCTCAGGTTGTTGGACTAGATGATTGTGGGAGGTCTGTTTCTATTTTAATTCTATTATAAATTGAATTCTATTTGATTTTTATCCTCTTTTTTCTTTATTTCTTTTCATTCTGTTCTATTCACAGAATGACAAAGTGGAAAAGACCTCTGAAGAGCATCAAGTCCAATCATTCCTGTCCCTGAGCACCTCATCTCCCCCCCAACCAGGGGTGGGGACTCAGCCTGGGCCAGGCCCTGACAGCTCTTGCAGGGAAGAACTTTGCCCTCCCAGCTGAGCTGCCCCTGCCCTGGGGCAGCTTGAGGTCCCCCTTGTCCCATCTCCTGTCCCCTGGCTGAAGGGACCATCCCCCACCTCTCTGCACCCTCCTGGCAGGGCAGGGGAGGTGGGTGGGGAGAAGGTCTCCCCTCAGCCTCCTCTTCTCCAGGCTCAGCTGCTCCTCAGAGGATTTGCCCTTCCCCAGCCTGGTTGCCCTTCTCTGGCCTCACTCCAGGACCTCAGTGTCCTTCTGATGGTGAGGAGCCCACAACTGGACCCAGCACTCACCAGTACCCAGTCCAGGGGCACAATCCCCTCCCCACACCTACTGGCCACACTGTTTCTGCCCCAAGCCAGGATGCCAGTGGCCTTCTTGGCCACCTGATACTCAATTCCTCACTCCTCTGAGCTGCTTCCACACTGTGTTTCCCAGTGCAAACTCTGTCCCAACCCCCACCATTATCAATTCTGATCTCCAGCCTCCAAAACCTCATCAATATTAAGCAATAATCATGCTAATAATAATTCATATCAAGCATCTTCCATTTGCTGGGCCATCCCCATTCTGTTATTCAATTAATAGATCTGCCACCACCAAAGAAAAATGATAGAAAGAGAAGAAATCTTATTAAACTAAAGAGAAAAATTTAAACTATAGATAAAAATTTAAACTAGGAACTGCTAAGAAAAGCCTTTGGGCTCTTCCATGTTCTGCTTAAATCCAGTTAGGAAATGAGGAGGTTTCTTTGCTTATTTGTTTTGATTTCATTAGTCTAAGTGGTTAATTACATTAATTCTGCCCTGCTGCTAAGAAAAAAGGAATGGGAGTAAAAAAGAAGACTGTTGGAATACAATAGTTTGGGGTATTGTCCCTTCCAAATCACATCATTAGTAGATGGTCCTGTCCTTGGGGGTGTTCAAGGCCAGGTTGGATGGGACCTTGGGCAACCTTGTGGAGCTCCAGGCCTGGAGGTTGGTGGTCCTGCCTGTGGCAGGGGGGTTGGAGCTCTGTGCTCCTTGGGGTCCCTTCCAAGCCAGCCCATGGTTCTATGATCATCATGGCTTTCTACAAGAATGAGAGTGTGTGAAGAGCCCTTTCCAATGCTGGTTTAGTTGCTCCTCAACCACAAAGGTGTTTTGGGGAGGGTCTTTGAAGCAGATTCTTTATTATTCCTTAAGACCTTTTAATTCCTTAAGACCTTTTTGTTCCTTAAGACCTTTTTATTCCTTAAGACCTTTTTATTCCTTAAGACCTTTTTATTCCTTAAGGGAGTTTAATTCTTGTCCATATCTGTTGTCCCAAATTACCTAGATGTAATTATTCAAATTCTAGTCAAGCTTTAGGCAAATTAGCTGGCATAGCTGGGTATCTCTACTTCCTAAGTCATCATTACCAATCCCAAAGGGTCCCAAATGGCTCCACACCTCCTCATCTCTGACAAAGCCCCCTCAC
>VZTU01009540.1:0-20387 GCA_013400835.1 Zapornia atra
CTGGCGCAGGTGAGGCGGCGGCCGGCGGCGGGGAGCTGGGAGCCGGCGTGTGGCAGCCCCTGCGGCTGCCCCCATGAACGAGCGTCGCGGCCGGGGCTGCCGGGACACCACGGGGCGCCATGAGAGCGGGCCACGAGCGGAGCCAGGAGTGCCTCCCGCCAAAGAAGCGGGATCTTCCCCCTGCCAGTACCGGCACCGAGGCGGGACGGGCAGGGGGTACCCAGGCCTCGGGCGAGGGCCCCGAGTGGGCCCGGACAGCAGGGCCTCCCGCAGCCCTGCGCTATGGCCCTGGCGAGGCCGCAGAAGCCGTGGCGGGGCTGTCGGTGGACCAGTACGGGATGCTCTACAAGGTGGCAGTGCCGCCCGCCACCTTCTCCCCCACGGGTCTGCACCCCGTGGTGAACATGAGCCCCCTGCCCCCAGCCTTCAATGTGACCTCGCCGATAATCCAGCACCCAGGGGTGCCCTACCCTCCCATCCACTACGCGCAGATCCCTCCAACGTCCCTGCAGTTCATTGGCTCGCATTACACCGTGCCCTATGCTGTCCCTCCTGGCTTCCTGCCTAGTCCTCTCCTGTCTCCTTCCGCCAACCTCACCGCCTCTCATGTCCCCCACTTTGTGCCATATGCCTCTCTCTTCACGGAAGAAGCCGCTCCTTCCCCCCAGACTACCTCTCCTACCCACACCTTCAGCAAATCCGCTTCTGCCATCTCTCCTTCCGGCCAGATGCAGCACCATGCTGGGACCCAGCCCTTAGATATCGCAGCAGGTAGAATTCCTGTCTATTACCAGATGTCCCGCCTCCCACCAGGGTACTCAGCATATGAGACCCCTGCAGCTGGTGGAAGCCCAGAGTCTCCTCAGCAAGAGAGTCAGCTGAGTTCAGAGGTAGCTGCTGCCAATGGTGGACAGAGACATCTGGAGCATAACGCGGTGAGGAGGACCAGCGAGGCTGTGGACTCTGCCAGCAGCAAAGCTGAAGACTGTCTGCCAGGGGCTGCAGCGGGATGTGTGGTTGATGGACAGTTCCTTTCAGGTTACCAGACGTTGGGAACAGAGGACTCTGTGCCAGCTCACAGAAGCACCCCAGACGCTGACCTGGAGGTTCAGAGGGTGGTGGGGGTGTTGGCATCTCAGGATTATCATGTTCTGGCAGCCCAGAGGAAAGATGACCCGAGCCCTTTAAACCTTTGCCATAATGTCCCTGATCAGCAGGGGGAGTCAAAGGACGCGCTGAGGAACGCAGTGGAAAGGGCTGCTGCTGAGAAAAGCCAGCCCAGGAGTCCTGTGTCCCCCGAAGAGCCGGTTAGGCAAAGACAATTAACCAAAGGAATGGTGATAGCCAACGGCAAGCCAGTCGTGGTTCCCGTTGGATCTGAGCCCATCAGGTCTTCCGCTTCAGAAACCCTGGTGAGGCAGAGCCCGGACGCTCAGGCTGCAGGCAGCGTGCTTGAAAAGGACCCGACCCAACTGCAGCCACCCAGCTCCTCACACTTGCCCTCTCACTTCATGAAAGGAGCCATCATCCAGCTGGCTACGGGAGAGCTGAAGCGGGTAGAGGACCTGCAGACTCACGACTTTGTTCGCAGTGCGGAGGTGAGCGGGGGCCTGAAGATCGACTCCAGCACTGTGGTGGATATCCAGGAGAGCCAGTGGCCTGGGCTGGTCACACTGCATTTTGTGGTTGGGGAGCAGCAAAGTAAAGTGAGCATTGATGTGCCCCCAGAGCATCCCTTCTTTGTGTATGGCCAGGGTTGGTCCTCCTGCAGCCCCGGGCGGACGGCCCAGCTCTTTGCTTTGCCCTGCCACAGGCTGCAGGTGGGCGATGTCTGCATATCCATCAGCCTGCAGAGCCTGAACGGCAGCGCTGCCTCTCAGGCTCACCACCCTCTCACAGACCAGCTCGCCTCTGCCAGGGAGAGGTCTGAAAGAACAGCTCAGGGGTCCAGAGAGCCGTCTGACAGAGCTGATGAAAGGAAGAGCCACGCAGACAGGGACAGTGCAGCCCAGAGCTCTTATGCAGAAGCCTCTCAGCCTGAGGCTGGCGGTCAGCACGGCTGGACAGCCCCGGGCTTCCAAAGATATGACGCGCAGGCAGGCGAGCCCCGGCCCTCTCTGCTGCGCCCCTCTTTCATTCCCCAGGAGGTCAAGCTGTCTATCGAAGGGCGTTCTAATGCAGGGAAGTGATCCCTTTGAGGCTGTGAGCTCGGGCATCTTCCCCTCTGGGTGAGCCTTGCCGTCAGGTGGAGAAATTGCACAGACTTTGTGACAGGTTCACCAGCAAGGCTGCTTTCCGCCCCGCGGGACTGGGTTTGTTCCAGTCCAGTGGCTGAGTGGTTCCTCTTGGGGAATCTGGAGGGCTCCAGTGCCTCAGGGAGCAGCAACAGGCTAGCTGGGGTAGAGAACAGGGATGTCCTCATAAGCTTTCAAGGAGAGCATTCCAGAGGTTGGGGGCTGGGGCTCTCTCACACCTCCTTGAATAACTGATTCCCTGCAGGGCAGGGTCTAAGCATTCAGGACAGGTGGGGAGATGAGGAGGGCAGGCACGGCTTAAGGTAGCAGATAAAATTGCTGAAGATTTTATTCCTCCTTTCTCACGATGGGGAGAGATGGGTCCCCACTGGAGTTTGGGGGGGGCTCTACTCCCAGTATCCCTTTTCTTCACACATGCACTTTAAAAGGACCGTTCACCAATGGAGCTCTTGAGGGCGGGATGGAGATGCTTCTCTGGTGGTTCTGTTTGATGTCTCTTCCACTGAATCCAACTGCTTTTTCTTCTTGCAAAGAATGTACAGATTTGAATGAATCACACGAATTCAAGAGGAAGGATAAAAAGGAAGGGTTTGGGTGTAGGTGAGTAGGGAACTTGAGCACTTGGGATGGGACACAAGTCGGGATGGGAGATGTCAGTTTCCTGCTATAAAATACATTTCATTATTTGCCACCAAATCAAATCTTTCTTCCCATGTTAGTAACTTTTAAAATGTATCTTTTGGGCTTAATAGCTTTTGCAGAGGTTTAGCCTATGGATGAATGGGGTTGGGTTTTTTTGGTTGGTCAAATTTTGGGTCTCAGTGGCTTTTTTTTTTTTAAGCTGGAGTAAAATATATTCAGCATTCTCTAGGGAAGGATAGAAACACATCCTTTCTCTGAGCAGGTGGAGACTATTTTGTAATTGAGTCAGAAGAAAACTTTCCAGATGGCTAATTCTTCCCTGCAGTTTCCTGAAAAAGCTCTAGACAAGATACAAGTGTTTGTGCATGTGCAGGCGAGGTACAACGTTTCTGCTAAGTACAGTTCTATGGTTAATGTAGGGATTCTAAAAGTATCACAGCATCACAGGGCATTTTGGGGTGGTTTTGTGTTAGTTGTTCTGATGCTTCACTTTAGAGTTCCTCTGTAGAACACACAGTAAAATCCAGAGTAGTCTTGTTCAGGGTGAGATTGAACACCAGTGTGTGTCGATACCTCGATGTGGTGATAACACTCCGTTCAAGTGAAGGCTCCTGTAGCTGTACTAATTTGCCCTCCCTGATGGTGTGTCATGACACCAGCTCTAACTGCTTAGCTAGAATAAAAAATAGTCACTATTGTGTTGAGGATAAGAGTCTTCAGTGACTTAACTTGGGTTAAGTATTCCTTGTACTGCGGTGCCCATCTCTGCGCTGGGACCAGGCTTCCCACAGGGCTGCTCCCCAGCCTGCAGGTCCTCGCTAGAGCCCGGGTGCTGCTTGTGATGTTCACCTCACGATTTTCCACCTCCCTTCTCTCATCTTGCTGGAGTTTTCTGTCAGGCATGCCTGACTGATGAAACACAGCTTCTTGTCTTTTCCTGAGTGGCTGGTGTCCAGCACTGCCCCTCAGCGCAGCCGTCCTTCGGCCAGGTTCCAGTGGTGGGTCTCAGGGCTGTTCTGCACGCTCTCCAGGAACGTGTCCTGTAACTGGTTGGCTTCCGTTGGCTCTGGCAGAGGGCTGCTCTACCTGGGTGTTGGGCAAATCCCAGAGTCCCCAGAATGTCCCTTCCGTCCAGGCTCAGTCCTGTTTCCCTAGCACACTGCTAGCTGTTTCTGTTGCCTTCGAAACACCTGCACCAGGACCCTAGGTGGGTATGTGCTACTCATGCCTTCAGTGCTTGTGCCTCACGGGGTTTCTCCAGCATGAGGATGCTGCCTGCATCACGTGTAGCTTCCCCCAGGTAACACACTGCTTCCCATCTTGGCTGTGTTTGGAATGTCTGCACTCCTGGCGATGTTCTCATGTGAAGTTTCTGCCTCTTTGGGTGCAGCAGCTGTGGGAACAGCTGCTGTTGTCATGGCACCATTTGTCAGTAAAGCTGCCTGGGCCCAGGCCCCCCTCACCCTGCGTCTTTCACAGTTGCTGTTCACTGAACTCTCCCACACAAAGACCTCGATTAGTGTTGATTAGTACTTAATGCTCAGGATATCCAGGGTGTCTGCTTCCAAGGCAGAAGCAGAGCAGCCCGGGTTGTCTTGCCTGTTCTGTGGCTCATGCGTGCAGGGGGTCAGAGCTGTGGCAGGCAGCTCAGAGGGACCTGTGTGTGGCACCTGAATGTAAACGGGCTGGTTGCTCGCGGTCAGGGATTGAGAGCTGAAGGATGCAGAGCCCCTGGTGCATCTTTGAACACAGAATTCTGTCTCTGCCTGTTAGAGGGTCTGGCAAGCCTCCTTTGTCTTTCCTGTGTTACTGTAACTACTGCTCCTAGGTCTCAGCCACACTGAGCGGTGCTCTGACAGGGCAGAGCTGATGCGCAGCAAGACACTCTTTGTACTGTAGGCAGCTGAAGGGCTGAACGTGCTCACCCAGGGCTTTGGCTGGCTGTGCTGCACCTGCTGGGTGCTGTTCTGAGCTCTGTGGAACAGGCCGGGGTGCATTTGCCCTTGGTGCTTCTCTCCCAATTCCCTGTCAGCCCCGCAGTTGTGCACACTTCAGCTGGCAGCTCCTCTGTGGCAGCAGCAGTTTGGGGCCCGTCTCATGGTGGGGCATCAAGGTGGAGAATCCGGGCATCTGACTGCTTGCCCCAGAGGTGGTGGGTGGGAGGGGGCCACTGGTGGCCCCCCAGCCCGGCTCAGCATTAATCACTGGAATCTGTCCTTACCAGGGTGGGCTGTGGTGCTCAGTGTCTGTGGTGGCTGCACTGAGCGTTTAGGGAGTGTGTGAGACAGGCGCTGCTGCAGGCAGAAAGGCTGTGAATGAGTCCATGGAGGAGGCTTTTATTTCTTAGGTTTACAGGGAAAGGAGGAGATAAAGCCAGGAAGACATTGTGAAACATGACAGTTACCCAGGCTGTTCTGCCAGCAGAGATGTGACAGGCTTCTTAGAGAAATACACTGTTTTCCTGCTGCTATTGTGAAGGGGAGGAGAGCTGTGGTCTGTTGCACCCGGAGGAGGAGCACTGAGACCTGTCCTTGGTCTCATCCAGCTCACACTCTGTGGCAAGAGTCTGTAGGACGCAATAACGGTGTCTATAGCCATCTGTCCCATCTCGTGAGACCTTCCTTGGGTCAGCTGCCCAGCAGAGGCCAGGCCTGTTCCCAGGCTGTGTGCACACTGCTGCTCCAGGAACGAGACTTGCTCCAGGCGATGAGCGCTCATCACTACCAGACTATGCAGAGGAAGCTCTGGAAAGCAGGAGAGCTGCAGAGGCCCCTCTGCCTCCCTCCCCTTTCCAGCAGCTGCGCAAGTTTAATGCACTTTTCACATTGTGTCCCTGCCCCCCCCCTCCCCCAGGTCGTTGTCCCTGTAGAGAACTAACAATCCTTGTTACTCAGAGAATAGTGTAAAAGAAACTACAGCAGCTTGAGTAGCCCAAATGCTAGTTCCTGCCCACAGCAGTCCATGTGCCTTTCCCCAGCGTCACTCACAACTGCTCTTTGTCTTTCAGGCTGTCCTAGGGCCTGAAACTTTGCAGAAGCTGCTAAGATGGCTACGAATGCACATTCTGTACAGAGTGGGGCCCAGGGCGTGTTCCGTGTATGGCTTAAAATGCTGATGGTCAAGGCCCTTCCACGGTCTTCACATCTGTCCATGGAGGACAGGACTTGCCCCTCACGTCCCCCTGGCTGCGGCCACCCGCCCTGCAATGCACCCGCCTCCCAGCTGCCTTCCGCTGCCATGGCACCTTAGCGCCCGGGAGGGGAGGGGGGGGGAGGGGGGTCTCCCCATGCAAAGCAGAGGAACAGGCTGGGCACTGGGGGAACCGGCTGGGCTGCCCTGAGGCAAGGAGGTCTTTGTAGATAAGTGCTGATCCCTCAACTATAATCCCAGTTATGTAATGGCTGTATTAACATGTAACCGACCGCATTGTATCTAAAGCCTTAGAACTAGTCAGGTGCTCCCCTCCGACCTTGTTCCTGCCCCTTTCCTCCTACCTGATCTTTAACAAAGCATTAATAATTCTAAGGATAATCTCTATTTTGTTGTGCTTTTTTTGTAACTGTTTTAAATAAATCAATTTGTACTGTATATTTGTACTTTTGGTGAGATCCTTTTTCCTGTTTTACCATTTTAAGTCTGTACTTGGCTACACACAGATTGTATTTTTATTGTTAATGCTCTTATGAATATTGCATTTAACTTGTTGACTGTAAACACAGTATATATCTATATCTATATATATCTATATATAAACCAATAGCTTTTCCTTTGGTGTTTGAGACTCTTTGCTCGTCTGTAGCATCAGTGATCATTAGGATGTGGCTTCTCTGGTCTTACACAGTGATCTGGAGACTTGTGACAAGGCCAAGGTAAAGGCATCTGACAGATGGATTATAAGCCATAATTCTGTCTTCAAATACTTCTGCTCTTACTTGGTCTTTCTTGAACCCCTCAGAGTAACAATCAGGTGCCAGCAATGCAGCAGGGAATGTTTCAGCTGCAGTCTGCAGAGTGAAGGTGCATCTCTGCTGACGAAGCAAACCACAGGAGAGTGACAGCAAATACTGAGAGAGGCAAAGTGTGGGCTTGAGATTGGTCAGAGGCAAAAGTGGGAGATCAGGGATCAGAGGAGGACAGGAACGAGGGGACGTGGAACTGAACAGATCTTGTACAGATCTGGGGCCTTTTCCCAACATGAGAGAGGCAAAGTTGGTCCTGAACATCAGTTCTACGTGATGAATGATCTGTTAAACAGCTTCTGTACGGTGAGGAAACAAGACTGGCATGGGGAGGAAACTGAAAAACATCCAAGAGATTAAATGCTTTTAGGAGCCAGTGTCCACAAGACTGCAGGGCTAGTTCATTACTGTGACTGACATCTGGAAAAGCACAAAGCTTTCATGTGCATTTTTAGATGCTCATTCTTAAAGAAACCAAATAATGGAGCGTGTGCCACCCCTTTGCCCCTCACGAGTCCTGTTTTGTCTTTTTCAGCTTAAACGTGCCTAGATTTAATTTCCAGAGTGTCACAATGATGATCCTAGATGAGCAGGATTGCATTTGGGTGTATTAGAACGGGTGAGCAAGCTCAGCTGACTCTGCAGTCACAGACCAGTTGAGGTGTGAAGTGTCCTCTCCTACTTCATCTGGTCTACCCCACCACCACCTGCTCAAGCAGGGCCACCTTACAGCCAGCTGTCCAGGACCATGTCCAGATGGCTTCTGAGTATCTCCAGGGTAGGAGACTCCAGAACCTCTGGGCAACCTCTGCCAGTGCTCTGTCACCTCCACAGTAAAACAAAGTGTTTCCTGACATTCAGAGGGAACCTCCTGTGTTTCTGTTCGTGCCAGTTGCCTCATGTCCTGTCACTGGGCACCACTGGAAACAGCCTGGTTCAAAGTTCTTCACTCTCATCAGGTATTTGTAAACATTGGTAAGTTCTCCAAACCCTCTTCTCCAGGCTGAGCAGCCCCAGCTCCCCCAGCCATTCCTTGTAGGAGAGATGCTCCAGTCCCTTCACCATTGCAGTGGCCCTTTGCTAGGCTCTCTCCCCGAGCCCAGAACCGGACACTCCAGCTGTGGCCTCACCAGTGCTGAATAAAGGGGGGAGCAAATTCATACAGCACTAGAGAACTGACCTAACTTTATTGTTTAGCATTCAACCAACTCATTTGTAAACCTGAACTGCTGTTTAACTGAAAAGTAGCCTGTGAGTAAACCAGCAAACTTGCTTACCTCAGTCAGCCTTTCTGTTAGGCGTTTATGTGGGGTATCTTACAACAGGAACTGTTTCCTCTTAACTTTTCCATGGAAGCTACTGCAAATAAGCACACAATGGTCATGTTAAGAGAAAGGGTGTGCACAGGCATTTCCAGGGAGACGACATCTCCCTTTGCAGCCTTCTTATGGGCACACACTGTGGGATTTACTCCTGGAGGAGCTGTGGACCATCAAAGTCCTCAGCTCTGTAATTCATGCCATGGTAAACAAGACCCCTCTCGTAGTGAGGTAGGCTTTCACCTACAGCAGAGCGGCAGCAGCCCAAGCCCATCTGTGGGGCAAGGGTCCAGGAACAGGATGAAGCACAAAAGGTGAAGAAGGGGACTAATCAAACGTGAACATTAATTTATTTTCCCTCTGTTCACAGGCTGCGGCTTGGCCCCCAGAACAGACTGTATATCCTCAGAGTCTGCTCCCACCAGGGCTACTTTGGCAAACATCTCTCATCTCTGTTCTCCTCCAATGTTCAGAAGAAAACCAGAGCCATCTATCAGGGAGAGCCAGAGCAGCCCCCGAGTGTGGCAGCGTGCTAGTGCACCCGCGGCAGGTGCGGCAGAGGTGGCACAGCCCAGTCCTCGGCTGCAGCTTAATGCAGAGCACTGTTGCTCTGCTCCTCAAAGGTCATTTTGCCCAGCAGCTGGCTCTCCAGCTCCACATTGCTCACTGGCAGCTGGAAAAAGTTCATTTCAGCTGCCAGTGCAGCCATGGCAGAGGGGTCCTGGCCAAACTGTGCCCGCAGCATCATGTCCATCTTCTCCAAGCGCCGCTTGAGCCTCTTGGCCTCCCGCTCGCGGATGAGCCGCGCCTGCCTCTTCTCCGGGGTCTCGTTGGCGCGCTTCAGCCGCATGGCCTCCCGGTCCCGCTGCAGCCGCCGCGCCCGCTGCTCGTCCGTCTCCTGCATGCGCTGCAGGCGCTTGGCCTCTCGGTCCCGCATGCGCCTCACCTCCCGCTCCTCGGGCGTCTCGTTGTCCCGCCGGCTCTTCTTGGCCGTGCGCTCCCGCTCCAGCCGCTGCAGCCGCACCTCCAGCGGCTCGTTCTGCCGGCGCAGCGCCCACTTCCGCACGCCGGGCGCCTGCGCCTCCAGCAGCTTGCGGTACGCAGCGCAGTTGTTGCACACCAGGAGGATGCCTGCGGGATACACGGGGCTGTGAAAGGCAATGTCCTTCCCCTCAACACTGGAGGGGCCTTCGCTCTGTGGCGCCGGCAGGCGATCTGCGCTGAGCACCTCCGGCAGCTTCTCACTGGAAAGCAGAGAGAGCAGAGGGTCAGAGACTTGGTGCTGACGGGAAGAGCCCCCACCTCAGACTGCCCAAGGGGCTGTAACGATCACTGCCCCTGCTACAGCCCGTGAGAGTTCTCTGCTAAACCATTCCTGCTCAGGGGCATGTCTGAGTACCTACAATGAAGCGGATTAGCCCTGTGCAATGTCTGGGTTGGAAGAGCACAAGAGCAGGAATTAGCCAGCAAGGTGCTCCTCCTCCTCCTCACCTCTGGATTTCTTCTCTCAGCCCCGTCCTGCTGCTCAGTAGATAATCTCCTACCAGGCAGTACACAAACAAGGAACTTGTTGTTTTCTGCCTGTAGTTCTGGCTCTGGGAATGATGAAGCCCTCAGGGCAGTATAGATCTGCTCTGATGGACTGCTGGGCAAGGGAAGCAGCTGATTGTTCTCCAGTGACTGGAGACCCTGGTGCTTTCTGCACAGCTCCAGTTTTCACAGAGCTAAGGAACACCCTTTTAGCAGCAGCACAGCCCATGGGGGTCTTAGCAGGTGACGCAGAGCTGCAGGCTGGAAGGGACCCAAGGAATCTCTCTCACTGTGGGTGTTCACAACTCTCACAGGCCTGAGAGACAACTCCCTAGAGCCATGGGTTCCGTGTCAGCTCAGGCAACCCATCTGGGCTGCAGGGGGGCGAGCCTGACCTGCGGAAGGTGGCGTGGGTGGTGAAGCGCGCCCCGCAGACGGTGCAGTTGGACAGCTGGTCCTCCGAGTGGATCAGCAGGTGCCGGCCCAGGGAGCCGGGCGAGCTGAGGGCTCTGCCGCAGACGGGACACACGTAGCTCTTGGCGCTCACCACGGCCGCGCTGTGCTGCAAAACAACACCAGGCTGAGCCACACACTGCCTGGCCACGCTCCACGCACAGCGCAGGCCTGCAGCTCAGCCTCCTGCAACAGCAACACTTTACCAACACACCCCTGCCTGACAGCTCTCAAACCAAGCCCGAGACGTTTGGGGTGCTGCAGGTCAAGCAGCAGGAAGGGAACCTCCCTACAGCTTCAGGCCAGTGCAAAGAAACAGGTAAGGCCAAAACACTGGGGTGCTGAGACCCCACCCTTGCTTTCAGAAATGCACCTGCTGTGCCTGGACAAAGCACGACTGGACTAACAGGCAGGACACTGGTGAGGGGATGCTCAGGTGGAGCAGGGGGTGCAGGTTAAGTGGCCAATTCAGTTCTGCTCCGTTCCTTCCTTTGCAGATTTCGGTGTGCTGTGAAGAGAGCACTGACAGCAAACCCTGTGAAATCCCAGCAGAGATTTCCTGCAATACTGGAATCATGTCAGAGGAAGAACAGCTGTTTTCATTGACAGGAACTGTGACAAAGGTACAAAATAAAGAACTGAGTGATTAGGAGGAAGGTTTCTCATCTCACTGAATGATATAAAAATTGGTTCCGAGTTTAACCTGGAGGAACTGCCTGGTTTTAGCCTGCAACTGCTTGCAGGGACTGCCTTGTCCTTCCAGGCCTGCGGACTGGTGCCTGGCCTGAGTCTTTCCCCAGGACATCATCTGAACTCAGTTTACTTCTATGAACTTCACAGCATCTCCTGAGTTGGAAGGGACCCAGCAGGATCAGGGAGTCCAACTCCTGGCTCCACAGAGGGCCAGCCAAGTCGGAGCATGTGACAGAACTTCAATCACATCCTACCTAGAAGTTCAGTTCTCTGCAGCCAGAGACCAGAACAAAGCCACCCTGTGCTGTGGGTTGTCTCTGGATTTGGGGCTGGAGGAGCTTAAGGCCAAACATATCCCACAGTTTGGAACAATCCCCTACCTGGTACACATGAGCAATGAGCTGCTCTCTGCTTCCACACTCCAGCTGGCAGAGGGGACACTGTGACAGTCCCAACATAGGGTCAGCATTCAAACTCTCAGGCACCTATGGGGAAGAAAAGCCACCTTGGTGTAAGACACACAGATGGCACACAGAGAGATCTCTCTCTCTCTCTCACACCCCCACGCTCCTGTACGCAGGCCTCTACCAGGTCAGTGCCCCATGCCCAGGCCCTCTGGAGCTGGCTTGTGCTCTTGCAGCCCAAGGCTTCCTTTATGTAGTGTCTGAGCAGAACTCCTGCTCTCTTCAGAACAGGCAGAGGCCTCTTGGCCTCCACTTGCACCCATGCTCTTGTCAGCAGAGTGGCTCTGGTAGGCAAGGTCAGAAGGGATGGGGAAGTCAGAGAAAGGCACCAGAAGTCAAGGAAGGGGGCACAGAGTCGTTCTGACCAGCCAGGGTAACAGCAGTTTGCTGTCTCCTGTTTCTGGCAGCCCAAGAGCTCTTCATACCCTGTCCTCACGCCAAGAGACCTTTGGAGGAGGTGGGAGGGAGAAAAAAAGATAAGAAACCATGGTGGGGAGAGGAGTTTAGACAGTACCCTTCTCTCTCCCTGGGAAGCTCAGGTGAGTGCAGAGCTGGCACACACTTGCCTCGTTTTCTCTCATCAGTGGGGTACCAGCCACGGGTTGTTCTGCGTTCTCCAGTTCTTTCTTCACTTTCACCATGGAGCCATCCTCCTCAGATGTGTGGGAAGAGACTTCATCCTGGGTGGTTTCCTCATCATCACTGCCAGCTGGAACATGCAGAACAGTTATTCCAAGCGTCAGGACCTTGCAGACACTCGCAGCCCTTAACTGCCCTGACCAGCCTGGGGCCTCTACCCACTCCCCCTCCAGCCCCTCCCACCACAGGCTCCATTTAAACCCAGGCTGGGACACTTCAGTCCCTGAAGTGCTCTGTGGAGTCTTTGGGCCTGGCCTGTTGTCCTGCTCTTGACAACCACTGGACTGTCATCTGGACCCTCTGTTGCTCCTGTCCCGATGTGGCAGGCTAGGACTGCACCCTGGTGATGAGGACATTGGGACACTGCCCCAGTGTTCCTTGGCTCTTGGCTGCTCTGGGAGCACCTGGCTCTTGTTTGCTGACACCGAGTCCTGCACAGGCGCCAAGGGCTATCCCAGAGGAGGAGATGGGTAAGATGGTCCTCAGAGGACCCCAGGGGACTCCCACAAGCTGTGCAGCACCCGGCTTCACCCCTTGTCAGTGTCTCCCCAGTCCACTACCTTGCCGTTACTGGAAGGGGCAGAACTCACTGCTGCTGGAGTCGGGGTCTTGCAGTGGGTGGATGGATGGCCTTTGGTCCCCAAGAGCTCCAGGAAAGCTGGTTTTCATCATGGCTTGGCGGGCTTGCTCCTCCAGCCCTGCAAAGACTTGCTCCCCTGGCAGCCACAAGGACAGAAAGTCAGACTGGTGCCATCCCATGGCTTTCCCAAAAACACCACAGGTGTGGGGCTGCTCACCTGCACTGTGCAGAACCTCTGAGGGCACCTCTCCAAAAGCATTTAAGTAACCTCTCTGCTTGCCTACCCTGCAACACGAGCCTCCTGCACCTGCTGATGCACATCCAGTCCCTGTGTCTACAACAGTATTGCTAAGGACCACATCCAGCATCAGGCTGCTCTCTGCATGTTCTTTAGGTGCTACTCCAGCCACAGGGGAAAAAATAAACAAGAGTGGGAATCCATGTATCTGGCACATGTAGCCAGGCAGCTCTCTGCTACCAAGCTGCCTGCCCACAGAGCTACAGCAGCGCTCTGGGTGGGGGGAGCCACTCTGGGGTGGTAACAGTAACCCAAGGCACGCCCGGTGCCACAGGGCTCTGCAGTGACACTAAGCTGTCCCTGGCATGCTCTGTCACCACCCTCTGCCCCAGGAGCACCCAGGACAGGCTGCCCTTCAAGGGGGTTGTGCTCAGAGCTAGTGTTCTCCTTACGTGATGGGTACCTTGCTTCGCTGCCTTGCCTGGCCCAGGGGTGGCCCTGGCTTAAATAAATCTGGGACACTTCATGTGCTCCAAGCAGAAAACACAGGAGTCATCCCAGAAAGCTGACCCTTGACTGGGATAGCTTACACTCTGCCCTGCTGAAAGACACCAGCTCCTAGTGCCTCCGCTCAAGAGGAGATGGCAAACACACTGAGAAAATCTTACAGCAATCCCTGCTAAGGGTACCTTCTGGTTCCAAAAAATAAAGGGAAGAGGCGACCACTGATGCTGGTGTTAAATCAAGCTACTTCCCTGCAGGTGCTTGCCTTGCAGAGGAGGCTTGCCTCTCAGCAGAGCTGGGGCGCGCGGGACGCGGTGCCCAGCTGCTGATGGCCTCACTTTTGGGTTAAATGTCACCAACTGACAACAGAACTCTGAGTTCTCCAGAACCACTCCCAGTGCCAATCTGAAAACACCAAGGTGCAGCCTTCAGAACGAAATCCTGCTGTTTAGTACAGGGCCACAGCTGGCACTAGCATAACCAGGGCACTGAACTGCTGGCCCACGGAGTGCTCCCCCTGCTGAGCCCTTCCCGGCAGCTCTGCCCCAGCACACTCACACCCTTCCTGGTGCTTACCTCTCCATCTCCAGCAGTGCTTTAAAAAGCATCAATTTATGGGAGATTTCAAAGACCTTCAGAAGTTTCACAGAGAGTGTGGGAGAAGAGTTTTAGTTCCCAACATTCCCATGGAGGTTTCCAACAGTATTAAAAGACATTTATGGTTCTGTTTCAGAAAGGTAAGGAAGGTTTCTGTAGAGAAGGCTTGAGAACATAATCCACATGGACTGAAGGGAGGTGCTGAGGAGCACCCAAATCTAGTGGTCACTGCAAGCAGCAGGTACCCTCATGATCGATCCCCATCAGAAGCCATTCCAGCACTGAATGGTCTTTTTAAGAGAATGCTGCTTGTGCCTGGACCACACCCTGGCACTGGTGGGACTGGGATACAGACTGTAGGACAGCAGACTCTACAGAATGACAGTGCCTCTCCGAGAAGGCAGATGAGACCCACAAACCAGCAGGGGAAGAGCCCAGGAGACCAAAAGAGTTACAAGACAAAGTATGGTAAGACATGGAACCCTGCAGAGCACAGGACAGATGCACAGCTGTAGCAGGAGACGTGCTACCTGCGATGGGAGGTCGGAAATGGGATTCCCAAGCACCACCCCAACTGCCAGCAGAAGCAGCTGTATTGTTTTCTTCCCCCTTTCCCCTTCCAGAGGGCTTATGTCTGCACTGAGCAGCTGCCTCGAGTCTGATGGCAAGGAGGTTCCTGCTCAGAAATACAGACAGGCTGTGGGATTTAAAAGCTGTGATCTTTCCACTGAGGAGGGAACTCCTCCTGTCTGTACCACCAGCATCAATCACAACTGTGCCTGCCAGCAGCCCCTCTGTACAGCATCCCCAGGAGCTTGTCAGCACTGACTCCTGCAGCGCACAGCTTACAGCCAGAAACAAACTGAACCACACCAGTGCTGTCAGCAGGTGACACCCTGTGCATTCTCCAGCAGCCTGCACCTAGAAGGCTTCACAGGGAAGGACACCCTTGTGAGAAGGCTGTCTTTAGCTCGTGCAGAATCTCTTACTATGCAGTTATTACTGTCTCCAAAAGAGCTGGGGGAAGCGTGTCGTTATCATCTCCTGATGGGCCAAGCCCTACTCTAATGAAGCTTCAGAGCTTTGATGGGTAGAGGGTGACACTGGTGCACACACATGCTCACACACAGACACTTGCACGCCCACCTGCACCCCATGTTGAATACACTCCATTCATCTGGAAAGGGAGTAAGACAGACAACAGCTTTAGGATCCCTGCTATCAGTAAAGGATGTTAGGCTCCACAGTGAATTCACAGACTCTTCTCCAGAACTTTCTTTATTAAATACAGAAAGGGCTGCAGGCTGACCACAATGCCAAACCAAGTCACTGAATTTGTTTTACAAACAGCTAGAGACACAGGACGGTGAACAAGCATACAAATGCCTCTGCTCTGCATTCCAGTTCTCCTCTCCATAATCCTGCCACGAGTGGGATGCCAGGTGAGCAGCTGTGGAGGGAGGGGACAGCCCTGGGGCACTGTGCACTGGGGTTACAGCTGCTACGATCTGGTGGCGTTTCACCTTGGTGGCTAGAAAGGATTACTTTTTGTCCTGAGCCCTTCCCTCCTCGAACTGTATGAATGCAGCACAACTCTCAGGTGTTCTGGAAAACAAACACACAAACAAACAACCCCCTCCCCAAAATCCACAAAACAAAATCAAAAGAAACTGCACATCATTCCCTTGTCTTCCTTCCTAAACAGAAAGGTCTCTCAGAGATGAGCCACTTTATTCCCTCCTTGTACATCAATTTAAAGTCCCTGTTCATGTAGGTCTTCTCTGTGTTCCTTGCCTGGACCTGAAATTTCAAAGTCTTTCCACCACTGTGGATCTAGTCCACCTGCCCCATCGCTATTCTGGGATGTCCACACTGCTGTAGTGGTTACTGAAATGAAAAACAACACAATTCAAAGAGTTAACAATGGCAGCCCACAGAGCCCTTTAAGAACCAAGGATTTTGATGCAAGTAACATTTCTGCTGGGTTTTGAATGCTGGGTACTGTTTCTTGCAAGATACTTTCTCTTCAAACTGGGAATGCTACAGACAGCAGAATTCAAGAGCACGGAGGAGCAAAGAAGGGGTGTGTGTGTGTCAGAGGAAGAGCGAAGGAAATGGGATTAATGGGATACTGGGACCATGACAAATAGAGCTGGAAGGGGGAAGTAATTTGACTAACACAAGCTGTTCTCAAGAGCTCAGCATCACTTGCAAAGGGTACAAGCCATAGAAAGAGAAGCAGCTCATGGGGCAGCAGGGAGAGAAAATGGAAGTGCACACCAACACCTGCAGCGATTTTTGGCAAGCACAAGAGCAGTGAGTCTCCAAAAACTGAGTGACAGTGCAGCAAGGGATGGGCTTGAATGCAAGATCAGATTGACTGGAGAGATTTTATGCTTTAGACTGTGGGAGAAAATAAAGACCAAATCAAAGCAATTAGGATAACTCCACAGGAACAATGTAACTGCATTGTGTTTTTCAGTTCAGCAGGGGATGGGCAAGGCAAGAAGCATTTCCAGGGTTACAGTGTATTTGTTACTGCTTTGTCAGGTGTGCTTTTCATGCACTGTGTGGCAAAACAAAATTAAATTATTAAAAGCCAACTATGTGCTGCAGCCCTGCCAAAGGGGAAATGACTACCATTAAAACTGTGGCAATCGTACCCAGTGAGACTTGTGTGAAAATAGTAATCTCTGTCATTGTTTCTGCATTACCTCGAATTTCCTTACACATCAACTTCCATTTAAAACCATTTTAACTTGTAACCACACAACTTCCCAGCTGGTCACTCTGCATGCCAAAGTGATTCTGTGCTAAGTGAGGACAGGGAAACCATGTTGTGAGAGCAAGGTTAAATGAGGGCCATGCCAAGCCTGGAAAGTAACGCTGCAAAGAGCTGGCACCAAGCAAGCCAAGGAGAGGAGATCTGCAGCTGCTGCTCGCCCCAGCGAACCCAAGAAAGAAGGTAACATGGAATGGCCATGCAAGGAAGAAGAAGGCACCGTCCTCCCACAAATCTGCCTGGTTAGCTATTCACAGTGATGTTTAAGCAATCCAAAAAGCGCTTCCCCAGCCCCGTAGCCTGCCGAGTCGACCCCAGCTGCAGACAACTGTGTGAAAAGCTGCATACCTGCTGTCCCTTTTATTCCTCTCCTCCCAACCACTCCAGTCCCTGTGAAGAAGTCTCAGTAACGTGTCTGCTATGTCTCAGCCTGACTCCTCCTTCTGCTGGCTCACCCCGTCCTTGGAGCGGCTGCTCTCTCCGATTATCCTCGCAGCGCACTGCATGGCATGTCTGGGCCCTCCAGACACACAGCAGGCCAGGCAGACAGAAGTCCCAGCGACTTGGTAGTGTTCATCGTAAGACGGACAAGATTTTCCATCCCAAGGTGCAGACATCACCACTGACATCTTTCTTGTGTCTTTCGGTCCCTTTATTTTCTTGTGGTCCTACTTGTTGCTCCTGATGGCTCCTGTTGAATAGTTGCTCTGTAGCAATGTACTGCATGTAAAGGAGGTGAACAGGTCCCAGAATTCCTCTCCATGGCATACCAGATGTCATAACCTCAACCTCATGCCCACTGGTAGCATGTATGTCACAGAGCTTCCCCCAAGACCAAAACTGGGGATACAATCACTTGTATTGCAGATAAAGAGCAGTGATCACTCTGAAAAGAGTGAAGAACTGAACTCTGAACGTGTATAGTTTTGTATTTAATAGTACAACCTTCTGAAGAACATAACCCCTTATGCAGTGGAGTGCAGAAAACATCTCAACACCATGGAAACTCTACCTGCACCATTAGAGCTGCTGCACCCCTTGGTTTTGGCACATGAGAGACCGTGACTCTGTGCCAGGGGAGGGAGCAAAGTGCATGCCTTTTGTGAGCCTGATCTGAATGGCAGCAGTAGCACCTGGGCACTCTCAGAAGCAGAAGTGTGTGGACACAGGATGTTACTGGCATCATAGGTCAAGCCACAGGACATACAAATTTCTCTGAGGAAGACAGTTCCAAAGTCACTGAGGTACTGTGCAG
This sequence comes from Zapornia atra, assembly GCA_013400835.1. Classification (NCBI taxonomy): domain Eukaryota; kingdom Metazoa; phylum Chordata; class Aves; order Gruiformes; family Rallidae; genus Zapornia; species Zapornia atra. Next base: position 17,911 of record VZTU01009540.1, read on the forward strand.
CCAACCAAAGCTATACTCTGCCTCCTGTTGAGCCCAGTGCCCTGAAGCAGGAGTTGGAGAGCACAAGTCAGTGCAGATGCCAAAGCCACACCCGAAGACTCTTGCGATGCCCACCAAGGAAAGCTTTGTCAGCTCGCCCGTACCTAGCTCTAGCAGCCAAAGGCACTTTCAGGTCTCAGACAGAGGTAATCCTCCCCAGCACACTCACTGAGCGTGCAAAGTGTTAGTGTCTTTTGCCCTAGTCCAGAGAACAGCATGCATAGATTCCTGTTGCCATACCCATACAAAAACGCAGCACAGAAAGAGACATGCAAGCCAGCAGCACCAGCAAGGGGAGGCAGTGTTAGGGCTGCAGCGTTCATCTCTGTCCCACACTCCTGGGAGCCGCTACGCCTCAGCGATACCCAGGGCCCTCTCACCAGCCTTTCACATGTCTACAGTTGTGGAAATTTGTTTTCCTCATTCCACCCAAATTCCAAATGTGCCTCCAGCCACTAAGCTGGGTACGAACCAGGGCATAGCTCCAGCACCCCAAACTTTCCCCTGCTGCAGTCAAACAGAAGCTGTGGATGTGCAGTTTCCCCTTTGCAGACAAACATCCATATGCATCTCCCAGCTCCACTAGCACCTTGCTGCAGCCTGCCCAGGAGAAGTGCTGAGGTACAGCATCTTCAGCCCTTTCACTATCCAACAAATGCCAGGGTCTGGATAACGCTGGAGAGAGATCTTTCCTAGCAGCTCAGCTCAAGAATGATCTGACAGATAACATTTATCTGTCCAGTAAATTACTTAGGCATGGCCCATTCCCTGCAAGCAAAGAGCCAATGGCTTTATTTACTTTATCTGGTGGGAAACTGGGGTGCAGTGAGCTTAAGTAACACGTCCAAGGCCAGCCAGTTGAGTCTGTGGTAGGGCAAAGATCAGAACCCAGGACTTCCTGGCTTTCAGCCACACACTCAAACCACCTTGCCTGGAAGTTCCTTTGCTATCCACGAAGGGCCAGAGCCCCGAAGTCACATTGCATAGTACACTAACTTGCACATGTGACAGCGTGAATGCAAAGCACAGCTACAGGCCTTGCACATACACACCTACCTTTACAGCATTAGTTGTTTGTTCAAGCCTACCCTTGTCCTGCCACGCCAGGACACAGACAGCTCCCCTGATGCATACAGCTCAGTTTCTCATAGACCCTAAGGCAAAATGTGACTTATCCACTCTTCCCCTCCTCCCCATCTCACTCCACAACAATCCAGCTAGGGCAAGGATCCCACAATGCTGTGTAACAGAATACTCACAGTGAACTTTGTTAGGAGTGGTCTGTTTCCGACGGGACATGTTTCCCTGACCTGGGAGCACAGTGTTCCTTCCCTCAGCAGAGGGCTCACCTGAGAAGAGAAGAGCCTGTCACACACACCACTGGAACCTTCTGAGCCTCTGCCCAAATGCAGCTGGCTGCCTCAGAGTCCTTCTGCCTTACAGGGCTCACTCTACATCACCACAACCACATTCAGTGCCAGCATCCAACACGATCCACAAGCCTTTCACAAACCACTGTGTATGGGCAGTCCCACACACTTCTCAAGCAAAGTTATATGCAATCCTGTCCCCAGAGTACAAAAGCTAAGAGTGCCCCACTTCAAGAGTGACTGCAATCTCAGTCCTAGCACACTTCTTGCTCCTGTCCATTCCCATGGCCGATACAGCAAGAGCCTCATCAAACCTTCAGACCCTGCCCTGTCTCTGGCCCCCACCCAGAGAAGGCCCCACCACGTGCAGATGGCTGCCACCTGGCTCTGATAACCAGCTCAGGCAGACAAGGGAACCAGCTGCTCTACAGTCAGCTCCAGACGTGGCAGCAGCTGACAGGACAGCACGGCCAGCCCAGGGACAGGTCTCGCCCCAGAAATCCGTCCCCCAAAGGGACCCTAACCTCACTGCCCTCGCGGACAAGCACAGGGAAACAGTGGGGCTGCTGTGCCCTCCCAGCTGCCAGGGCCTCCCCGGGCAGGCAGGGCTGGGGGCTGGCAGGTGGGCACACGTTGCCTGCCCGTGCATGAAGTGGGGCCGCTGGCGCCCACGGCCCGTGGGGAGGGACACACACACCCCCTTGTCCGTCACAGGCAGGCACACACCGATCCCCTCTGACTTTACAAGGGGGCAAACGTCAACTCCTTATCCTCAGACGGACAGAGCAGGAAAGCACCCCCAACATTCCCCTCAGACACACAAAAGGAGACGCTGAACACATCTCCCCCCAGCCAGGCGGCGCGGGGGTCCCGCCACCCTCCCGCCGACACAGGGATACGGCTCGAGGAAGGCGCTAGCCCGCAAGCGGCCGGACACACAGACAAGCGGACCGCGCTCCTCTGGCAGAGGGACCCGGCCCAGCCCCCGAGGATGCCGGCGGACGGTCGCGGGACCCGGCCCGACAGCCCGGACAGCCAGCGCGGCTCCTCGCAGGCAGAAGGGCCCGA
>VZTU01009541.1:0-134713 GCA_013400835.1 Zapornia atra
TCCCTCAGCTTCTCTATCAGGAGAATCAGAATTACTTACTGACCACAAATCCTTTCTGGTAACATAAGACTTACCTGACACCATACCCCTGTATGGGTAGGGGCAAGAACTGTTACAGAGATGTTGTGGGTTTGCCCCAGCTGAGATCCAAGCACCAGGTATTGCTCACTTAAGAGGGGATGTGTGGGGAATTGGGGGGGATGACAGAAATCCCTAAACCTTGCAGGTTCAGATAAGGATAGTTTACTGTGACAGCAGAGAGGGAGAGATATAACAGTAATTGTACTCTACAGCAAAACATACAAAACTGGTGATACACAAATGCAATTTCTCACAGAACTGCACAGCTCAGGCTGTACAGCTCAGAGCCATCCTGAAACCAGACCATCCCCAAAACCTGCATGTCCTGGAGCTGTGCACTCCTCCCTTCACCAACCCCTCTTTTATGCTGAGCATGATGTAGTTGGCATGGAATACCCTTTTTGGCCAGTCTGGGTCACCTGTCCTGGTTGTCCCTCCCAGCTTCCTGGGGTGCCCCCCACCTTCTCCTTAGCAGGGCAATATGAACAGCTGAAAAGTCCCCGACTGCTTGGCAACAACTAATACATCAGTGTGTCATCAGCACTATTCTCATCCTAACTACCAAACACAGCATTACACTGTCTGCTAAAAGAAAATTAACTCTCTCCTAGCTGAAATCAGGACAGATGTACAGGATCTTTGCACAGATGCTCACAGGTTTGAGGTGTGTCCTGCAGCTCAATTTATTTCCACGGTCTGCTGCTGCGTTTTGAACTGTGGCTTTAAAAAACTTCTTTTGCTAGTGTGCAGGTAGCAACTCAAGGGAATTTCTAGAATAATTTTCCCCAGTTTAGGCAGCACTTTCTGCTAGAAGGCTAATTTGGCCCCTGCATAGTACAAAGTGATCTCAAGTAATTGACACCTATATCTTGACTGCAGAAAACAGACCTGTTGACTTAGTGGTTGAAACTGTGTTTGGTATATTCATGCAATTGTTTTCAATGATTTAGAAAGGACTGATCACAGGAGTAGGATGGACTTGATAGCAAGAAATAAGATTACTTAGAAACTGTGTGTTCCTGCAGTGACCCTATAGATCACCAAAATATCCAGGACTCTTGTTGGACATGAAACTGGTTCCTCAGCTCCAGAACAGTGGTATCCTAAAGTGTGGGTAAAGTTGTTGTAAAATGGTCTCCAGAAACTGTTGTTCATTGATGTGTAAAGTGTTTGGGTTTTTTTTCAATTTCTCTTTTGAAACTATTTCAGTGGCATGGGGCAGGTTCTTCCTCTTCTATTTACTCATGAGTGAATGCAAAAGATTTTGCCTCTTTGCTATTAATGACTGTAGGTTTTAACTACAATAGCTTTACTTGTAATTCTTGAAGATTATTTTATTCTTTTGCTCCTTTATACTTTTTGTTACTTTACACAGCATTGTTTATCATATTTGAGAATTATATTTTGCCCAAACTCAGAATTTCTTGTAATTTTGCAGTACCTGAGTTTTATTATGTTACCATTTTTTGAACAGTCTTTTGAAGAACAGCATCCCTTGATTCTAGCACACCTTTTCTGTATTTGAAAGGCTCATACATTTTTAGTCTATTTTTTTCTGATCTAATGAACGCTGCAGGAACATTGAGGTGAATGGCAAGTCCTCTTCATGGCTTTTCTCTCTGCAATTTTTACTTCATAGGAAGGCAGAATGCCATTGTTAAAACTTTTGTTCTCTTTTTATTCAGTGAAGATATAATTCAAAACATAATAGCCAGCTGCAGAATGTCAGAAAGGTCTAATATGATAACAAATTACCTTAAAACTACACAACTTTCTGCTACCTGTTCTTGATTCAGGACCATGTAATTTCACAGCTTTGTGCTTAAGCCAATGTCCTCTCAGATACTCTGCCACGGTTATTACACTAGCTTAAATTTGGCCAATTTACTATTTGATGTGAACAGGAGTATAAAAATCTGGTCTCAAAACCAGTTTATCTATTAAATGGAATGCTAGTGTTCTTTAATATTTACACAGTATTTATACTGCCTTTCAGTTCATATAATAAAAGGGCAAATGATAAAAAACCATAGATAACTTGATTCATTGCCTTGCCAAAGCAGGATTGTTTCTGGTGTAATATTTTGCACTGCTTTGCCCAATATGCTTTTTAGGTGGCTTGAAAGACTTGAAAGATGGCCCATAATTTCCCCTTCCTTTGTAGGTAAAGTTCATGTTCTTACCTGAGTTTCAATAAGAGGCTCATTCTTTGTTGCAGTTGCATTCATCCATGTAGAATGACTTGCTGAGTTGAACAAGATGAATCTATGTATTTCATATAATAATGGAGCAGTTTGTAAGTCTTTATGTCTAGATGGTGAAATTGGAAGAGAAAGCATGTGATCCCTTGATTTCTAAGGGTCTGAAAAGTTAGAGGCATTGCTTCTTGTATGTTAGCTGTGTGACCACACAACTGTCTCTTGCTGCAGGAGAGCAAAACCAGCCAAGTAGGGTAAGCATATGTTACAGGTTATTTAAACTAACAGAGCTTATAAAGGAAAAAACTGCACTTCAGAACCTTTCTGCCTCGAGGCAACAAGGTTTCCTACCTCAAGCTGTCACTGCTTACCCCCTTTATAGCTGTACAGAGTCTTTTCAGATGGCTTATTACACGATTGTGTTTAGGGCTCGGCAGTAAACATGGGGCTTTGAATTCCAGCCTCCAGTGAAAAAGTCAGTGACAATTAGGTTGTCAGCCAGGAGAAACTGTGGATTCAGCCCCATGTTAGGGAAGTGGTAGTGTTCCAAAACTGTAATTACTAAACTTTTTGTGGTCCAGACAGAGAGGCTGATCTCTAGTACCATTTCTTTCCCTTTTTATAACTTTATAAAAATCTACATGATAAAATCTGTAGTCTAGCCTAGTCATATAAAGTTATCTTAATCCAGGTGAAATTTTTCCTTCCTCTGTTTTCATGGTTCACCAAACTTAAGTCCTCAACTAAACCTTTTAATGGTATTTAAAAGATTACTTTTATAATGCTTCCTTTACTGTTCTCCAAATTAGCTTTAGTCTCTTCTAGCAATAATTTCCATTGTGAAAGCATTTAAAGTGAGCTCCTCCAAATGGGAAGTTTCTGTACTCACTTATTAATAGAGCAAATCATATTAAAGTATAAAACTTAAGCCTCTGTAACTCCTATTGTCACTTAACCCAGGTAGCACATGTGATTACTGAAGTATGTACAGTCCAGCATTTATCCCACTAATTAGCAAATCTGTCCACTGAATTTTGTTCTTCCTGTCTCTGTGGAACTGAAGCTGCTTACCCTGCCCTCTTGATTCTGGCTTAGGTAAGTATTTCTGTAGGCTTTGGAAAAAAACCCCAAAACCCCACCAAAAAACCCCAAACCAAATGTTTTATGCTTGGTTTTAAAGAGATGTTAGATATTCATAGCCATTTGTTCTTGCTGTTAAGGAATTGTGCTGACAAAAGCACTTCATTCATGAAATAAGAGTGGAAGGGAGAGGGGAAGGCAAAATAAATAAGACTGGGGGATATGCTTGTGGCTTGGCAACTCAAACATGGGGAGAAGATGGAGTACAAGTTCCCAGCTTCACAGCTGATTGACTTATTTGCTTGGTTTAACTGATGTCCTCTGTGACACAAAGTACCTTCGCTCTTCAGTATGCCCATCCATAAGAAGATTGTTACCTGATTTAATAAGGGGTTCTGTAGATTACTTGTAAAATGCTTTGGGAGCTTTGAATGAAGAGCACTATACATAGGTCAGTACGGATACATACTATATTTCTTTATATTTGTATATAAATATATATATTTGTATATTTATATAAGAATATAAACATGCACCTCAGCCCCATGCAGTTACGGAGCACAGCATTGCTGCCACCTTGGAAAGTACTGGAAGAAACCTGCTGGGAGCTCTTAATTCCTTGAGTCTTTATAGACATTTACTAGATATTACTCTGGGATGGCAGCAAAGGTAGAGTGATACTCTGCTTGATGCCTAAGAAGAGCTCTTGAGGGAAGAGAGGGAAGTGTTGGTAGGAAGAGTCTTTTGTTGAGGACTTTAATTCCTATTCTACTCTTACACTGTCATTAAAGCCAAAACTGATTATTTTTCTCTTCTAGAACAAAAAGAGACCCTTCTAGAGCCCTGGAAATTTTAAGCCACTGGCATTTTAAAATGAAACATTTTTTTCCATATCCAAAGACTATGTCCTGAGGGGAAACAAAAAGGCTTTTTTACTGGTATGCTCTTCCTTGAAGACAGAATCCTGTGTAAATGGATGGCTGGTCAGCTTCAGGACAGCACTTTTTATATTATAGTAGCTCTTCTCTGAACACTTGGTTCTCCTACTTCTCATCAATTCCATTTGCAAATCACTCAATTTTTAAACTGTTTAATGACTGTCATGAAAACTAAGTTACAGCTATCTGCCAAAAGTAACACCAGCTGCTCTTCCACAGCACTGCAGGATTTACTCCCCATGCTTTGGATCTTCTGTATATTTTTCCTTTAGTTTCTCTTTCCTCCTCTTGCCTCAATTTCAGTTGCCCTTGCAACAGTGATATTCAGGTGGAGTAGAAAGCAAGAAGAAAATGTGTTTAATGCATTTTTGCTGCACAATGAAGAGAAGCTAATTGGTATGTGTCAGCAGGGAGGCAGGCAAGAGGTAACAGACGGTGTGGAGAGCTAAGAAGTCATGAAGATACAAGGAAGCAGTGTTTATCAAAAAAGATAAAGTAATACAGTCAAAGCAATATGCAGAGGAAGGAAGACAGTTGGGGACCTAAGGCAAAGTTGGTCAGACCTTACTAGAGAATGCTCTGACTGTTTAGTCTCCTGAGTGACCTGTGGTGAGCTGGTAGCTATTGAGGGAGAACCTTTGGCTTCTCCATACTAGGTTAAAAGACCCATGTTTCTGGATCTTTGATTCGTGTTTCTTCTTGGCTGTTCTGGATGGACCTACAACCTAACCTATATCACTACACCCTTTGGCAAGGGAGAAGCTACAGTGCTGCAGCTGGAAGCTGTTTATCTTGCCTACCTAGTTCAGCTACACCTGTATTAAGAAATTAAAAGCGGCTGGCATGCCCCGAGTCCCTCTTGGTTCCTGAGCACAGGTAGCTACATGCAGCTCCTCCAGAAGATAGTCACATGTAAACTGCTTGCTTGGGGTGGTATCTGCACATGCTGACTTCCAGATTGTGCCTGAGAATTGTCAAAACCAGGCCAGTAACTGTTTTGATGATTTAACAACATTAATGATTGATTTCCAGTGCCCAGATAGCAATGGGTCAGCTGCCTTTGGAGGGTATAGAAAGGGTTGGAAAGCTGACCTTACAGTGATAAGGACATAGACAGTGAAGATGCAAAGTGAGCAATGCTGCTCTTGAGAGTTGCACTGTGGTGTTTTGGGCTGACTTTACCCCATCTTCAGGAACAGAGAGAATGTTTTCAACAAGCTGCTTTTGAATGTCTGCAGTTTGAGCTTGAGGAGCTCAGATGGCAAAGCGACAAGGGGCAGATTGCAAGTGTTCTTCCACAGAGCTGCCTCAATTTTTTAGACCTCTCCACAAGGAAAAAGGTTCTTGGAACTTTATTCTAGGAGGACCAGCCATAAAACAATGCTTAAGAGACGTTTTCCTGTTGGCTGCATGAGGAACTGCACTTGCGTGTGTCACTATGTGAACGTGATCCTTATGCCTGTTTGCAGCAGCACTGTAAGTGAACTTATACCATGGTTTACTTCTAACTAATTAAAGTCTTATTTAGGAATGAGTCATTTGTACACTAGAATGATTTAAAATAAAAAAAAAATAAATCAGACACAGGCATTTTATGTTGAGGTCTGCTGCCTCTGTAGTGTAATTTATTATCCCCAAAATGATCTGGGGTTGCTTCTCTCTGAATCCAAGCATCTGTGATGTTAATGTTACTGCATTTTATAATTGGTACTTGATAGTTTAAGTGGATAATCAGCTAAGACGTAAATGCAGCTTACCAGGAAACAATTGAGAATTTAGGATAATAAGGCTGATTAGACACTGTGTTATGCCAGTCTCATGCTAAGATAATTCTACTGAGTTGAAGTTGTACAAATAATGATGCAAGATGCACAGTGGTCAGGCAGACCCCCTTCACGTATACTTGACTGTCTATCTTTGAGTAGACACGGTATAAATGGTAGTAAGCTGCTGTTAGAGACTACATGCTCTCCTCAAGTGTGGGATTCTAGACAGTGCTTCCCTGGGACCTTTACAACTTCCTTACTAAAGAAGTTTGAAAACCAGTTAATAACACTGCATACCAGTTACCATTTCAAATACTTTTCCAGGCTTAATATCTTAGATTAAAATAGGAAAGAAGCAGCATCTTGTCCAGCATGACATAAACCTGTTGGCTTTTAGCATCTGCTGGGGATATATGTTTGCTGCTAAAGCAGGTGTTAATGCTGTGCAGCAGAGGGAACTGTGTGCCTCCTTCACGTGAACAAGCACAAGGCAGAGCACAATTTTTTTCAGACTCTTAATTCATGGCCCAAGCACTGGAACCACATGGTCTCCTTAGGGTGTTTTGGGGGGAAAGGTGAACAAATAAAGCTTTAAATTACCTTTGTGACTCCCAGGCATGAGGCTTCATGGGGACCAATTTAGTCTCTGGCACAAAAAATAACAGCCTTATTGCCTGGGTATCAGAGGGAGGTGACATAGACCCTAGTGTGGCAGGCATCATTGCTGAAAATAGTTTCCTGTGTTATTTGTAGCACAGGAAAGAGACCCATCACTCTTGTGTCCCCAGGGCTCATGCTGGCGCTGTTTCCCATGCTGTGGGGATGGAGAGCAAATGGAAAGAGTCTAGTGATGCTAATACTAGTACTTTTTCTAGACTGTGCAGTGCTTCCCTGTTACCAGGAAGTACTTTTACTAACTAGATTGACCTGTCAGTGTCTTATGTTGTCCTGGGACTTGTGTAACCTTGACCGTTTGGATCCATTTGTCAGATTCTTCTGTACCTATTAGGCTCATGAAATCCACACACCCTGAGCAGTTAATGCTGTCTGCAGAAGTGCCGACTAATCCCCTGAGTGCCTGTCTCTTTGTGGGGCACTCCTGGTATCATTGTTTGGCATTCCCTGTGCAACTTCAGTGTCGTAGGAGCAGCAGCTGGAGCTGTAGGTTCAGTGGCCATGTGATGGTTGGTTGGAATGCCTTAAACGTATGCTGTGCGTTCAGGGCTATTTAAAGGATTGATTTACATGAGCCATGCAGCTGAACTTGAAGCTACTGATCCTTACTTTATGCTTGTTACTCTGCCATGCTTAAACACAACAAGCTATTCAGCTTCTTCCATGTTTAGTTTTTCCTCCAAAAAATTTTTTGGGAGGAAAGAAAACCTAATAAAACACCCTCTGTGGCTGGGTGGAAGGGAAAGACTGATTTTTCCCTCCAGGAAGGAAACTGGAGGCAAGACTTGCCTGTTAAAGGCTCTCTCTGGTTCACAGCTCTGAACTAGACTTCTGGCTTTGCTTACCCAGGGAAGACATCAGAGGGGACTGCGGGTTGAGGGGGCTTTTCTGGGGTTATTAAGGTAAAGGGGAAAGAACATTACTGTCAAGGAAGCAGACTACTGTGGGAATAATCACTTATTCATTCCACCAAATTGCTTTAAAAATACTTTTTGAAATAACATTGCCAGATTTCTTTCTCTATTGTCTATATAGTGGGTTATTCTTTTATCTGTATGCAAAAGTCTCTTTTCCATAACTTTTTTTTTTCCCCTGTAGAAGAAGGGGCATTTCACTGTGTCTCCCCTTTTGTCCAAGAACAGGTCTCACTTTTTGCTTTCTTTGAACTTGATAGGAGTAATTTGTGGCTGTTGAGATGAGATTCTTTAAATACTTAATTTGAAAATTGCAGTAGAAGTCTTGAAAACTGATATTGCAAGATGAACTGTCTCTCATTTGAATTTTTGCTTTGATGCCAAAGGAATTTCTTTGAAGGGATAGCTCTGGTTTCTTTTCAGAATTTTGTCAGTGAGAAAATGGCTGAACTGATTTGAGTAGTATCTGGCAGAACTGGCATCACTCTTATCCCATGCCTAATAACAGAATACCATTTCCATCAAAGTTAGAAGATCCTGAGAAGTTTCTTAATATATATCTAATTGCAACTCTGTCAGTGGATCGGCATGGCTGAGATGCTGATTTCTGCCCTTTTTTAAGTAGGTGTACCAGCTGTACAACTACCTGAGCTATCAAACTGTCGTTACTGCCTGGGTTATACATTAAATTTGTAATAAACAAACTTTTCCTTTTTCAAACATGCACTTCTCTAAAGTTTGTTTTATTTGTTTATGCATGTATTTATTAATTTATCATACATCCAGCAGGATGAATCTGTTTGAAGAGCAACTGAAAGCTGCCTGCCATTCAGCCATGTCCTCACACAGCATTTTTCTAAGGATGGAGAATTGGAAAAGCCCACTATGGCAGGCATAGCCCAGCTGCACATATTAAACCCTAATGCAGTGTTGAACACCTCAAATGTACAATTTAAATAGAGAGGTAGAGCTCAAATGTTTGTATTGTGAACAAACAAGTAGACACACATTGGATGTGGCCCTGTTGCTGTTAACTAAAGTAAAACACTTGGAAATGTAATATTTCATGGTGCAGTTAAAAACCCAACAGCCCTATGTCAGCATGGCTGTCACATTTATATTGTAACAGTGTTTTATGATGGCTTTGGTTTTTGATAGCCCTTACTCTACCCATATAAAATGTGTTTTCTTCTAGCAACTGTATTATCAAACTGACATCGCTCCCCCCTTTCCTATTCCACACCCAAAGCAACTTTTCACAGTAAATTAATTTGGGTATTTCACCTGTTTAGGTATTTTTAAAATAAAAGTCACTAGCAGGTTAAAACCATAAGATGAAATTACATTTGTTATAGCTCCCCTTGAACAGGAGTGTGTGGCACAGAACTTCATATGGGAAGGTAATGTCCCATCCAAACGCTTTCATAGCAAGCAAAACAAACCCGGATCATGCTAAAGATTGTAGGGACTGTTCTGTGAGATTGGGGAATGGTAATGAACTTGAAGACAAATCACTCAAAATCTGGTTCGTTGCCTTGTTCTTTGAGAGGAAATATACTAAGCTTATGGCTAAAGAGCTATTTCCAGAATGATAAGCCAAAGACTGTGTTAAATGAAGGAATTTTGGTTAAATTCATTGAAGCCAAATTGGCAGTAGTCAATAGGATTGGTTTTTTTTTTGAATGATACTGTCACCTTTTACATATGAACTCTAATGAAGTTGGAAATACTGTGTGAATAGTGTACCCCTGAGGGGGCAGGGGGAGAAAGGGGGAAGTATTTTATTTGCAGTCAGGTAGGAATAGAGACATCTATAAGGTGGTTAAAATGAAAATCAAAGAAAATTGTTCAGGTTGGGTTGCTGCCTGAGGAAAGCTTCCTCTGAATGCTAGACTATGTATTACTCTATTAAAAATGCTCCAATTATTCAAAATGTTTCTTAGGTAGCAGATTTTGAGGAAAATTCCTACAAGAGTAAATTTGTTTAGGGATGTCAGCTGAAGGTGCATTGCATTTTGGGGTGGGAAGTCATTTGGATGCTCTCTGGTAGGAAACCTGATTTGATTAGAAAACTAATTATAAATGCCAGGCACACTCACGGCTGGAGCTTGGTCTGAAAAACCTCCTGAATTTACAGTCAGAATGTAGTCTTTGGTGGGGTGAGAAATGGAGCAGGCTTTCTAGCTAGATGGATGATCAGTTTCTCCCTGGACTCTTACAAGCACAACAGAAGCACTGAGGGATGAATCTTCAGCGTGCTTGCTTCATGTCAGCCTGTATGAAGTAGTGGGCCTCTGAACAGATGCTGTGCCCTTACTGTATTCTGAGTCATTGCCTGCATGCGTGTAGCAGTTCTGCTTGGTTGCAGTAGTGTTGGACACTTCTGGATTTTGGTATGTTTTATCCCCAGGGCAGGTCTTACACAGTTGGTCTGGGCACCTGCAGTTGTCAAATGCGTTTCAGATATGAGTTAGTCCTCTCTGACTGGGGCTGCTCAGTGTCCAAATATTCCAGACTTGAAATCTAAACTTTTTTTGTCCCTGTTTGTACAACTCTTCAAACCATAAAAAAGAGGACAGAAGAGAAGAACAGAGCATCCCTAACTGAGGTAATCTGTTGTGATAAGCTTTGATTTCAAAAATCAAATCATCCTGAGGCATCTGAGGTCCTTGACTACAAAGAGTTCTCTGGTCACATTGGCCCATGCTGTTTGTCCTCCCCTGTGCAGTTCATAAACAGGATCCTGTTCTCCCTTGCTGACTTTAGTGCAAGCTTGGTGTGGGTTCATTGGGAAAGCTGAAGATAAAACACAGAAGTGTAAAGTAGAATGATGTGTTCTCATCTGTTTTGCCTGAGGAAAAGCAAGTTGTTTACCAACCTTTGCTTGCTTTAATGATCTCTGCGTTCCCCCTCTTATTCTGGGAAGAGCTGCTGATCTGCTGGTACCCATGTCTAGAGAGTGTTATCCTGGACACCTGGATGACAAAGAATTGTTTATTTACCACCCAAGCAGCTGTAGCATTGTAATGTTGGCTTTTAGGATGAGAAGAGTGTATGATGGACACTAATTGGAAGGCTTACACAATGGAGCAGTACCTGCCTTGAATTGTAACTTTGTGCTGTGCTCTGCACAAGATCTATAAGAACAATGCAGAAAACCTCACTGAGAGCTAGGATAGAATTTCAGAGACTGCAAAAAAAAAAAAGTCTGTTGACAATCCTTAAGTGCCTCACTGAGAGGCCACTGCCAGGAATGAGTGGTAGACATACCTCTCAACTGCACCTGCCTGAAAAAGAGGAAAAAGTTTTGATGAGCTGATGGGGAATTCTAGACTGTGTGGTGTTAGTTCTGTAGGCATTGCAAATCTTTGTGAATTTAAGAGAGCAAAGCCTCAAGACCCAAATAGGCCAATTTTTTCATATGTGGAGTTCTGCAGAGACTGCTTTCTAGACTTTTAATTTTATTTATTTTATAATTATGAGCTTTATAAGCTGCAGTGTGTAGATTGATGGGCAAGATGAAAACTGAACACCGGGAGTAGAGATGGTGAGAACAATTACCTCACCAAGAGGTATAAAAAGGGAACACTTTAGTGGACAGCACCTTAGTGACAGAATTTGTCCAATGATTATTTTTTTCCTCTTTAGAACTTTTCTGGAGCTGCAATGCTGTGGGCTATCACAGGTAGGAAAAAAGCATCAGTTTTAATGGGGCAATCATGAAAGCAGCTATTTTCCTGTGAGAGGAGATGGTGAGGAGGCAGGAGAGCCTGATGGAGAATTACCTTGTAACCCTCCTAAGATGGCAGCATCTGAGATAGGGGAGCTAGAAGAAATTCCACCTGCGTATCACAAGATGCATTCTTCTTGCAAGGACTACTTTGTGGTGTTTGCCATTTACCTTTGCATTGCTGCTTTGGCAGCCAGGCTGCTCTGAGGCTTGCAGCGGAGAAAGGATTGCTGGATCCTGGTCACTTTGGGTGGTTTTCCCAGCAGACACCACTTCAGCGACCCTGTTTTTCTGTGTGTCCTCTCAAAAGGAGTCATTGCTCCTGCCCTCCTTTTTCTTTGTAGACATATAGCAGTCTGTGATGAAACACAAATTTAGAGTGTTGTCCTGTGCCAAAAATCTGCTCAATGTTTTTATAATGCAGCTAGAGTGATTTTAGGCATGTGTTTCTTTTCTTTAACATGCCTGCAAGCCATTTTTGTTCCTGGAAGAGACCATTGTTCAGTGTACTGCTTGGCCACCTCTGTGATAGCCCTTTTCAAATGTAGTGGTGTTTTTTGTCTAAAGATGGGAAACATTTTGTCTTGGCCCTTCAGAGGCACATTCAGTAGAGATAACCACTTGCTAAATAAATACAAGGCTAGATGTGAGGAAAGAGTTGTTTGCTTGGCTTCTTGCTCCTTGGGTGTAGGAACCCAAAGAGAGATAACTGGCATTGAGCTGGAGTCTAATGGCTGTGTGGCCTTTCAGATGCCGAATAACTGTTCAGGAGACTTAAAAAGCAAAGTGAAAAAGAATAGAGGAAACCTAGCTTTCAGCCCAGGAGAATGCTGCAGATAAGAACTCATACATTTATGGATATACCTCATACACATTCCTAGAAGTAATATTTAAGACATTTTTATAACAGGGCTGATGTTATTTGGATGCAATGATTCTTTTGTGTAGCTAGTGCTGGTTGCCCATGTAGACAGGTTTTTAGCATGAGGTATGCCCTTAAAGCACTGTTTTAAGGATGGAATATATAAATCTCTTACTGTAGAGGGAAAATGGTCTTTATGGGGTTTTTTAATATCATATGCATGACAGGTTTTCTAACTGAAGTATCTGAAAAGCAGGTCTTGCTTTCATGGAAGTTCCAGGATTAGAAACTCACGTGTTTCTGTACAACAAAAAGCCTTTCATTGCTATGTGTGTCTCATCTCAGTACGAAATGTTGACCTAAAGCCTTGCTTGTGTTTCGCCTTGTATATCCTGGCAGCAGAGTAGCTGTTGTTGCTGCTGCATGAGTAACAAAGGCTTCCTATTACCATCTGTCATGTCATACTTATAATTTTCAAGATCCAACCACGGTCCTCCTGGTGCAATTGACTTTGAATCATGATTGACATTAATAGCTATTTTTAAAAGTCAAAACCCAGGCTTTATTTCTGGCAAGGGGAGCATGTTTGATTGATACTGAACTCATTACAATCATCTACTCGAGTCCAGGAGTCCTGGTGCAGTGACATTTATGACAGCTTTGTTTCAGCACGCGAACTTACAACTCTATTCTGGCTGTAGCAAGCTTGCTCTGGTGCTTTGAATTTAATGCTGTGTTTTGGGGGGGTCAAAGAAGGAAGTAGGAGGAGAGTGCTACCTGTAGAGAAAGTAAACAACCTTTTTTAGATGATTGCCCCTATACTGAGTGGGGAAACGTAAATGAAATGTAACTCTTTGTGTATTGACTTCAGCCATTTTTTTTTGTTTGTGTAGATGGATACACACAAATATGTAATGTTTGATGGAGCTTCTTTAAGCTCTGTCATGCAGGCAGTGGAATGCACAGGGAATTGAGATGCTTCATTCCAGTAGAAAATATCAAAAAATGCTCTGCAATGGTACTAAATCCCTAACTGTTGCAAGAGGCTCGTTAGATGCTTGAGGAAAGCAGACTTTTCAATTAACCTTACTTTCGTCATTCATGCCTGGTTGCTTTATTTAACATGCAGTGAGTAGTTGAGAGGTATAGCCAAAAAGTTTTGATTCAACTTTGAAGCCAAGCTAGCAATGGGATGCTGTTGCCAAAAAGAAAGAAAAAGGCAAAGGGACTTGTGTGAATTAAGTTGGCAGAAGTAAATATTGCCGTAGCTTTAGTTGCATTGATTGCAAGAAAAAGAAGGGACGGCTGTGAATGAAGTCCAAAGGACAACAGCTGTGCCCTGAAAAATCAATATATTAGAATAAATTGTGTGAAACACTGGCTGTAGTTGAAAAACATGTTCTGTTGAGAACACTTTTAACACTAGGTACTCCACTGCAGAACTTTGCTCTTCTATGTAGTGGTCTTCCTCCTTCTGAACATTTTTAATATTTTATGATCAAATTAAAATTTTGAAGCTATGTTGTGGGGTTTTGAGGCAAAATTCTAGACTTTTCAGTACTCAAAACACAGGACAAATTTAAGGTTGCAAGATATCAAGGTGCTGGCTTGTGTCCAGAGAAGGGTGACAAGGCTGTTGAGGGGACTGGAGGACAAATATTATGGGGAGCAGCTGAGGGACCTAGGGCCATTTAGTCTGGAGAAAAGGAGGTTGAGGGGAGGCCTAATCGCTCTCTACAACTACCTGGAGGGAAGTTGTAGAGGTGTAGGTTGATCTCTTCTCCCTAGTGACAAATGATAGGATGAGAGGAAATGGAGCTCCGGTTTTGCCAGGGAAGGTGTAGCTTGGATGTTAGGAAAAAATTCTTCAGAGAGGGTTGTTAAGCATTGGAAGGGGCTACCCAGGGAGGTGGTGGAGTCACTATCCCTGAAGGTACTTAAAAGACAGGTAGATGCTGTACTTAAGGATGAGGTTTAGTAGTGGTTTTGGCAGGTTAGGGTGATGGTTGGACTCAATGATCTGAAAGGTCCCTTCCAACCAAGACAATTCTATGATTCTGAGACTACACACTAGCATCTAAGTCTGCCACCAGAATTGGCCCCGCTATTTCTGTACAATGTTAAGGAGGTTTTCTCCTACTATTATCGTCCTTACAAGAAATGTTTTAAAGGGTTCCCTTCCAGCACTCTGCCTCATTTATACAAGGTTGTGAGTTTGAAGGACTGGCCTGACACGAGAGTAAAACATAGCTCTCATCTCCACTGTTTGAGAAGTGGAATAAATCATTATAAATGGTAAAGACTAGCTGAGCTCAAATTCTGCAGAAATAAATAATGGCATAAAAGTCAAGCTTCTGCAGAGTCAGATGATATTTTGACTTTAAGACAAGTGTCATAGTTTTCATCTTTGTCAGGTGTTCCATTAAAGTTCATGTAATAGTTTGTGAAAGCAGCCATCTATGAAAGGCATGAGTTCTTATAGGACTACACAGCAGCATGATACATGAATAGAATCAACTATACCTGATAATACCCAATGCAGCTTCTAAAATAAATCAAAACTTTGGAGGGGTATTTGTCATTACAGCCCTCTGTCAAAAGATGGGACAGAATATCCTGCAGTGTCTGGAACACCACTAGTACCTAGCTGAGAAGCACTACAGGTTTTCTGGCAAAATTATGCTGATGGCTGCATGCAAACACACTCACTTCTCAATAAATTCATTGGATAGCAAACAGCACTGCCCTCAAGATGCACAGCCAAGCTATGTTTTCTGTATCTAAAAGCTGTTTTCATTCTTGTAACCAGTGCATGAACACTTTGTGTAGGTATTGCTTGGACATGCTTGTGAAAACAAGTTGGCAGCCTCATGGACTGAGACTGCATTTTCGTTTTCATTAAAGCTAGGCCTGATTTGATTTTGTGTGAATGTCATTGAAGGAAGAATGTAGCCCGTGTTCAGATCTATCAAATTTTGTCCTTTTTTCCTTCTTATTGACTGCTTTAAAAAAAAAAATAATTAGACTGTTTCTTGGCAGGAATTTGGAATTTGAATCTGAAGCAACCTTGCTTTTCTGAGCTGATTTAGCAGATTTCCCTGGCTGCTCTGTAGAATTCATAATCTGAGTGCAAGTTTGAAAAATGCAATAGAAGTGGCCGTCTCAATGCCAGTGGCCAGCAGCAGTGAAAGGAGTGTAATTCTTCTCTCTTTCAACATAATTCAGTATTCCTGATTCTTGGGGGGAGAGTACTGGAAGAGTCCTATCTTTGGAAATGACTTATGATTTTTGTCTGACTAGTTTTGATTTTAGATCCATGACCAGGTGAGATGCCTGATGGGGATGTAATGAAAAGAGCATAGTTTGAAGAGGGGAAAAATGTGGAAATAATTTTGATCAATGTTGGTTTTCTTTTATTTGGAAAAAAATAAAAATCAAACACCCTGAATAAAAGATGGGAGATAGTATTATCTTCTGTAGCTGTAAGGCATGTTGAGCAAGGCTTGTCTAATTGTATCTACAAACAAGACTGAGTTCAGTTACAATTTCAACATTTCCCACTCAAGATTAGGCTCATGCCAGTATGAATAGATTCATGTTGGTAGCACTGTGGTCATGGAGCTGGTGGTCTGCAGATGCCTGGGTATTACTGAGCAACTTCTAAATGTTCTGTAGCAGAGATCAAAGTAAAGTAAATCTAGCGTCAGGAGGGTTAAATCTGCTTGAAAGGATGTCTCACCTCTATTGAAAGATACCTAGTGGAGGTCTGTAAATAGAGAAAGATTGAAAATCGCTAGAGTGCACAATTATGTGTGTGTTTCTAACAAGGAGCTAGTGTAACCCCAGATAAAAGCTCTCAAGGTGGATTATTTTGACAAGTGGCTGCATGTATATACTTAAAAAGACCTCTGGTTTCTTCAGGTGAAGAACGTTTAAGCATCCCCCACTGACTTGTGGGGCAAAAAAACCCCTGACCCATGAGAGTTTTTCCTACTTGACTGATCTATTTTGAATTATTTTAGCAAACAGAAAGAATGCTTTTATGGTTAACCATCAACCAGCAAGACCTTCTTCAAATCAATAATTTAAATATCAAACACAACCTTGGCACAACCATTATCTTCCAGCAACGACTTTCTGAGTAGATGGTACTCCAGAGAGTAATCAAAGTTTCTATCTGCTGCTAGGATGACTTATGCCTCAAGTATTGTGCATAACTTCAACAATAATATTTGCATACTCAATTCTAACTGTTTATAAGTTAAGCTTTTTCGTAATTTTTAGTTAGTTTTATTTGCATGATGTGTGACATAATTAACATAGACCAAGTTTTAATGGATAGGGCTGGTTGCTACTATATGGATGCTTTCTCAAACAGACCGGATGCAGCTCAGGCAAGTTTCATGTCTAGATTTATGTTCAGTTGTTAAATGCTTTCTTTTGTCTAGAGATTGAGGTGATCACATGTATAAATATTTGTAGACTGTTCCCTTAAGTGAATGTTGGATTCTAAACTGTAAGGCTAGACTAGAAACTACTCATAGGCTAGAGATCTTGGGCTTTTTGGGTTGGGTTTTGTTTTTTTTTGACATACCAGTATGCTGAATAATCTATTTTTTTAACTTGATTTTAATGCATCTGAGATATACCTGTTGTCATTTTTTAGCATGTGCATATCGATATTCTGGGTGGATTTTTAATTGAATTATTTTATATTCATGTTAGAGCCTGAATGCAGAGTAATTGTGAGCTCTGGCTTTTCTCAACCCCCTTTTAAAGAAACAGGTTACTATAATGTAACTAGTCCTAATGATTCAATGATATGCCTCTGTACTTTGCATATATGAAGACCTCAAGAGTACCAGAGGGATTTTTGCAAGGTATCTTATGTCTTTGTTCAGCTATTACCTACTAGAGAAAGAGTTTGGAATGAGAGAGGGGACTTTGCAATTACTACAGATATCTCTGTTAATCATCCATGTGGTTATGTCTTACTTTGCTCACTAAAGATCTTTTTCTTAGCCCTGGTCAGCATGGGGACAGCATTGTATGCAACATCTCTCCCTTTTACACATGTTCTTCTAATGCCACAAGATAGTATCTTTCTGAGGTTGTTGAGAGGGTAGAAGATTCCAAACATACCCTCATACAATAAAGTCTTCCACTTCAAATTGTCACTGAAGACTCTCCACTGGGAGAGGAGTGCTCCAGAAATAACTGTTCCAGGAGAAGTACCTACATTTTAATTGACAACCAAGTACAAAGTTGTAGAAGCATATAAATTGTGGTTAGAAGGGGTCTCTGGAGGTCCTCTAGCCTAGCCTCCAGCTCAAAGGGAGCCAACAGTAGATCAGGCTAACTGCAGCTTTGCCTTGATGAGACTTGCAAACCTCCAAAGGTGGAGATTCTGCAACTTCTGTGAACAAAGTAGCATTCCAGCATGGTTTGCAGATGACACCAAGCTGAGTGGTGTGGTTGACACAACAGAAGGAAGCCATCCAGAGGGATCTTGACAGGCTGGGAAGGTGGGCCCGGGTGAACCTAATGAGGTTCAACACTGCCAAGTGTAAGGTGTTGCACTTGGGCTGGAAGAATCCCAGACATAGATACAGACTGGGAGAAGAACTTCTTGAGAGTAGCCCTGCTCAGAAGGACCTGGGTGTCATGGTGGATGAGAAACTTAACATGAGCCAGCAATGTGCTCTTGCAGCTCAGAAGACCAATGATATCCTGGGCTCCATCAGAAGAGGGGTGGCTAGCAGGGACAGGGAGGTGATTGTCCCTCTCTATTCTGCCCTCGTGAGGCCCCATCTGGAGTACTGTGTCCAGCTCTAGGGCCCACAATACAATAAAGACGTGGAACTGTTGGAGAGGGTTCAGAGGAAAGCTACGAAGTGGATTAGAGGGCTGGAGCACCTCCCCTATGAAGAGAGGCTGAGGGAGTTGGGCTTGTTCAGCCTAGAGAAGAGAAGGCTGCGGGGGGACCTCATTGCAGCCTTCCAGTACCTGAAGGGAGCATACAAACAGAAGGGGAATCAACTTTTTAAAAGAGTAGAATGGTTGTGTATGCCCCGTCCCTGGAAGTGTTCAAGGCCAGGTTGGATGGGGCCCTGGTCAACCTTGTGTAGATCCAGGCCTGGAGGTTGGTGGCCCTGCCTGTGGCAGGGGGGTTGGAGCTCTATGATCCTTGGGGTCCCTTCCAACCCAGACCATTCTATGATTCTATGGTCATTTTGCTCTTGGGCAGGAGGTTCAGCTGGTAATCAGTTGGTATTTCGTGAGCACCCAGTTCTAGGCCAAAGGAGGAATTAATCTCTTAAACTGTAAGACCCACACTGCAAATCAAAATACTTCCCATAAGTAGGCATACTGAAGGAAACATAAAGAGGAAATTCCGTGCTGGTTTCCTTTAATCACTTTAATATTCAACAGAAGAACTTGAAAATTAATTATACAGACATGACTGCAAGCCAGCACAGCTATTCTGGAAACGGTAGAATTTCTTCTCTTCATATTGCTGGTCATGAAGAATCTGAAGCAGCGATCTGAACAAACTGGAGCTTAGGCAATGTTTTATCAGCAAAACAGTTATGGATTTGTGGTTAACAGTGTATCGACCATGTATTTTAGCACAGTTGGTAGTTTTATCCTTTAATCTGCTTGTAAACCCTTTTCACTGCCTTGTGAGCTAGGGTTTCTCAAAATATGTAAACTGCAGAGGGGATAGTGTGTAATGTTATACTGAGGTGAGCATCTCTTGTGGTTAATATGAAGCCATTTCTTTGTTAGGACTATGGAAACACTTTGTTAAATAATGTAGTTGCTGATTTAAATAAAAATAAAGGGAAAGAACAGGGTCAAGAGTAGGTCAAGCTGGGCTGAGCTAGAAACCATAGTAGATGGTTTGAAAATATATTAACATGTTGGGATGAACCTAACAAACTCTGTATTTGGGCAAGGAAATGTCCTCAGCTGTGTTGATTTCAGAACTAATTCCTGATTTCTGCTAGAAATCTGTTATTTCTGTACACAGAAATAACAACCATAGAGATTCTCTGAGGTGCACTGTTGTTTTTGCTGTGTGTGGAAACTTTTCAAGATTCTTTTAAACTAACTTCCACTGGGCATTTTGAGTGCCTTTTACAAGCAAATTTGTCCATGTCTTTTAATTTCAAGAATATAATTTCTTCTGATTATGGAATACACCTGCAAATTTACACTATTTGTTACAACAGTACAAGATTTCATATCTAGTTGTTGGGAATTTGCCTGATAGATGAGTGCCTGAGGGCTGGTCTTGCTTCATGTGCCACTTGCCCAGTGAGCTCTGCAGTATAGGTTTGCTTATCCAGCAGTGGACTTGTCTTCACTGTAATTGAGTTTGGAACTTGCTGTGAGCATTAAGCATTTCAAAATGTGTTCTCACATTTTAATAGTAGTGAGTTCTTGCCCTTTCAGGGCTGGTTGATGATAGTGTGTAGAAAAGGAGAAATGAAGTGGTGGTGAAAAGTTACATTGTGACAAGCAATGTGGAGGAATAAAACACTTCCAGGGCTTTCATTTGTGCAGCATTATGTGAAATGGATGAGAAATGGTTTCTTTGTTCAGTCAAGATTTTTGTTGTGAGGTAGCTCGGTCACCGCGGTTGGCTTATAATGAAATGGGGAGGGGAGTCATGCTGAATCCTCGTTGCTAGCCAGAAGCAGGAGCGACTGAGAAACATGAAATGGCACAGAACACAAGTTTTCTGTTTTATGAAAAAGCCTAGGTGGAGGACATTTTGTTCACATCATGAATAGGCATTATACTTGATTAAATGTACAGTCATAGATATTTCAGGTCTCAAGGTGGTTTTGTTATCGTTAGCAGTGGCCCTCCTTTGCAATCCATGCCAACTCTGTATGTTGTATGCACTTACATTCCTATTTTTACATTGGAAAACAGTGACTGAGAAGTCTGTGGTTCTTGCCATCTTTCCTCTCTGTAATGGGTTAAATGTTTTCAGTCTTTATAAGAAATGAGTCAATACAAATGGCTGCAACTCCTTGAAATGTACATCATGGTGGGTTTTTTGATGACAACACAAGGTCTATTATGTAGCTAAGAATCCTAACCTTCCCCTTAGGTAGGTAAGTAATATTCTCTCCATTTACAGGTAGTTAAACTACAGCAAAGAGATAAAGTAGCTTGTCAAAAGCAACACAGCATGATTGCCAGAGAGAAGGCTGGGACTCACAAGTTCCTAATGCTCACTGGAGTGTATTTTGAATGCCTGGGCTGCTGTATCCTGACATAATAAGCAGCACATGTGATTTGCATGTGGCCACACAAGTGGAAAGGAATGCTCTTTTCTGTATTTCTTCACTGTTTCCTCATAACAGTTGTATGCTGTTCATTTAACCAGCACCATTTACTAATTATTCTTTTTTTAGCCCATTGTGTATTTTTTCAGATTTTTCTGAGTTCAGTGTCACAAATACACTGACAATGTCATAAATTTGTAACAAAAGGGCAAGAATCAACTTCAATTAATCCCTTCTTGAGGCCTTTTCTTCATTGCCTACAGATCTCTGCACCGTGTACCAAAGACTAGCTGATTGCTTGGTACAGCAAGTCAAACCTGTGATGGAATGGGTAATGAAATTCTTCAAAGAGTTGAAATAGTAATTTGTTTTCCCTAGTAGGGCTCCTCTTAAATATGTTTGTTTACCCCTTGATCATTGTTCAATGCTTTGTTTCTTTTTTACTGTTTAAAAGTTACTTTGTTTTCTGCAAATAAGACAAAATAATTCGTGCATAAAGAGCAATGGGCGGTATTACCTCTCCTGTGTTCAGGAAAAATATGGTAACAAATCAGAACAACTAAATGTACAAAACTTAAACAGGAAAAATAATACTCTGGATCTATGTAAGCCCATAAATCCATGTGCAGATACAAGGAGTCACATACGCATTCATGCTTTTCTTCAGCCACTCCAACTGCTCTAGATGCATCTTGTTTACAATTGTATTTATGTACATACTGACTCATATACATCAACATGCTTTTTTTCTTGTATCAGAGGGGGAAAAAATGGTGTGAGAGGAGGTTGATATTATATAATAAGTCCAGAGGAAAAAAAGGGTATTGTTCTATGTGTTTAATGTTGGCAAAGCAAAAGGCCCTCCTGGCTTCTAGTTTTCCTGAGCTGCAACTGCAGGGATTAAGTCCCTGCAGCACTCAGACAAGAAAAGGGAGGAGATAGGCATTCCAAACACTGCCAAACCCATCAGAAGACCTTGATCCAGCTCTGTAAAAACTGCTTGGAGTTTGATGCAGGGAAAGCATCCAGCTGTCTGTGCCTGCCATGAGGAGTTTTATTCTTCATTCTCTCACTGGTACCCACTATCAGCCAGAGATGACTACATGTGCCATGTGCAGATGGCAGTGGTAAGGCAAGGGTTTGATTTTGTCCGTGCTTCTTTATTGAGCTTTCAGACACCTATGGAAAGTACTGCCAAATCATGGTAAAAAGACTGCTGATTGCAGCCATGTTGCATCTCTGGGTTGACATCAGCACAGTGCAAGCTCTTGGCCCAAGGAGGAGTTTGGCCACTGGATGGTTGGGCAGATAATTATCTGCAAGGTGTACTTCTCTGATGCCAGAACTGGTCAGAGGTAGGTAGCAGCCCAGTGTGATATGCCTTTATTCAGAAATAATAGATCTATTATTAGGAAAGTATTCTTCAGAGAGGCAGGTGAGAGGAACGTTATAGGCATTGTTGCAATGCTGTATAGTATCACAGGTAAACAGGAGGCCAAAAGAATGAAGAAAACTATAACCTGCCACTCAAACAGAAGATGAATTAGCAGGCTTGTTAAAAATAATCAGGAATATACCGGAGGATCTGGGAGTGAAAGCTAAGCATTAAAAGCATTCCTTCCTACCAGGGATAAGAATGATCCTACTGCATTTCATAGATTTATAACTGAAAATGGCACTCTGTCTTTGGATATGTTTTTTTTATACTTTTTTGTCTCCCTGGTGATTACACTTGGCCATGGGGTGCTTCAGCCATTGCATCTGTCTCATTCAGCACTCTTTCAACTTCATATGGGGACCTCACCCTTAAAAACTGCAGTTGCTGTCCTTTTTTTTTTTTGCATAGAATATTTTAAAGACAAAAAAGCCCCATCCCAAAATTTTAGTAGGTTCTGTGAGACAGCAGCTCAAAATCAGTTCATGTTTAGGACAAAAAATTGAACCATAGTGTGTTGCCCACAAGACCAGATGCCTTGAACCCTTGATAGAATGCTTTATGCATGGCCAGAGAAGATAGGACCATTAGAGAGATGTGATCTTTGTGATTTTTCTTCTTCAATTGAAGATTGGGTGTGGAGCATTGCTATTGGTCCAGACAGCTTATGATTAACACTGGATAGGCTCTGCTAGCTGGCCAATCCATGCATCATGTAATGGAAGTTAAATTCTTACACCTCTCTCCTCTCTGATTACATGGTCAAAGTCACAGCTTAATCATCTCTTGGATGTGTAATGTGAGAACTATACAAAACTAAAAATTAAGTCTATAATTCAGTGTCACTCTTGTGCAGTGAAATTCTGGTCTCATACACAGATACTACATCACTTTTCACTAGGGTGAGAAATCTCTGGTGTGGGAGATAGGAGAATTTAAAATGCATGTCATGGTTTCATAAGGGTATCCCTTTGAAACTCTGAGAGGAAGTCTGCAGGCTGGCAGAATGCTTTCTCAGTGAAAAATTAACAGTTGGTCATGATCTTTGGAAAAGTACCCTTAGGGTTTTTTATGCCTGGTACCTGATTTTTGCATCTGAAAATAAAAGATGGCCCTTCCATCCCTTGATAGCACACTCACTTGTCTGCTCAGCCTGACTCTGAGGTAAGACTGCCATCTATTGAAGCCCCAACTTTCTCCTGCAAAATTTAGCTTTCTATCCAAATGCTGTCCAATTCCAGTCCTGCTTTGTTTATGAGACCTGACAAGATTGGGGCCCTCTCTGGCATACCTACAGGCTAAGTCACCTTGCAAGCAGCCATCAAAGTGTCAGAAAGCAGCAGCTGAGCAAGAGCTCTCACCTTGCTGCATTGATTCCTTTAACACTGAAAGAAACTATTACGGATGCATCTTTCCAGACTTTGCTTGTCAGATGCATTTTTCCAGGGCTTGTCAACTTGAGTACGATGCAGCTGTCTTCCATCAAAGAGAATTCCAGGCACTTGAGGATAATAGAAAGAAAGAGACAAGAATAACTTTCAGAAAACACCAAATTGGAACATGATTAAGAAGAAAAAAAACTTCCATTCAGCTCATTGATTCGTCTCAATGGTTTCTTGTTCATTTATATGCAGAAATACTATCTGGCATAATAAGATTTGTACCCTGCACAGTAGAAGCAGAAATTTTTAAAAGCACTGGCAGCATGCAATTTTCAAATGCTTGCTCCCCAGACACCACTTCACCTTAATAGTTTGATAATGTGGAAATCCCATAAGTGCAACACTTGTCATTTATCTTTTACGTTTCAAGATGTGTTTTGTGATTAAAAGCCTTATCCAAGGCCTATGGTGACCCTCTGTTGAATGCAAGTGGACTTGAAATGAAACTCTCTGGTTTAGAGAAGAAAAGTGACCACAACCCAAACTCATTTGAACCCATGTGGCTCCATGGTCTTTCCTGGATGCTAGTGCAGTAGAGCTATAGCAGTTTACCTAAGCAAAGTTGAGGGGCCTTGAACACCATTGCTGAAGCTTTCTTTGTTAGGTTCCAGGCAATTCTCTCACATAGTCAAGAAAATATTGTGCTGGCAGATGCTAAGGCAGCTGGTCAGCTGTAGTGACACATGAAGATTACTACTAAACTAGCACCTGGTAAATTTTCAGGCAGTTCCTCTTCATGCACTGAGCAAACCAAAGCTGCCTGGGTAATAAGCCTCATTTTTTGACATCTTTTTGACACCTTTTGCATATTTGTCTAGAGGACAGATGTATCTCTTGGGCTGCAAGGTTATCTTTCCTTAGTAGGTTTCTTTGGATCATAATGCTTTTCAGTGGTATCATCTTGCGTCCAAGATCCTAAATATCATGCCCTGTAGGAAGGAACTAAGCATTGATGCTATCTAAAGCTTAAGTTGTTGATTCCCAAAATATTAAATGCTGTTATTTTGGTTTTCATTTAATGAATGTGTGTTGCTTTGCCACCTACCTTATAAGGTAAATTGCAGCCCCAGGTATCTGTATTTGCTTTCTCGAGAACTGATGTAAGTTACTGTGAGCACTCAGTCCCAAAGTGTGGTATGTTTCCCTCTGGTGTTGAAGCAGCAAAGCTTCTTGTGCTTGCATATCCCTTTGGGTTTAGAAAGAATACTGCTTTCCTATTCAGACACCATGAATGAGAAGGAATAAAGATTAATGTGAATCTTATGCTAGCTTGGCATTCCCTGGGCATTGGGAACCCCCTGTCCCCTGCTCACTTTCTGTAGCGCTAAGAGCAGAAGCATCATCTTGTTCTGCATGTAGTAGGTAGTTGTGGCACTTAGCTATCCCCAAAGCTGTACAAGTGATGAACTAATGGAGCCTGAAATGCTCAGCCGTTGTAATGTGAAATATAAAAGATGAGAGTGTCCTCATCCTTGTTAAAGAGAGAGCTTGGTGACAGAAATGAGAACAAAAGATTTTGGAGTGTCTAGAGAAAGTGATACGCTTTATCATTAAGAGTATCAGCACATATTGGATGAACATACTGCTCAAAATGGTATGTTAAAGCATATGACTGCTCATGCATGGAGCATGTATGCTCCTGTGTGCTTTCTGGTGTTCTTGTCACCTGCTTTTCTCACAGTGCACAGGCGAACACGGGCTTTACCCGGCCTAATCCTGAGCAGTGGGCCCGTACAAGGCCTTTCGGCACAATGAAAGTACTCGTGCAATAACCTCCATCTGAACTGCATCTCCTGGGGGTAGGACTGACAGAAAGTGGCATCAAAACTGAAATAGGCTTTTCTTCCTTGTACAACATCCATTTTCCGTTTACCAGTCTTCCTTGGGGCTTTTCATTCAGACATCAATAAACTTGTCCCTCCGAGCCAGGCACCCAGGGTATGATGATGGACCAAGAGCTCATTCTGTGCTGCAAATGGCAGCATCTTGTCCATGGCGTAGTCCAGGGAGTTCTGATTTCCCTGGGCACTCTGGGAAAAAACCTGGAAAGTGTAGTTAGGTGTTTGCAAAAATGAACTTCCCTACTCTGTGTATGAAGTATTAGCCAGGAAACACAGCTAGTTAATGAATGTGTTTTATTCTTCCTGGAGCAAGTATGGATATGGACGATCATTTGTTTATGCTGGACAAAGAATTTACATAACTTTGATAGGGCTTTCTATTAGTTTGTGACAGATAATGAAATGCCAATAAATTAATCATTCCAAACCCATTAAAGCTGTCAGCTTTGCAAATGATTGATAAAATGCTCTGATTCAGACTTGCACATTTTATCCCTTACCACAAACACAGTTTCATGTATGAGGCATAGCATTCTCACCGATTTCTCATCAGGCATAAGTAATTGGCCAATTAAATCATACACCATGATATCTTGTAGAGTGGAGTTAAATCAGTGATAGTCTAACTCTGAACAATTTGAATCTTAATGTAGGATAAATTAAGCTCTCTCCTTTGCTATTGTCTCCATGTGGAGTCCTCTGGTTTGAATAATGAAAAACCTGAATTTGTCAGTCAGGTGGGGTTTTAGGTCTTTCCACTCTCATGGATGTGTTGCTGGACTGGATGCTACGTCTACATTTGTTACTGAAAAGGCATTACCAGTTTGGTTGTAAAATAGCACCTGCCTTGTTTATGGCTGAATCCTGACTTCTTAATAGCAGGAAGAGTTTTGTCAGTAAAAGGCAGGACTTGATTCTGAACTTTCACGCATCACCCTCCCCTAGTAATTTGGGTTTCCCCGTTGTAATAATTCAACTAATATTTTAGTATTCCAGTAGTATCTAGAGGTTTTGAGCTGTTCCAGAGCCCCACTGTATCACAGATCCTGTTTAAACCCATAGTGGGGACAAGTCCCAATCCTGCAGAGACTGCAGTATAAACAGTGGGTAGTGAAAAGGAAACAGTATCTCTCTTTTTCAGATGGGGTGTTGCTATTCATGTGGGATAACAGAACAGTGATGCTGTTTTCAGAAGTGTGGAGAAATAAAGCATTTTTCCAAATGTCAAAAAGAAAATTTCTGTCTCAGCAGGGAGTGAGCCTGTGTTTCCTGAGTCCCAGTACGCTGCTCCGATAAAGAGACAATTCTCCTTCGTGATTTCTGAACAAATCCAAGCATACCTCTGATAGGCTGGAAACTAAATAGCATTCTTCTAGTTGATGAGAAAAAGCATCATGCCAAGTGGGTAAGGTGCAAAAAGTAAGCAAAGATCATAAAAATAAATTAGCTTTATTTTTTTTCTCTTCCCTTTACACATATCCTCTATTTACCGATATCTTAGCAACACTGTTAAAAATGTAAGAGTTGCTTCTATTTTGACATAGAGCACCTCCTCATACTTGGAATAGCTCTTTTTAGCACTCAAGTGTAGCCTGAATGCTTGGATAAGTAGAAACAAAACAGGTGAAGAGCATGTTTGAGTGCCTAGTAACAGAAGTTGTTTTATGTGACCCAGGTTTGGTGCTTACATTCCTGGATCACTTTTCTGCATTCCTGTGATAGCAGTGGCTGTTCCCCAAATCAGGATTGAATGTTTCCAGGGAAGTCCCTCCCTGAAATATGCAATAAACTCAAATGCTCGTTATTAAATTAAGCACATGCCCAAATATTTTTCCATACAGAGGTGAGGTCTCCAGCAGGGGACTTTAAGCACTGTTGAACCCATGAGTTCCCTTAAAAAAAAAAAAAATCTTTTGTGCTTTTTGAGAAGCTTATCTGGTAGTAAAACATGGCTTACCTGATCCTAACCCATCCCCTAGGCATAAGTCGGTGCATTTGCAGGAGTGGTAGGACCATGAAAAGCCCTGCCTAGGGTTATGTTCTCCACTGAATTTGTGGAGCCTCCACCCAGCTTCCTGAGTGGAGAATTTGGTCTGATGTCTTTTGACAGAATCACAAGGTTGGAAAAGACCTTGGAAGATCATCGAGTCCAGTCAATCCCATCCTAAGCTAAACCATATCCCTAAGTACCTCATCTACCCTTTCTTTAAACACATCCAGGGAAGGTGACTCAACCAGATTGCAGATGAGAAGGGCAGTAATGCTGCTTCTCCTGCACAGGCTAGATTTTCTGATGACAAAAGTGAAATGGCAGCTGTGATTGTTGATGGGCTTTTCCCAGCGCAGTGAGGAAGAATGAGTTGTTGAGCAATTCTTTCTGGCAGTCTGCGAACTTTTTGTAGGTGTGTTGTGTGTCCATACGTTAAGGAAGGAACAGGTTTGGCCTTTCACACCGCATCAGTAGAGGTTGATTGCTTTTTTGGAGGGAAAGTGCCCAGACACCATCAGGGAAATAGTAGTAACCAGCTGGTGAGGTATTTAGAACAGAGACACATTTAGATATTAAGTTTTGACTGTTGCATTGAGGGCCTTCAGCCTCGTTGCTTTAATGGGACAGACTTGGCAGCACAGAGGAGTAGGAACACCTGTCTGTTGGCTTCCCCAGCTCTGGCTTGGACACCATTATCAATTGGGATGCTGGACATCTGCTGCTAGACCTCGCTCCTGTGGGCACTTGCATATATTTTCAAATAGTTGCATATGAGGTAAAGGCAAAATTCAGCTGGAGCAGGGTGTCAGGTGAAGGTGAACACCTTAGCTTCCGGCGCGATCAGTAAGCCTATTTAGAAGGAGCTGCAGAACAGCAGCGAAATGGGTCTCAGCTGTGATGCACGCTGTGCTTCTGCAGGATCTGAAAACAAGATGTAAAAAGCACCTGCATTTAATCAGTCTGGGGAGCTTTATCAGTGTTCCTGATCGACTCCTGGTGCCTAACAACACCCGGGGAGGCACTGGGAGTTATGTCACTGGCAAGATATAATGGTGTTATTAATTTAATGCTCTTTAGATTGTTTGATTTGGAAATTCATATTTAATCAAATGTCAAACTCACTGTCCAAATTCCTAAATTAAACATGAATTGCTTGGGAGCTTTTCCAGAACGGCTGTTTGTTGCACCAACCCCACTGCCACTTTTATTAGTTGTAGAAGAAACCTATCTGCTACAAGCTAATTTGGCCCTTGCTTACAGGAACTGGAATAGCTGCCTTGAGATGTTTTGAGCCCATTTTCTCTTAAGAATCTGTGATTTTTTTTATAACATCATCAAAGTCATTTTGATGGAGGCTGAGCAGGAGTGGAATAAAAACCAACAAAAAGAAGGGTAATTCCCATTCTCATTATGGCATTCATTTGGTCTTTGTATCTTGCAAGTTGTCTGCATAATGACTGTTGTCTCCTTGATCCTCCTAAGGGTATTTATGTTTGTCTGCTTTTCTAAGAAATAAGTCATTTACGTTGGGCATCTTCGTTGCATAAAAGCATCTACAAAGATCTAAATTGTAAACACTGGGGTTTTGTTTTGCTGGTTAAAAAATGCCGTGGGATTCAGCTCTGCAAGCGCTGTGCTATCTAAAGTTGCTTTGTTAACAGCTTTGTGGAAAGGGAAAGACCAGATTTAGAATGTAAATCAGTACAGTTGGTTGTTAACAGACGAGGCTCCAGAGCAACTTTATTTGAGTCTGTACTGGAGTTTTTGGTACATCACTGCAGTGTGGTTCCTTGTTAAGGGCAGGGCTTGCGTGAGCCGTGGCTGCTGAAAAGCGTGTCTATCTTCTGCGTGTGAACAGTTCACTACTGAAATACAGATGCATCTGGTTTTTATCTACTTCCCTCCACTCAGGTGCTTTGTAACAGCGTTGGGGATGGTCTGTGAGGCAGCTGCTGGATTAGTTTCCCTCCATCCCCTGAAGAACTGAAGTATTTGGAGCAAGGGTTTTGCCTGAGCCCATTTTCATTGCATAAATGCATGTGTTATTAGAATGGTTTTCTGGCCAGCATGGTTTCTGATCTTTTGTAAATCCAGAACAACCAAAATAGATTTATTTCATACTTTTCTTAAGCTAGTTGAAAACATAATTTAGTCCTTAATGAAGAGCAAGTTCAGTCCCTTAAAATAGGAAGTGAAGTAAGTCTGGAAGGACTTAGAGAAATGCTCTGCTGCTCCTCCCTTCCCAGGATCACAGACAATGCAAACCTTCTTGCTCCACAAATAGACAAGAAATACCTCTAGTGCTTAGATTTTTATTGCATTAACGCCTAACTGTTCCCCTTTTTATAGCTGCTTTATTAGATAGTATTCAACAGATTATTTCAGCTTTTCTTAATAAAGCCAGACGGGTATAGTTCACCTACTCTGTTCTTGAAGTTGCTGGCTACAGTTACAATTAGATTGTGTTAGTGCTGGATGGATTTTCAATACATTCCTAAATTTTGGGCTGACCCATGACCTCATCACACTCTTGCTTTGAACATCTATTCATAGACCTTTGGTGGTACCAGAAAAATGCGTATTCTGGTCTGTGTAAAAAAGAAATATATCTTTAAATCCTGAGAGCTATGTGGCTTGCTTTGCTGTAGCATTTGGGTATTGATAGGACTCTTGGCACCTCTACTGCAGAAGGAAGGAGGGATTATCAGGAGCTTTAGGGCAATGAAGATATAGAGGCATAACTTTGGGTAGTTTTTAAATTACTAAATTGTTTCGTTTATCTAGTCAGCTCTGTCGCAGCAGGATGTGTGCGTGTGCCTTTAAGATGTGACTTCTCTGCGTTCAGCTGAGCTGTTTGAACAGTTTTCAGGAGCCAGAAGTCAGCAGACAGCTGCTGCTTACCCCCTCACTTGCTTTGTCATTTTTGACCTGTTACATTAATTTTGTTTCCAACCAAATGGACCTGGGCTGGCCACTGGCACCTGCAGTATGTGGAGTGGGAAGGAAGCGAGGAGGGGGAAGGAGGTGGAAGAAGGGGAAATTGAAAGGAGCTGATTGTGGTCAAAACCAGATGGTGCTGGAGTGCGTTTGGGGGGATGATACCTTGCTTCCAAGAGTATTTTATACCCTTGTTGTTCTGTTTTTCTAACTATCTGCAGTTAATACCGCTTAGCTACTAACACAAAGCAGCTAAAATGCGTTCCTCCTAGAGCTGCTGAGAGATGTGTCCCACAGAGAGTGTGAAGCAACATCTCAGAAAGAAGTGACGTGCTGAGTGAGTCCTGAGCAGGACTTTTCATTACCCTTCAGGACAAGAAAAAAAGAAACATTGGCACTTGCTGAAAACCAGAGAAAGCTGTTGTGTTTTAATTGTTTTTGCCAGCTTGGTAAAGGGCAGTATGGGTATGCCGTGAAGTGGACGTACAGAACGGGTAATTTAATTTTGTTGCTGTTGTAATCTGCTGGGCATTTTTCCAAAACAAGACTAGGGAGTAACTGGCATATTTCATTACAACTGCCCAGATGACTAGGAGGAGATTAAGCCTTTAATTACAAGATGGAGCGTCCTGAGCCAGTGTTACAGCTTGTGGCTGAAGCCACGGCCAATCCTAGAAAAACCTAGGGGATCTCAAATACATTACCTATGTGTACCTAGTAAAGACTTTGTCTTGCCTATTTACATACTCATTTTGAAGTGATACGTATATATGTTTTAAGAGGATTAAAATTTTCCATTAACTGGAATTATTCCCATGAGTCTGGTCTCCTAAGTGCGTGGCATTGAAACAAACTGACAGCCAGTGCTTTTCCTCTATGTTTGCATATCAGCAACGTAATTTTTAATAGGTGCTACCTTGAGTGGATAGGAACTTTAAACAGCATAGTTAAACCTCTTGTCTCCTTTTTCTGCTTTTCCCTTCAAATTTACAAGGCTGGTTGCCATCAGCAGTTGCAAATGATTAACATTCTTGGTGATTTTGCTTGCCATGAGGCTGTCAAGTTAGGAGATGACATGCAATACTCATGTAGAAGTGGCAGAGAAAAGATTTTGCTTTTTTTTTTTCTTCCCTTTTTTTAAACTGGATAAAAAGCTGAATGGAGTGAACATCACAAGTACCAAGAAGGGTTTTTTGAGAGTGTTTCATGAAGCCAATTTGTATGAATGAGTGAATTTCTGTTTTACTTGGGACGTTGGAAATAATGATCTTTCATTTCAGTATTTTGTTTTTTAGGGAGCTCCTTCAACTCCATTTCACTCTAATGGGAGTTGAGAGGGCTCAGCTTACGACAGGAGAACCCTAAAATTACTCCTTTATGCACAAGACTTACACAAATAAATTTAGGATCTGTCTGTAAATGGTGTTTTATTCCCTCAAATGTGCTCAAATGGTAGCCAGGGCAGAGTGATAAAATTTATTCTATGAGTTCATATACATATGTTGAAGATTGGCATGGAAAACTGTATTTTGCCAGTGTCAGATGGTCAGCAAACTGAATGAGAGAAACATCCACTGGCATAACGCTTGGGTATTGCAGACTGTACCTGGCTGAACGCAGCAGTCAATCTGTCTCATGTCCTCAAAGATGTAAGATGTGGGCAGTTTTGTTATTCAGGTAACTTAAGACCTGGGTTGTTATCATTGATGCTGAATGGTCAATTAGCTCATATCTCCATCAAGGAAGTCTCAAAGCATCTTTCCATCTTGGTAGAGTAGTGTTACTCTGGTGTCCTGGGTTAGAACTAGCATAACCTCATGCTCTGGCAGTAAAGCAATCATTTAGCTCCAGCAAGCCCTTCCAGTAGTGGGAAGTTGTTGGGAAATTTCTTGCTGTCGTTTGGGAAGTATAGAAGATGGATGGCAAAACAGGGGCTGTTGAAACTGGATATAGTGGTTCTTAATGTCACCAGAACAATGTGAATGGCTTTATTGGCTCAGAAAACCAGACCTTGTTTCCCATGTTAGGTTATGGGCTTGTATATTTGAAAAAGGGGGAAGCTAACTGCAGTTTAGCCAGAGAGTGAATTTTCACATAACAAGTCTGGCCCATTTGCAAATTACTGTGTTTTTCTGAGAAATGAGGAGAACATACCAAGCAAATAACACTCAATATTCAGAGTGGGCAAGGAACAATGGAAGTGTCCTGAAAGAGCTCACATAATACATTATAATCAGCAGCAGTGGGATTAAAGAAAATGTTCTGGTTTTTCCAATCTGCATATTCTTCCAGTCAATGGTGAAAGAATAAAACAATAAAATCACAGTTCCAGGTGGTTATACGCACACAGTATTTAATTTGGGGCACGAATCAATGCAAGGTGGGAAGAAGGGCATGGAAAAGTTGAGTTGTTCTGCCAATACGCTGTTCAGTGGCCTGGAATATGTTTTCATTCTTGCTGTAAAGGTAGGCATCAATATGACTGCAAGTACTAAGGATTCATTTTGTACAGGGTAAGGTTCATGGCTGTGGTGGTATGAAACTTGGTGTCAGTATTCTTTAAACCTTCCAGTATGAAGGACTTTGAAGTATTTTGCCATGCCCCACACTCAATGTGGGGTTCTGGTGAACTTCTCTACAGTATCAGCAAAGTCAACTAGTTTGATGTCTGTGGAATACCATGTTAAAAAACTTTGTTAGGGAAATCAGTTCTCTTATTAGTGAAACGTATATATAAGGCTTTGCCACATGTCTCTGCATCAGGAAAAACTAAAAATGCATATGAAATCCTGCTTTAATGTACTTATTGGGAAAGACACTGTCTTACAAATGCCCAAATTCAGACATTACTACTCAGAAATCCTGTAGATGACAAAAAATGTTGTGGGGAAGCCTTTTCCATGGGAAAAACGTACTCTCTTTTTTGTAATACAGCACAAGGGAGCAATGACCTAGTGAGTTGTTCCTCTTCAGCATCTCAGTTCAGGCAACACTGCTGTGTTCCACTGTCGGAATTTGTATGCAACCAAATTTTCACTTTGTAAGAGAAGAGAGTGTTTTCAGAGTGATAATATCCCTGCTAGCTTCTTTGGAAAGGAGTTTTCTCTTTCTGAGAGCTTTGAAGTTGACACTGGGGAAGCTGGTAAACTGGCAAGCATTTTGATGCGTAGAGGTCAAGGATAACTGTTACACAGAGTGTCTGGCAGAAAAAATCCAGGCCTTGTAGCAGTGGATTGCTGCCACAGCAAGCTATGATCAGGCAGTTAAATAGCTGGGTGTGGCTATTAACTGGTGGCACTGCTGTGCCATTAACTGTTCCTCCTAGCGCCCTCCACAAAATTGTTTTTGAGGGTTTATATTTAATTGCATATCTATCCTGAGGCCCAGTCTTCATGTTCTTGTGTTAATGGCTTAGCAAGGATACCAAGAGCTGCAGGCTAGGGTATATTGCTTTAGCATAAGAAATCCAAAGACTTTGTTAAAGTAGCTCGCTCCATTATTTGTTCTTATATATTCTGCTTTGCGTCCTTTGAGCTTGACAGGAGTTTTTGGGGTTTTTTTTCAATAGCACTGTACGTTATAAGCACCACATGTGTCCCTTGGCTATGACTGAAAAATAATGGAGAGAACACTTGCAGCCAGTGGCAGCAGTTGCAGCATGCTGCATCAGCTGCTCGGCACGCTCTACAGCTCCCTGCTTGGTAGCTTGTTCAATTACCTTAGTTTGTTTATGGTTATGGGGTTACAGAAGGAGTAAATTTGGGGAAAATTTCCATTTTCATGGTACACCTGGAAGCATCAGTCATAGCACAGACTCAGCCACCTTACCATGGTTGACGCAGAAGCTGAAATACCACCCATTCCAACCCTTCTATAAGCCTCTTGGTGTACTTCTGTTGTCACTCCACATCTGGGTGTTTAGTGATCAGCCCCACTGAAAAAGAAAGCCAGCCAGCAAGAGGGTACATCTACAGTAGCCTTTTTGTTTGGATTAGAAAAGTGCTTTTCAAGTGAAGCCTTCCAGTTGTCTGCACTCCCTATGCTTTGGTTCACAGCAGTCCTGGTGCTAATAAACTGGGCTCCTTTTGGATGAAACTAAACCAGAAGATGCACCTCATATATCCAACTACTAGTTCTTACTCAATTCCTTGGGAAAGTAGTCCCAAGTAAGCCACTCTGAAACCTACACGGTGTGGTTGCTGAGCCCTTAGCACCACTGTTTGTCATGCAAAAGTGTTACTCTCCGGCTACGCCAGTTGCTCAATAGATACAGCCTGGGACTATGGAGCTCTGTAGAACAACTCATTCCCTGGAGTACAGCTCTCAAGCCTTCATATATCTCTACTGCTGAGTGGAGAACTCTGTATTCAAAACTTGCCTTGATGGACATAGTGGTGATTTTTCCAGCACTCTCTAGTGCTCACACATGGGCAGGGTGAGATCCCCTTGCCAGACACCAGCAGCTGGGCAGCTGCTGGCCAGGGAAGAATGCCTCCTTCCCTCTACAGTAACTGTTGTCCTGTGGAGACTGGTGATCCAGATGAACTCCAGAATTAATTTTCCTTCCTTAAAGAAATGTCACCACCAGGACCCTGGATCTGCTAAGGAGTGGACTGAAGATCAGTTATGTCTGCTTCATTTCACATGCTGTTAACTAAAAAGAGCCAAGGAGAGTGCAGGATACAAACACGTTGAGTAGCAACGTTTATTACTGCTGCTGTTTGAATGCAACAGAAGAAAATTATAGCCGTATAGTTGATAAATGATCAACAACAAACACATTGTGTGGAGGCTGTGAAAGTTCAGAAGATGCCCCACAGCAGCTGAACAAAAGACTGGAGTCACAGCTCATTCCTACCATGTGGTCTGGGTGGTAAGCAGCGTATTTCATCCTTGCCAACACCACTGGGGGGTGGGCTTCTTTCCTTTCATGCCGCACCAGAAAACTGACTCTGTGGTAGCTGCACAATACCAGCGTTTTCAGTATGGTGTTACCAGACTGAAAATATGACTGAATTTCTAGCAAACTGCCAAATTAAATGTTCCAAATAACCATGGTGCCATGTGTCTGACAGACAATGTTTGATATTTTGAAGAACCATACAGCATGCAGAATTAAGCGCGAGGAAACACAGTGCATGATTATTAATTCTTTAATACTCGAAACTACTTAGCAGTGAACATGCAGATCAAAGCTCTGCTTTAGAAGATTGAGCTTTCAAGACAGGGAGATACTGGGAGCAGTCTGGAGCAATGTAGCAGAATCCTGTAGGATAAAAAACCCCACTGATTACATTTCCATTAGTTTTTAAATCTCCTTTGAGTTCAGTTTAGACATCTTC
This sequence comes from Zapornia atra, assembly GCA_013400835.1. NCBI lineage: Eukaryota > Metazoa > Chordata > Aves > Gruiformes > Rallidae > Zapornia > Zapornia atra. The sequence continues at coordinate 35,535 of VZTU01009541.1, forward strand.
ATGGCTCTTGTATTGCAGGTTAAATGTAACATGCTAAGCACTTGATCTATTTTCCCAAATTGACAGGCATTAGCTTTCCATTTTTAATGAATATTCTTGGAATTTTTGTAGCCATCATTTAAGCAGACAGCAAAGAGATTTGTTGATTTCTGATTGTTACCTTAGAAAGAACGAGATGGGCTGCAATAATCCTTCCTTCATACCCAAAAGAGGTATTTCAGACAGGTCAGATTTTCATGACCTCAACTGATATAACTCATAAAATGGAAAAAGGAAGGATAATCTTGTATTCCTCCTTGTGATGCGCATTTGATGGTCTGGTTCATATTTAAAGCCCAAGCCTACCATACATAGATCAGCTTTTGATTTCATTGGAAACAGAAATAATATTTTATACCCCCAAAGTTTTGTAAATCCAACATCTGACCCTTCTCAAGTCAGTGACAATTATACCAGAGACTTTGAAAGGGATAAAATTTTGCCTCAGGCTCCTCTAGATATACATGTAAGCATTGCAAAATGAATTGGAGCACTGTTTTAGTTCAATGACATGAAAAGAAAATAAAATGTTAAGGGTCATTTTCCTCTCAGTGGCTTTTTTTTAGCATTTAATGTACTCAGCAGTTTGATAGTATCAAATCTTCTGAGGTGGTGTGCTAGTGTATATTGCAATTTGGTGTTATTGAAAAGGATCAATTAAGCAAAATACTGATTCTTTCATTGCAAACCCATCATATTTCATTACAATGAGAAGTGTTCCTCTTTGTGTAATTTTTAGTTATTGAAAAGCCAGAGTTTCATCTCATGAAGCTGTAATTCAGTTGAAGCAAATTAAAGTCCCTGCAAATCCTACTTTAGTAAGAATAGAAAGCGATCCACTACATTCTTTATATTTCCTTGATGTATAATGTGTGTTTATTTCTATAATTAGTGCAAGGATAAAAAAAATAGCACAAATTAAGATAGTAAACAGTCCTGTTTACAGAGCTTTGACTTTGACTCTGGGAGGGGAATGCTGAGCACTGGCTTAGTTAAATACACAAGCCAAGCAGTAAATCATCAGAACAGAAAAGTAGGGTTTAGGAGATGTTAATGCTACTTATGTTAATAACCCTCCACATGGTATAAGAACGTATATAAATGGTTCTTTTACCATTGCTATTTTTCCCTTTTTGTACTAACTGTCAAAGCTTCAGTTAAGGGAAAGGTCGCCAAAAGGTTAAATTCTTGGTTTGTTGGGGTTTTTTTCCCTTCTTTTTAAATAAAAAAAAGTGGGTTTGTCTTCTTTCCTTCCCTCCCCACTTTTATCTCCTTTTGTCGTTGCTAGTACCACTTATAAACACCTCTGTATGTCTCTGATTTGTTTTTGATGGGTATAAGCAATATTGGAGCAGATTTCCAGCATGTATGAAAATGGGTGGGGCTCCACTGACCTCAGTTAGATATACATTAGTTTTGACCAAAGACAAGGTATTTTGATTTTTACAGTGTCTTTTATTCCAGAAAGATGACTGAACCTTGACATTCTTTTTTTTCTGAAGTCTTACAAAAATGCATTTAACAGTGCTAGATATCAAATGGCAGTTTCAAAACAGTGGGAGTAAATAACAATTAACAGAGAGTATAATATGCCATAACAGAAATGTAACTCTGTCTTCTGCAGCTAATTAGCAGTTGAAAGTCAGATTTTTACATTTAATTTGGGTGTGAATAGAGCAAGTCTTTGTAATTGAAGGTTGTCAAGAGAGGAGATTTTTTTTAACAGCTAGCTTTTAATTTATAAGGTGAACTGTTTGTTAACTGGTTCGTGGCTGCCACCACTTAGGGTGCACCTGAGTCTGTGGGCATCCAGCACGCTGCCCTGTGTTTTAGCCACGTACCTCTCCCCCTGAGGCACCGTCACTGGAGGCTGTTGTCTCAGCAATGAAGTGCTGTGAGGTCTGTAGAATATATGACAGCACATAGCAGTTTGGATGCTTGGCGTGCATCACAGCCCACTGAACGTGCCTGAGGCTTGTTGCAAAGCACCTTGGGGAAGGCTTGAATGATTTTTACCTACCCAAGATGGGCACCAATGGTGCATTAATCCATGCCCTGCATCAGTTCATTGATACTGAAGTACAGAACTCTTTTTACAGAGCAGAAAATGTGTAAAATTAAAAATGAAGGGGGTTATACATGGTAGGCTACATTACACCTTGAGGCATAACGTGTGTTGGAGCAGAAAGGGAGCCTTCTGGCCAGCAATAGCAGGTGTATAGAACTTCTCTCTGCTGTCAGGCTGAAGATGAGAGGAAACAATTCATCCCATACCTTTAAAAATCAAGTAGAGGTGTGAACATGCTAATTTTTCTGCCCTGTTTTGACCTTGAATTCAGCGTACCGTTCACTGTACTGGTAGCATGTCAACAGCACCAGAGACCCGTGGAAAGCATTGAGAGAAAAACCTCAGATAGTGCCTTAGCTAGAACCAGTGAACAGGACTCAGTGTTATCCTGGCTATGTTCTCTTGAATTTTAGATATGTTTACTCAGTTCTTCTCCATTCTTCCTTGTTAGTATAGTGTTACTGTTTGCATCCATTCAGTTGGTAGCAAAGCAGCTGCCACTGATCCTATAGGTTGGTCTCTGAGTGTGAAGTTTTGCACGGTCAGTTCTTCTGTCAGCACAGAGCTTTGGGATTTGACATCTTGGATAAAAATTAGGGCAACCTGGGCATTTAAAATGCAACAGGCTTTGTCAGAAAATACTTTTTCATTGAAATAAAGCATTGGTTTATTGAAATGTAGATATTTTTGTTTAACCTCTGTTTCTCAAGTCCAAGATAGTTTCTGGTCACGAGAAGAAGAATGTCCCTCTAGGATATGAAGTGTCCTCTTGATGTAGACACTCAGTTGAGAAGCTGGAGCTATAGATTCAAGTCCTTGGTCGACTCAAATCAAAGAACTAAACAGTAAATAAAAAGTTTTAATTTTCTTTCCTACTTCCTAAGTGAGGTTGTGTTTAGGGGGTTGGTTTGGGGTTTTTTTAAATGCAAATTCCTTACCCCAACATGAAACAACAAAATATTCAATATGTTGACAAAAAAAACCCCAACTCTCTGCCCTTAATACTGCATTGGGAGGAGTTCTTACTTTATCTGATATGTCCGTGAGGAAAACATGGTGGAGCAGTTCAGGCCTCTAGGGACTCTGGGATATGTGCTGACCTGAAAACCTCTCTCTGGCAAGCCCTGGGACATGAGGAGGAGAGTCTCAAAATGCTCCCTGCTGCGACAAGGAACTTTCCATGTTTGCATCTCCAGTGTTTGGAGCTGCTAGATCTGAACTGCTGTAAAGATGGAGAAATGTGGGAACATGATGTAAGCTCTGCACTGAGATTTGGGGAGTGGAGTTTGCAGTTTGAGGAAGAAGGGGTGAACTTCATGCCTTCTAGAGGGCAAGGACATTGGTTCTTCCTGGCTATTGTGGAGTACTTGGGTGGGAGGAAAAGGCCCTTTTTGCTTCAATAATGCTCTTACTACCTTCTGCTAGAGACAGAAAAAAGCATTATTTTTTCTCTTCCTCCATCTTTCTCTCCATCCCCCAAGTAACAATTTTGAAAAATCACCTCTTATAAGTACTCTTTAAACATGCATGTGTATGTTTAGGTACACACACACACACGCACAAGAGTATGTATGTGGGTGTTCTTGGATTGTCTTGGGTTGTGCAGGTGGTCAGCAGGTGGAAAGCACTGGCACATAACAAATGACCCAATTAGTTTTCCCCTGTTAGTCCAAACAATGCCAGCCCTACTAGTTATTTCTGGAATGTGTTACAGCAGAGCCCTGTTCAGCAGACCAGCTTTGTTGCTAAGGAATAGCAGCAGCCACAAAAAGAGGCTGATTTCTAAGCTTTTCAGAAACAATGTCTGGAGGGATTTCCCTCTGGGCTTACAGTACATTAATCTTTCCATCTCTTGTCAGCATTGCAGTGTATTCGTGTTCAGGTATCACAGCTCAGTTGGGGGAACGTTTGTAAACACAGACAAACGTGTCTTCTCCGAGCATTAGGGGTCTTTCCAGGAAAGCAATTTGGCCACTTCAAATAATTCTTTATGTCTTGTGGATTCAGCACTCAGGAATGGCTCTGGCTCAGCAACCCTTTGGTACACGGACCTTCTGTTTTGCCAAGCAGCTTTTATTTAGGAAAGAGATGTTGTCTTTTCCATTGGGTGGTGAGCAGGTCAGGGTCAGCACATGGTCAGCAAAGAAGGAAGCCTAGGTAATACAGTAGTGGCATAGAGATTTTTCACAACATCTGGATCCGACTACACGAGCAAAGTGATCTGCAGTATCATTTTAAAACTCAGCAGAGTCAATTCCAGTGGTTGTACAGGAAGGAGGTAAGTTTGCTGTTGTTGCTAGTGAATTGCACTATCCCTTTAGTTCAGAAGCAGACAGGCTTTGGTTCCCCAAGTCTTGCTGTAGATGGTCTGTGATGGCCAGTTATATGTGAGCTTGTTAGAAGAAAATTGTGAGGGAACAAAGTAAATCTGTGTGTGCATCCAGTCAGTTGCAAGCCTCCTCTCTAAACCAGTAATTAGATTAAAGCATCTTCAAGAGCCAGGTACAACTTACACTTACAATAGAAGGATGATGGGCACTGTGAAGTGCAATTATCCATATCGTTTTCTCTGTGTGCTCATGGGGAATAGTCAGAAAGCCAGATAACTGTGATATTAATACCTAGGGTCACCACTATGGATTATTGTTCAACATTGGCTCCCCATTTTGCCTTCAGATGTGTGCTCCAAAATTCATCTGCTTTCAATAAAGAATGAAATCCTAGAAACTTTGTTTGTGAAACCTTTTCATACTTCAAGATAAATTTCCTGTAGCTAAACCAGTATTTTTGGTACCACCCGAAATTATAAATTGTGCTAGAATGTAGATCATGTGTTTTTTATTTTTCTGGGATATTACCATCAGAGTAAACCCATAAGGATTAAAAAAAACTGGATGCTTCTCTTGGCCCTTTCACTTGTAAGGAAATAAATGTGCCAGTCTCAGCAAACAGATGTCCACATCATAACAGTCATCATCACAGTTGGCTTGAAATGTCATCTGTCTCATAAATGCATCTAAGAACTGAAGAGACGTGAAGTTTTACTTCCCTTGGTTTCTCCAGGTCAGACATGAGAGTATAGCAAAGGGGAGTAAAGAGACTTGCTCTGTTACTTGCACATTATATTGTATGGGTTTTGAAATCCCATGCTTTCCATGCATGTCCTTTAGGAATATCACATTATTAAAACAGGAACAGAAACAAAAAACCATCGATGGTATTGCTGGGCAGTGGTAACTTTTATTCATAGCGTGCTCAGCCTGGGAGGGGAAAGTATTAAGGATTTCAGTGCAAAGGGAGTGTGAGAAGTAATTTGGTTTTATCCCCAACCCTGGCACAAGAACGGGATCGCTTTGATAGAGTGAATTTATCTGAACAGGGGTTTGATCTGAGTGCTTTTGAGGTTTGCTTTGGCATTTTTGGGGAGCTTTGTGCAAATCATTTCAGTGATTCCTGTAAAAGCATAAGGCAGATTGTTTGGATGTGCCAGGGATCTAGCTGTATGTTTTTAAGATTCAAAGACTGCACAAAAAGTGGAATTTCTTGAATCCTGGCATAGCATCCTTTCTCTGGATAACAACGAGACTCAGAGCCAAGAGTAAATTTACAGACAAAATAAGGTGTTTGGAGCAATACTTCAGTGAGGAATAACTTAATCTATACCACCCACAGCAAATTTTGTCAGCTGCCAGCCTATGCAAGATATAACAGCAGGATGCTTTTGGAGTGTGTTTGTTCCTGATTGGGTTGCAGGTTTAGTAGAGATAGAGATGTCTGCCAGTCACTCTTGGTAAGTAGTATCTCACCGTATTTGGTGAGATGCGATTGCATTGCTGAAACACTGAAGTTGCCACTTCATGGATTATGGTGCATATGCAAAGAAAAGAAAGACTGTACCTCAAAGCACTTATCATGATCTCAAGTTGAATTTTTTGGGGAGATGAGTGGGTGACTTTAGGCTACTACCTCGTCGAGTAGGGTCTGGTAATCCCAAACCACCGCAAATTGTTGTCTCTAGTTTTTGTCAGAGTTGTTGGTGCTGTAAGTGAAGTCTCCTGGGGCGTTGGAATGGGGATATGTATTTCCTTGCAGTCCTAAAATTAGTCTCATAACATTAAAGCAGTAGGGCAAGTCTGACCTGTATGGTGAATCTTGTTATGTGCAAGGCTGTGGTGTTGGTGTACAGGGGCCTTTTGATTCTTGTGCCCGTTTCATGCCATGTGTGTAGGATGGGAGGGGTAGGGAGAAGTGTCAGGAAAATGTTTGTCTTTCAGGAGAACAGCATCTTGCCTGCTTATGTGGAAATGATAATGCTGAATTTTTTACATCGTTAATTTCCATGGCAACGAAAATAATCTCATAAATATAGCATTATTGCTTCAGGATCAAAGACGACGAGGACCTCAGCTGTGAAAAAGAAAGTTCTTTATTTAAATACCTCAGCAGCAAAAGGAGTAACAATATAGCTCTCAAGACCTGAGCAGATTATCTCTTTGCTTCTTGATCACCTGCAAAATCAAGCCTTAAATATTAAGCAAATAGAAAGGCAAAAATGTTCAGCTTTCTTGCTGTATTACCTTGTCAGGATTGTTTATTACTTCTGAGTGCTCAGCAGACAATGAAACAATAGCAGTTGAGGCAACAAAGTATATTTAAAAGAAACCCCCTCTGTGGTAGTGCACTGGCATCAGTTGGCTGGAGGGTAAAAGCCCAAAAGAGAAAGCAATGCTGTCTGCATTGTGTGAGAGCCTGACTTACCCCAGACTGCTCTTAATGGAACTCCAGTGGAAATATTTCTTCATAGTGGGTTGATTTTGGATGGCAGCAATAACATACGTGGGCTTGCTGGAGCTTTCTAGATGGAGTCCACTGCAGTTATCACTAAGATTACCTCAAGCATCTCTGTCCTCCGCTTCTTTTCATCACATGTCATTTTGAAGCTGTTTGTCTCCTGCATACCTATTTACATATCATAAAGTTACGAAGGAAATGTAGGTTTGTAGAAGGGGTTTGCCAGCTGCCATTTTTCCTAAAAGAAAAGCTGCAATTTAACATTAACCTAGCAATTAAGGAAAAATTTACGCTAACGTGCTGCTTTCTCACATAGAAATCCCTCTTAGCAACTCTGAAAATTCTGTATGAGAAAGGTAATAGAATAATTCCCAGCATCTTTGATTTGGAAAAGCCATTTTCTGGCATGATTGATATTTCCTTTGTGTTAGCATGGGAGGCCATAGAAAGGGGAGTAATCTCTCTAATGGGTGTACTCCACGCTGGTGCCTGGGGTCCATGATACATTTGTCAGGCTTTAATTAAAGCACTGGAGTTGAATTTCCACAGTAATTAACTTTTATTTGCAGTTATACCGTGTCTCTCATTTTTGACACTGACACTTTCCTGTTAGACTTAGGAGCAGCAATTGGCACAAAAAATAAAGAATGTGGAAATGAGGAATAATTTAAGAAAGGGCTTTGCTTTTGCCATGAATTCTGAAAGGATACAAACCCTCATTTTCTTTCTGAGTGTTTTTTTTGTTAGCTACCTACTCTGTTTTCTCTCCTGCATAAGCACGTGCCCTGTTACCTTGATTCCCCTTCCTTGTGCAATGTCCAGTGGTAAACACACAATTTTTGCTCACTGCTGAGCATGTACCCTGAATCCAGGTTCCAACAGGTCTTTCTCATTAAGTCTTGCAGAAATGTTTTGCTGTCTTTTGGCAAATATTGACTTTTTAAGTGTGAACAATGTAGCTGCTGGGGAGGCTATTCAAACGTTACCCCCGGACTGAGACTTTCAGTTAAGTTATGGGTAGGGTTTTTAAGAGTAAACATCACAGGAGCCTACATCCTATTGTCAATGGAGGGTTTCGATTGCAGAAATCTCTGGCTCATTGAATGTACAAATTGCTTTTTATTAATAGGAGTTACGTGCTCGAGTCTGGTCTCTAGATACAGCTTTTTCAGGTATCTTTCCACTTTTAATTTATGTAGTTTTCTGTTGCACTGTGAAGTGCTATTATGTACAAGCACAAGTAACAAAATCACAGGACACTGCTGTTATTCTGCATTTGGCTTAGCTGTAATAGAACAGCCTTTCCATGAGCAGAGAAACACAGATCTGGAATGCAGTCCTCTTCTGTCTCAGCTGCGTTATCAATCACCCTTTTCATTTTAAAAATTAAGGGGGTTTTCTTCCTCTGCTGCATCGTGACTGTCTTCCATCCTGAATGTGTCCACAGCTAGCTCACACCATGTCTTCACCTGTGCCAGTCAGGTGCTCCCAGGTAAGATATGTGAAAGCACCTTTGCAGGGTGTTGAAGTTCAGTTAAAGAATCTGAGGAAAAGATTCATTTCTCAGGTATCCCAGTGTTGGTTTGTCTCACTCTCAGAATAATCTTAGTGCCTTCTGGAAAGGAGCTGGTGGCTTGCTAGCTTTTTTTATATCAGACCTGTTGGTGTAAACTAATCTTTCTGCAATTCACAGCAGTATCTTGTTCCCCAAATACTGGAAATGGATCCTTGTTTCTAAACTACAGATGTGGTCTTGCTGCTGTGGTTTTGAAATTGATGATGGGATGGTCCCTCTCAATGCAATACTACCAGGAAAGAAACAGCCAAGAATAGTATCACTTCTGAATTAAAGCATTGGTGGTAATTAAGTAGAACACTGTAGTAAATAAGTGTGGCACTAAAGGGTATTTCAAAGGCCATGAAAAAGAAAGGTAATAAAGTGTGTGGTGAGAAATGCTAATGGATCATTGTTTGCAATTTCAAGCAGTGTCTCCAGATTCCATTTTAATATTTCCTGTGGACTGAAAAGCAAGTGAAGAACTGATAAAATAGACACATGGAAGCTAGAGAGATGTAAGCTATTCAAGCATCAAATTCCTGTGAAAATACTGTGTGTGGCAATATACATGTTTCAGCTAGCTGTCTTACAACATACTCACCCCACTTGTCTTGGAAGGCTGTTCCATAAGTGAGTATGTCTGGTCACTGTTCATTCCTTTATGATGTTTTCCCTATCTTTTGTCTTAATTTGCTTCAATTCTTCCTACTTCTACCATCTCTATACTTCATGTGTCTATATAGTATTTATCCACTGCCTGTTAATTCCTTGTAGATAATTTCACCAGCTCTTCAAGCAGCTTTTATCTCTGAACTTAACTTCAGTGCTAGTATCTGTTGAGCAATACTGTGTCATGGACTGAGTAGAATATTTTACATGCAGTTGCTCTAGGCATATTTTTAGGAGGAGTCTCATCTCTATGTTCCACTGCAACACCTGCTTGGTAAAGATTTTTAAGCTAAGGTCAAAGACTCTGGAAGCCTTGGTTTGATTTCTGATGCTGCTCAAGTCTCCAGATCTGATTTTGGACTAACCAGTAAGGTTGAAATCTATTTTGCTAAGCATGTGTCCTCTAAAAGAGTTCTGTTAGCTTAGAAAGCCTAGGCACTTTGCTCTGTGTCATCAGTAAGGGGAGACGGGCACCCATGGGTAGTGAGACATCCTATTTTAAGATAGGGATTCAACTCAACTTTGTTAACACAAGATCAGTTACTACCCAGGACACTCTGTCTTTTTGGCATTGATTAAAAAGGAGTATATGCAAATAGTTTACATGAGATTCCTTATTTTTATATGCCTAAAAAAAAAGAGGACGTGAGCCTTGCCTCTAGTCTGCTGTTAAACTGGATAATAATTCCTCCAGATACCATAGAATCTTACAAAGCAAGGATTAAGATGCATGCATCCTGCATTGTTAGAGAGGAAGGAATAGCCACTCGTGAGGTCAAGACTCTATAAACCATATATGCAGCATTGCTTGAAAACTTGGGTCTGATGTGCTGTATTGCATACTGGTGCTGTTGGTCTATTTCAATAGCAGTTCACTTCCAGTGGTTCCTTCTTCTGTAGGCCATTTTATGCTGTAAGTGTATAGTGCATTTCTTCCAGGATCTGTTTTTCTCACAGAGCTATTACTTCATATGTAACAGAGAAATCTCTTAGCAGGAGTACCGTTTCCTGCCTACTACTTGTCCTTTGATGGTGCTTTGCAGACCAGTCTGAGTTCCCTCTTTGCTCCTGACTGCCCCAAAATCACAGCCTTGAATGGCAAACCCTGTAGCTGTTTCAGCTAGGCTTGATCCAATAACCTCTGTCAAGAGGTTGGATTTATTCCCTGGAGTACAGCACCACACTGTGTGGCTTTTGCCTTCCACCAGCTCACATTTTTGAAAAATATGTTTGCCCTTATCTGCAACACACTGTGTTAGATGTAACACAGATGTTTAGAGTGTATCTGTCGTGCCTGGGATTGCAAGCTCTTGATTCCTTGGGGAGAGGCTTCTTTATATATGTATATATACATAACGTACGTGTATATACATACATACATATAAAGTATGTATATATATACCTATCATGTATATATATGTATATATACATATATACATAATGTATGTATATATGCATACATATAAAGTATGTGTATATATACACATATGCATGTATATATATGTATATATGTATATATACATATACATATAAAGCATATATGTATATATACATACATTCAAAACCATACACATGGTTTCTAGGAGCAACATTTTCTCTGGCTAATATCTCTGAAAAAATGTGCATACATCTTTAGCAATAAATCACTTGGTTTAATAATGTCTAGGGGGCTCAGGCCATTGATGTTTATACATAGGTGTCTCAATCAGGAAGCAGAGGAAGGAAATAGCTCCCTGAGCTTTAAAGATACCTGTGTCAGTTTGTTCTTCTCACCTAAATTGTAAGCCAACAGGCTGCAGAATTGGTCTGCGTTTTTCGGTGTGTCCTACTATAGCTGTTCTGTCCCAAATAGTTCGGTCCTCATAGCCAGAGAAACTGACCCTGCCACTTAGTGGACAGGGGACTCACATTACACACAAAAGACTTTGCTGGGTTTAGGTCTTAATTATTGATACAAAATGGAAAAACAGCTCTATCAGGGCAGTGAGGCAAACCTTACGTTAGAGTACTCAGTCAACTGACTACTTACCTGGGTTGTGCATAACTAGGTTAACCACCAAGCTTTAACTTGAAGGGTTGAGCCTTATTTTGCTGAGGGAAGAGCTGAAAGGCCATCTTTTCATGCAAGAACAGGCATATATCTGAAACCTAAAAAAAAAGTGTCAGAAACATGTCTAACTGGTCTCACTGAACAACACTATTGTACCCACCAGCAGACATTGTCGATCATCATATGTCACTCTTCAGTTTTGCATTTCTACAATTGATTAATCAGAGAATGGGCCAATGCTGCATCAACTCTGCTATCTCTGCAGTATTTTATGCCTGTGAGCTGAGGCAGTAAAAAACCAAGCCAACAGAACTTTAACTCCTGTTTAGGCAATGAGTCTCCAGAATGTACACAGAGGTGAAACTGGAGTAAAAAATTACATTAACTCCTTGAATTTGCAGTTTGTGGCCAGTGCTATTCCAAAGTCTGAATATACTGTAAGTTCACATATAGACATTGTACTCCTACTGACATATATAATGCTATTTGCATTTGTCAGTAAGTGTCACAAACCCTAGGTAAGATAAATCTGAATATATGGGTCTCATCTGTATTCATAGCACAATGAGAATGTGACAAAGATTTAAGGATTGGAAACTTGCAGAATGCAGCTACTGTATGCTAGGTGACTTAGGCAGCCTGAAGATAAAGATATGTCCTGTTTCTTCCCAAACTCTTGATGAGAAGGATTATTCAGAGCTGCAGTTGATTCATGGATAATGCAGAGGTGGTGTATTTTCAGTGGAATGCAGAGAGAACTGGTTCATGGGGATAAGTTATTAGGGAGAAGCAGCTCAAGGTTTTCTTTCCAATCAAGCACTTGCATGATGTCTAATAAAAATGTCTAATGTTTGGCCTTTACCATGAGCAGAACATCAGATTCAGTGGACCACTGCTTTGTGTGAGTATGCCCGGCTTATAGATCCAGTGTGTTGTGATCACTCTGACAAATCCCACTCTTCTTTGATGTGAGGTGTTTTGTTTTCTCAGGAAAATGCTACATCATTTATATCAAGTTAGTCTCCTTCACAGCCCTTACAAACTACACCAGAATTGCTCTTTGTTTGTATCGTTCCATGTTCGTGTATTGCTTTGGTGAATAGCAAATGAAAGAGTTTTGTTCTGCTGTGTTAACAGCACTCTCAGTTGTAGTCCTACCTGGTGAGCACAGATGTATCTACTTCTACTTCTTCAGAAATGCCTTGCAGGGCTTTGAGACTTTAAATGGTCTATTATCTACCAAATAACAGATGTCTTCACAGATTAGCCTCTCTGAGCAAAAACACAATCACACCACACAAAAGATGATGATTAGCTAGTTGAATAACAATAGGCGAACTCCAATGCAGATGTACAGGAAACAAGGAAAAGATCAGACACTCATATTTCTATTTTTCCAAGTTCATTATATACATTCATTTTTACAATGACATCTTAATGTTAAAGCTGCCATTATGTAGCTTTCTGTTTCAAAGCTCTTCTAACTTATGATTTTTTCAAATTAAAATAATGTATTAATATTTCCCCCAATTACATGCTAATAAAAGACTTAATTCAGTTTGCATACAATTAATGCATTTGTTGCAAAAGTATTCTGTATGCTGTTGAGCCCATTTTAGTTAATTTCTTTAAATATTTTTCAGTTAAAGGCTTGCATTCACATCTTCCAATATGAACGAAATTGAAGAACTCTGCAGTGATACATTGTGTAAATCATAATGCACCTCTGAGTATATGGTCCAACAAAAAATGGACAGAAGTTTTGCTTATATAATTTGGAGGGAATTATGTGGAGAATCAGATGCATTTATCTGCAGGACTTCCCCTTCTTGATGGTTTGATTGCTTCCTTGAAAAGTTCCTGATGTGTGATTTGGTGGGTCAGAGTCTTCTTGAGTGCAGAACAGTATAGACAAGGACTCTGTTGGCCTTGAGTCTGGTAAAGGCTGACTGATGCCTCACTCAGTAAAACTGGTTTGTTACCATTCAAAGCAAAATTTTTCAACCCAGAAAGTTTCCATTCCAATTTCAGGCTGTATTTTTTTTTTCATTTCAGTAAAAATACCTGAATTTATAGTACCTCCTATTATTTTGTGAGACTTCAATATCACAGATCTGAAATTTGAAATTTGTCAGGGAGAAAGGCTGATCCAGCACAAAAACTAAGAGTGACTTCTACAGGAAGAGTCAAGATGAGAGATTTTTGCATTTTAATGGGAATCTCCCAAATTAGACTGTGTTTTGGTCTGAAAAATCCTTATCCATGTACATTTCTTTAAATTTTGCAACTAGGATTTTGTCAGTAGTGAGTGTGCCACAGATGAGCAATGGGAAGGTTGTGACTATGGTCCAGGTGGTTGGCTCAGGACAGGGCTGGGTTATGGTCCCTATGTACAAGAAACTAGGAGAGGGGCAGAGAGGCGAATATGTGAAAATAAAGTGGTGAGAGAAAAAGAGAGGTGGGCAGGGAAGATTCTAGCAGAAGAGGCTAGACTAGTAATAAGGCAAAGTCAAGTGTTGGTTCAAGGGTTACAAGCCTGGGCTGATAACCTAAAAGCTTCTTTGGGTGTCAGTAAAGCTGTGTGATACAATTTCTGATGTGTGGTCTTTTTTTCTTCTTTTTTTCTTTTGTCTTTTTTTTAAAGCTGTGTAAGTTACACTTAAAGGCTTGTTAGGGGTGCAAAGCAAAGCTCTCTTAAGGAGAGATTTCAGTCAACACTGCTCAGATGAATCAATATTTTATTTTATCTTAGTAGTTCATTATGTCACCCCTTCCTCCATTAACTGTACATCATTCAGATCCAGCTTTGAAGCCAGAGTTATTAATTTCCTGGGGAGCACTTCTGCAGCTCTCATTATTACAGCATCTGAGTACTTTACAAACACTTAATGAATTTATCTTCACAATGTACCGATAAGGTGAAATGACATCTTACACCAGGGAAAATGAGGCACAGAAGCATAATGTCAAGAGGGGATATTTAATTTAGATGCCCAATGTGAGTTGTTTGTGCCCCATTTTTCCAGAAATAGCATTTGATCGCCCTTTCTTTGTTCTGGAGTAGGCTTTTGCTGAGTCCATCACAGTTGGAATTGCTCCGCGCTCCCACAGATCAGAGCGCAGGTGTTTTGTGCTCTGCTCTAAGCAAACAAGAAGGATGCAATTAATAACCGCCTGCACAGAGTTTGTTTTCTGTGACTTCCCTCGCAGTAGGCACTAGGGTAGAGAGAGAATCCAGTTCCCCAGGGCAGCTTTTGGCTGTCCTAGGTACGACCACAGTGCTTCTCTAAGCCTTTATCGCATTGTCGTTGGACTGTCCAGTGCCATCAGTGGTGAGGCAGAGATGCAGCAAACAGCAGGTTCCTTCTTCGTATGACCTTGAGTCACTGAAAGTGTGTGGTCAGTCCCTGCTCTTGCGCTGTGTGAGGCTAGATGGCAGATGAAAACAACAACAAAGTGTGTGAGTTTAGTATTTGGATTGTCACAGTGTGTACAGCCTGTAGCCCATGGAAACTTCGGCACTGCAGGGATAGATGCATCAAAAGGGCTATCATTGCTGCTTATTGACTGCCATCTTCCCTAACTGTCATGGTAATCTTAGCACACAGGAGCAGGGGCTTCATAAGCAAGAGAAAATCTTCAGTTCTACTTGAAAAGGACCCTTCATTGCATCCCTGGGCAGCCTCATTGCTCAGTTGTGTGAGCTGATACAATAGACCCATGGCTGGGCATCTCCTGTCTTCTGTCCTTGCAGGTCTGAACTCATGGCTCTGAAAGTGAATAGCACCTGTAAGAGACAATGTATTTCCCTCAAATTTTACAGCCTACAGAAGCAAAGCCATGGCACAAGCAAGCAGGGCATGGAGAAGACATTTCCTGTTCCCCTGAAAGATAATTCTGTAGTGGGAGAATAGAGGAACAGCTTTCAATATGAGGGGAGCCCCACTGGAGCCTGTACCTGCAGAAATCCTCCTGTAATAATCCAGTATCCCCCAGACCTTCTCCTGTGTTGTTTAGTACTTTGTAGAAGGCCGTTTCTTCCCGTTTCCTTCACCAGTTAATTTTCATATTCAGTCACATCATGCTATGACAGTCACTAGAACTACTGTGGGTTGGCACTCAGCAGCCCAGAACATGGCTTAGCACATCTTAGTTGTGATGTAGGAAGAGACACACCTGAAACTACCCTCACTGCATTTTAGTTGGAGTGAATTATTCAGGCAGGTGATTATTTATTAAATCCACCTATCAAACATGCAATCTCAGGGACTCTCATTCTTTTCCTGCCTATGCTGCTTCTTACCTCTGTTAGGAAAGAGAACAACCACTTTCTTGAAACACTGGCCTCTGCTTCTAGTGCTTTCCAAATCCTGAGCCAGGTGCTGGGGTCTGTGCTGAAGAAAAGCTCCCATCAGGACCTGTGGGTTTTGCCACTTCACGTTTCTGGGCAGTAAATGTGAGTTTTTGCTAACCTATTGGGATAAATTGTGCACCCAAGTGTAATCTTAATTGACAGAATGATGTGTTTTCCGATGCTGCTGTTTGAGATTTCCTATATTCTTTCATGTGCATTTCCTTCTGGCTTTCCTGCACCTATGTATATGCCAGTGTTTGAACCTTTGGAAGGAGGGAAGATGACCTGTTCAGCCAACAGTAGTCTTGCTGGCTGCACAAAGCAAAAGGGAAGAAAATAAGACGTACAGTGATCAGTGTGCTAAATCCTCTCTAGAGCTACAGACCTGTCATGTAGAGCTGAATCTCAGACAGCACCAGGTTAGCACTGGATATGCCCCTAGCTCTCCTCTTGCCTTCAGCCCCCCTCTCCAAAGCCTGAGGTTGTTGACATCACATTGACACAGAGCAGGGCATTATTATTCAGAGTTGCATAAAAAGTGAATTTACATTGAGTAAAACCAATAAGCCTCTCTGCTCTGACATTTAATTTTCTTGGAAACTCTTCGTATTGAATCAGGCACGACTACATACATTTTCAAATGAAATGCAGTGTTTGCACTACAGTAACCTTGCATGGACAAGAATGAATAATTTGGAAATTACCAAGAGCCTATTTCCTGCCACCTCTCTCCAGACCTAAATGTTATAGGGCTATGTTTCTCTTTGATGGTATGTAAAGTTTCCATTTTATTCCCACCCCTCGTGTCAAAATGGTGTGCAAAATACTCTTCTATAAGGGGTTGCTATTTATGACTGGGTCACTGGTTGTAGTCCCCTATTCTTTCTGAGGCCACTTCTGCCTTTGACATCAAACCCTGGGGCTGAAATAAGAGGATAAATAAATGGTGTCCCTTGAACTAGACAGTCATAAACTCTTAGATGAAATGTCAAGTCTAAGTGAGTGTACTCCTCTACTTCCTAGTGTATGTTGATCAGCCTTCCAAAGCAGAGCAGTCATATTTCAGAGCTCACTTTATCTCCCTTCTCTTCTTACCATATTGAATGTCTGATTCTAAGAGGGGTAGTAAATGGCTCTGCTAACAGGAGGTTTAACTAGGAACATGTAAGTCAAGACATCATCCTACTTTCTGTTGTGTATGATTGTGTACCTGCGTTCATGCATCCATCCATCCGAATCTGCCAAGGATGTCTCTATTCTTAGAGCGGGAGTTGTTACAATTTCACAGAAGATACTTGAAGCAGACTTAGTCTTTGAAGTGATAGATTTTATTCCGAGATAAATGTGTGCTCAAAAATAGCTGTGTGAAGGAAGCTGGCAAACAGTTCAGCTGGGTTTGCCCCAGAACTAACAATAACACCCTGTCAGTGGGGCAAGACCATCTGCCAAGGCGCACGAGCTCTTAAAGAAACCCCAACCTTTCATGTTTGTTTACTGATATTTTTACTAAAATATCATTATAGACCATGTAGATTTTGTTAGGAAGTTATGTTCTGTTAAAAAAACCCAGTGTGGATTACTATTAAATATATTAATGGACTGCTAAGACTGAATGGTTAAGAACTCAAAAGGTGGTTATGCTTTCCCACCGTGCTTTTTTCAACTCTAATAAAATGTTTCTTTCAGTCTTAGGTACTTGTATGTCTATTATAACCTGTCATTGTGCAATTATATCCTTGTGCTATACTAACACGTTATGATTAGAGCTGATTCAAAACGTTCCATCCCAAACAGACATGGTAATATTCTTAAACATATATTTTGGTGGGAAATTTAATGTTATTTTATTTTCACTGAGAAGAAAAAGGGGAAAAACTACGTATGGGTTTTTTTTTTCCTTCCTACCCTTTGTCACTGGGAGAGGCATGATAGACAAGCAGAAAACATAGCTATCTATCATCTGCTGTGTATCTCACAAACAAACATACATGCACAATTCAAAAATGCAGTAATGACTGCATTGCTCTTTAAATTTTTTGGCAGCTGAAGTGTTTACGTTGTCCTTAATTATATGATCTTGTTTCATACAGTAGGATGGCCCACAACCAAAATACATTGGTTGGGCACTGTGACCTCATTCAAAGCTCTTGTTCCTCACCCATCTTCATTTTTCAAAAAGGCTGGTTGTGTGGATTGCATTTAGCGTCTGACGGAGTCAGAAGAGCACTATATCAGCATCCTTCTTTGGTGATTGTTTCCTCTGGGCTTCACAGATGATTCTACATCCAGCCAGGGATTTGGTAGACAAAGCAGAAGAGTGTAGGTTGTGGGCTGTGCTCTTCTGTACTTATCTTGTGTCAGGTCGATTGAAATTCTCCCAGAGATTGGCCAAAACTTAATTAGTATATCTTGACCTTTTTCTTCTTGTATAACCTTCTATCTTCTCAATCTTTACAGTCTCTTGAGGGAAATTAGTGAAAGGGACCCTCTTTACAAAGCTTTCAAAACCTAAACTCAGTTCATAAGTAAAATATGTTGCAAATATAATTGCTGACACTTACCTTGGATAAATTGTGGAGTTCACTAAAGGGAAGATAATCTTGCAGTTAAAATGTTAGTTTGAGATGTTTCAATCTCTAAAGATTTTCTTTGAAGTTACCTAGGACCAGTCTAACAGTCTTTTCAGTGCTACAGTACAGGTGTGTTTGACAGCAAAGCACTTGCATTTCTGAATACTGAAGCATCTTTATGAAAGTGGTGTTTTGATCTAGATTTCTGGGATGCTGAGCATGCATGCTCCTTGTTTACAGCTGATGCTTTCCATTCTTGAAAATTTGACCCAATCAAGCAACCTCAGGAATACAGTACCACTTTAAAAGAGGGAAAACAGTACCTTCTCTTTTCCACCTTTTTCTTCTTTCTCTCCTTGAAATATTTACATTTAATCAAGCTGAATGTGAAAAGCGTGATGTGAGCTACTTCACAAAGCTACACCCTCTTCCAACTCTCCAGTGTTTATTGTAGTGCAGGCAGAGGTATTTGCTGTTTGTTCCTTACATTGAGTCTTTTTTATTGTGTATCCTACACAATAGGAACAAGAGAACTGTTTAATACAGCTGCAGAGAAGTTAACCCCATAAACCTTGAGATCCCCATAGCTGGAAGAAGTATTGGGTGGGATTTCTTTGTACAGCCACTGGCATTCTCATTGTCAGTGTTATGAGCTGAAATCAACAGTGGACCTTCAGCTGTCAGAAACTCAACAGAGAGAAACAGCCCAGTGTAAGGGCTGGGTCTCCTCCTTCCAACAGAGGCATTTTAAACAGGTCATCAGGCTTCAGAGGAGCCAATCTACCAGCCATCTATAATGGGGGTTTAGGTGAGTAACTCAGTGTCAGCATCTGCAGATTGGAGACCCTGAGGCAAGTGAGATGCTGTGAGACATCCTCCAGGGAAAATGCACCATTACAAGAGTCACATGACAACAGGAGGTTGTTTCCAAATGCTCATTCTCTTCTACCATCCACATGGAAAACAGGCTATATCTTCTTTAATTATATAGAAGTTATAGAGATGTTTTAACTACTGTAGTTTTGTGTGACAAGAAAGTCTTTTAGCAGGAGAGCTTACAGTGATTATGAAGTTTTTCTATCAAAGAGCAGACAGTTCACACTAATGAATGCTTCATTAGTGCAGCAAGTGAAATTTTCATCATGATTTTGAGATGATAATGGAAGGGCTTTTTTGGTTTAGGTCTCATAAGACATATAAAGAAAGATTTGAAAAATTACACAACTTAGACTTAAATCTATCTTTTTTTTTCTCTTTAAAATAAATATGTATTTTCAGGAGGACAGTGAAAGGTTCTTTTCACTAAGGACTATTTCTGTACAGCTTTCTTGACCTAGTTGCTTCACTTTTTTTCTTTAAGTTGCATTGTGAAAGATGCTCCTCCCCCTAACTCAGGGAAGTTGGACTCTCCTTTTTCAAACATTTAGCAAAAATAGCATGTTTCAAGCTGTGCTGTAAAATTTCAACATCAAAGATAAGTTTCAGGTGGCCATTAGTATCTGAAAAGAAAGAACTTTAATGGAAATACTTATATAGCTAGACATATTGTTATTAGTTTTCCCATTGCAAATTTACAATGCACGTATTTGCAGTTGTGAGATTTCCTGACAGAGATATGAGTGACTCAGGTATGTGTTGTATGGTTTATGTTACTGTTAGATAGTAGAGCTTTTCATGTTATTTAAGTGGCAGAAGTCATTTCCTCCACCTGTAAAATGGAGCCCTGGTACTGTGACTAGAAAAAAAAAATTGCCTTTTTAAGCACCCAGACCACCTTCCCTGGTAAGAGATTTCTTGTAAAATAAGAGTTTCTAATGGCATTCTGTAGTGCCTTAAAATGAATAGTGCCACGATCCAGTGTTAGGTTGTTGCAGAAAATAGACATTGCCCTGTGGGACTGTCTTTCAACTTTGATGTATAATAACTTGATAATGTCAACTAGATATGTTAATTTGGAACTAATTGGCAAAAGTGGAAAAGTAATTTTATATGTGGTATAGCTGCAACAAAATAATACAACTGATAAGCAGTGTAACATAAGTAATGGTGTAAGAGGCAAATGAAGCAAAGGAATTTCTATGACATAAATACTACTGGCTCCAACTTCAACCATATAAAAGTTTTCAGATGCACACAAGACTCTTGTCCTCTCCACCACTAATGTGTATTAATGAACAAATTCTAATAATCTCTGTAGCTGCTAAGTCAGTTTGATCTTTATGAAGATGCTAGCTTCTCAGAGCTCCACAGAGATGAATGATGAAAAGAGAAGGCTGCTTCTTACCTTCTTACTCTGCAAGTGGACAGACACACATAGACTGTCATGTCTGTGCATCCGTGGGAATGAGAAGCAGCCAAAACAATTGAAATTCAGACTTCTCTCCCAGTGGAGTTATCCTCAAAAGTGTCACTAACAGTAGAAAATTAAGAACAAAATCAAGAAATAGTCCCTTGCACTATTGATGGAGTGTGAAGGACATTCCACAGCCTAGTGCTTCGTGGCTTTTCCAATCTCCAACTCTGGGACTTCTCAGTTATAATCAGCCAAGACAGTAACCCTGCCTGTCACAGCTTTTCCAAAAAGGTCACAGGGCTCAAGCTTGCTAGAGGGAAGGTACACATCAAAGTAGGGAAGTGTCACATTAAATGACCTTTCATTTACATGCTGGTATTTTTCCTCTCAGTTTCTCTTACCTTTTCAGT
Organism: Zapornia atra; assembly: GCA_013400835.1. Classification (NCBI taxonomy): domain Eukaryota; kingdom Metazoa; phylum Chordata; class Aves; order Gruiformes; family Rallidae; genus Zapornia; species Zapornia atra. Next base: position 56,337 of record VZTU01009541.1, read on the forward strand.
TCATGCCCTTGGCTTTTTCAGTGATTATTCATAAGATTGCCACAGACATCAAGGCATTGACAGCCAAAGGCAACACAGTGTTACCTGGCCTTTTCAGACTAAGTTCTTTCCCTGGCCCTGGTCACCTGAACATGAGGTTCTTCATGCCCATCTATTTTTATGATAGTGAACCCCAAGAGTGTAAGCCTTCCCTCCCTCTGCCTTTCTTCAATGTGCCTCAAGTTTGACATATGAATAAAGATAGATGATAAAGAATAAGTTAGCTGACAATGTCCTCAGCTCACTACGATAATGGCAGTAGCCTTTAAACTATCATCTATAGCCTAGGACTGTTCATGGAGACACTGTCACAATTGGGAGGAGGCCCATGGGTACACAGTTGTTTTAACTATTGTTTTAGCAGAGATGAGGGTATTGGGATTTCAAAAGTTAGTGTTGAAGAAGTGAAACTGGGGAAGAGCAAGCAATTACTGTCAGGATTTCCTTGTGTCTTGACGCTGCTTTCTCTGTGTGTTTTTCTTGATTTGTGTTTCTATCTGTGGTAATGAGAAGGTATGAATTCAAACACCAATACAAGAACAACCACAACCAGGCTCAGGCTCAGTGGAGATTGTAGATGTTCTGCAACTGAATGCAGAGAGAAGAGAGGCTTTGAGGTTGTTGAGGTTTATTTCCTGGATGGTATGAGATTCTCCAAGTCCATGTTAAATAGGAGGCAAGTCTTGTATGTGTAGAAGAGCATGGTAGTATGTCTAGTTCAGCTCCTACCTTATGCATCTATGATAGGTCTATGCAACACCATCAAGAGTGCTTCTGATCAACTGTGATATCCTGAGGGCAGACCTTACTCTTTGGAGAACTTAGAAAAGCAAAGGGTGTACACTTTTGAGGATAATTGTGGAAGTAGATATGAACTGCTCTTTCTTAGGTCTGCAAAGAAGAATCCATTCCAAAGACTGCTAAAAGATCTAAGTATAAAGGTGTGATAAATATAAGAAAATGCTGCACTCAGGATGTTATTAAAAAAAAATGGTAACAATAGTTTGCGTGTTCCAAGCAGCAGGAAATAAATCACAGCAGATGATGTGGCACTTGTTGAACAAGAACACAGAATTCTTGCTTGGAGGAATCTTACTGCTGCACGTTAATCATCTTTTTATTAGCATGCCCTGAAGCTTTTTGGGGTATAAATTTTGCAAAATAACACCTGGATAGTGGAAGTAGGCCACTGAATTAAAAGACAAATCACACAAACTTGAAAGCACAAAGTTGCGCTTGAACCCTGTGTAGTAAAGAAGAGTACACCTGCTTCCTTTTTATAGTGGACATGTGAATACCTTCTAGTTAACCAGCTTGTAGGAAGCAGAGACTAAAGACCTTGTTGATGGAACTTACACTGGGTGAATCACTCCCGGGGGTGTCACAGCTCTCCGAGTTGTGAATAAGGAGCCTCTGCAGTTGCTATCTTGTGAGGCGTTCATTGAACATCACAGGACAGTATGGCTGTGTTTCCCTGATTGAGAATTCAGCAATGATTGGAGATGGAAGAACTTCTGGGTGTGTCATCTTTTCCTCCCATCTGCTGCAGAGCCAGGAATAATATACTTGAAAACTGTCAGTGATATATTTTTTTTCTTCTTTCCAGAATGGTTCATAGAGGAGAGAAGGCAGTCAGAAATAACATCATGTAGTTTGAGTGTTTCCTGGGATGGAAGTGGCCTGTCTTTTGCCTGTTTCCTCTTTCCATTACCATTTTTTCAGCTTCTGTATTTCAGTCTTCTGGTCGGTGTTTGACAGACTCACAAAGAAAAAGGGTTCTCCATTCACTGTTAGCTTTGCCTCAATGCTCATCATCTGTTGTTCTCCATTTCTTCTTTAATTTAAGGCACTGTTGGTATATTTTTTCTTCCCATCAGACATAATGAATGGCTAGGAGCTGTCAGCTCTTTTGGACACTTTTGTCTTCTATTCGTCATTATGTCTTCATTGTCCTCTTTAATTTAGCTGTGATGTTGAGAGGATCACTTACTGTGAAAGACAATATTGCTAGCTGTCCATAGGGATTTCACACATCTATTAATCATCCTGTGTAAGATAAACGATATGTGAAATACTGTGCACTAAAGAGGGCAAAACATGTTAAATCTGTTTTAGACACCAAATTCCTAGCAGATACAAACACAGGGATCTGAAGCTAGGTCTGTGGCACCTTCTCTGGATAGAAATTTCTATCAACTTAACTACTGAAGATGGGTCTTCCTAAACTAAAATGGATTTGAGTACAAATTTGCACTAGCTTTATTATTTTGTTTCAAAACATATCAGTAGGTACAGCAATATGCATTCCAGCATAGGAAAAAACCCCCAAAAGTCATAATTATACCTCTATTTCCTAGTTTTCAAAGGACAGACAGTGGGTGTTGAAAGTAATTGTGAATATGCCCATTTCCTTAGAGACCTAAATAAGGATCTAGGAAATTAAGGTTAAGGTTTATTTTTAAATCTTAACTGAAGACGTAATTGTGACAGGTAATTCCCTCAAATACTCAGAATGGCTTATCAAATATTAAAGCACAGCGTGCTTTAAAGTTAACATTTTGGAGAAGTGTACTCCTGAGAAAACTCAGGGAAGTGTTAAAGAATAGAGGATAAAATGGATACAAAACTCAGGTACTCAGCTTAGATTTTTGATTATTAAATTTAACACACATTTTCCAGATATTGTTGTGGGTTTGTTTGGTTTTTTTCCTAGCACCACTTCTGTTTCTGTTCGCCCTTTGTACTTTTTCCTTCTTGCAAGTGACAGTTGGTGTATTTAAACCAGGTGGCAAAACTCTGGTTTTACTTTAAACTGCCCAAGGTCAGGAACTGGCTGCGTGTCTTGCGTTTTCCATCTGCACATGCCACAACTCTGCTAATCTATTGGTGCCTAAAACTGAATACTCAAATCCTTAAGAAAACATGGCTGGTGAACTGGAGCGCTCTCAGCTCCAAGCCGCTTGATATGTAACCTTTCATGCTCATGATAAATAAATGTATTCATCACAGAAGACCTTCAAAAGTTGTTCATAAGCTAAGGACTACAAAAAAACCCAGGCACTTCCAGGTAAAGGGCTTTTGGCTTAAGTGTGCCTCCATGGCCGTGAGGTAGCACCACGAGGTAGTACCAACCCTGGACATGAGTTGGTACTCAGAAAGGAGTTTTCCTCTGCAGCTTTTCAAATGTGCAACCATGAATCTTTGCCTTCTCTTCTTAAAGGTACAGAAGACTTTCTGTGGCTGAACTGTGATTGGAAACTGCTGAAGTTAGTATTTATATTGAAACTGTGGCAACTGCAGAAGCAGTTATATGCAATAGGGATAGAGTTCATATAATAATAATAATGATTTTACCCTTCACTGCCATCTCTCAGAAATGTCATGTAAGTAAGTGATTGGGTGGTAAAATGGTAGATGAAATTCAGTGCTGATAATTCCGCTACCATACACAAGTGGAAAACTGTCCTAGCTTACATATACCTGAAGATGGACTCCAGGTAAGTTATTTCCACTCAGGGATTTGCAGCAGGTAGCTCTATAAAACAGTGCAGTGAGGCTCAGCAGCAGTCACAAAGGAAAAGAGAATTGTAGCAGAATTGGGAAAAGGGAAGAAATAGGAAACATCGCTATCCAGTACACACCCAAGTTTTGATGGCTGCATGCAGTTTTATTCCCTGCTCCTCAGATCTGAACTGGAAGGGTTATATGCAGCTTAAGGGTCTATCTTCTGTATGAAAGAAACAGAAAGATGAGAATTCCTCAGCTTGAAAAAGGTATTCTCAGTGGTCTAATGCAGGACTAAAATTGTGTATGACACAGAGGGGATAAGCAAGGAATAATTATTGTCAAGTTAAAAAAATATGGCAGCACAGATACTGTATCCAGCTGAGGGTTGCTGGAAATGGAGCAAGCATGTCTAGATGTAAGGATTACTTTACACATGTTGTTTCATGTGCAATTTCCTTATGGTCCTGCTAACAGTTAATGTTAAAGACAGTAATGTGCTAGCTGGAGCTTTCACATGGGTAGGTGCAGCAGTCATTCCTTGGTTCGTATATCAGGTCTGGATTCAGGCGCTTAGTGGGCTGGTTCATCTGCCTGAACTTTGTGCAGCAGTGCTAGTCATTGCAAGTAGCCTCTGTCTTTGGAAGCCCATCACTGGTGTGATTTGGCTTCCAAAGGTGTACAAATAAATCTCATCAAATGTCTATTGCCCTTACACTGGGAGGCAACGTTGGTTTTATGCACCTTCACTGACTTCTCCGTGTATAACTTGTGACCATGTAGTCATAAAGATAAATCTTATAACTGAGGACAATAGAAGAATATTTTCCAGTGCTAATCTTTGTTTCTATTTCTTAGCACAGGGTAAGACGTCTCAACAACCTCTCAATTTCCAAGTGACAGGTGATAGGACGAGGGGGAATGGGCTCAAGCTGAGCATGGGCAGGTTTAGATTAGACATTAAAAAAAATTCTTCACTGAAAGTGTTGTTGGGCATTGGAACAGGCTGCCCAGAGAGTTGGTCAGTTGAGTCACTGACCCTGGATGTATTTAAAAGGCAGGTACATTGGCTGCTCAGGGATATGGTTCAGTAGAGGACAGGTGTGGTTGGACTCAATGATCACAAAGGCCTTTCCAAACTAGCAATTCTGTAAATTACTCCTGTCTAATAATATACACAAAAGCATACCATTTTAACCACAACACCAGGATTTATAAGCAAATACTTTTATACTTTATGGGTAGCATTAACATGGAGATGGAAGAGAAATAAGAAAAAATTGTGGTTCACAGCCAAAACCTCTGCCATTGCAATTGCCAAGCACAATTCAAACTATGTAAAGTAAGTAATGGGGATTTAAAGATGCAATTTCCGATTTTCCCTCTTTTCCATTGTATTTTTATGATTTCAAGTGGGTCAGTGCTTGTAAATCCTGTTTTGAAAAAAACTTACAAGCAGAGTCCTTGGGAATATGGGATCTATGTTGTCTGCAACTTACGTAGTTCTCTTCTTTCCTGCATATATTTTTATTGATATGTAAATGGATGTTAAACATAGACTTTTTGTGTACATGTCTTTGAAAAGTGCTGTAATAGACTATATGGTGTCTATTTATGCATGAAGACTGACAGTTTTTACTGTGTCTGCTTTGTTCTTTGGTAAAACTTAAGGAGAAAGGGGTGAACGGGAGTTTTCACGATCAGTCAATGGCATGGGTCTAATTCTGATTTTGATTTTAAAACAATAAATGAATTCACAGATTACTGCTTTTATTTAGGGAAAAACCACCTTGAAAATACTGACATTTCTACAAGTTGCTCAGATGTTTTTAAAGGAAATGAAATCAGGGGAGAATCCATAAACATGGTGTTTGTACACTTAAATTTCCATATCTGGTAATTTACCAAAACCCAAGCCTCTTTTCTTACAGAACACCAGCAAGAAAGGTCTTGATCCTTTTCAGGCTTCCACATAAAAGTCATAGTTCTGTTTTCACAAAGTCTTCAGCATTTATTCAGTTCAAAGGTGTTATTCATTGGTTTTACTTGTTTATCTTATGTCCTCAAGATTGCATTATAAATAAGTTCTGCATAATTTATATGAGGGCATGTTAAAATGACTCAGAAATGTCCCTGGGAGTTCGGAAGATGAAGTTACATTGAAGTGAAAACTAGGGGATACTGCATGCTGTTTAATATTGACAAGAGGAATTTTAGGAGGATGATCTCAGTGTCCTATCTTTCAAAGCTGGTTATGAATCTTTACCAAATACTTTTTTATGGAATGAAGAGCTTAAATGCTGTGTTGTCTTTGGGTACTCGATGAGACATTACTCACAGCAGTGCTTTGGGGCCACATTTGCTTTTCACTTCTGATTTATGCATTTATTTTCCTCACACTGTGAATAATTAATATTGGCATGATTGGGATTTACTTTTCCATAATATTTTTAAAACTGAGGTGAAAAATAACCATGACAAGTATTTGAAAATACTATCTGAGGACACATAAAATGTTATTAGTCACTCCTCAAGTGGGCAAAGGCAGAAGGAAATGTTCAGATATTTCTGTTGCCTTCTGTGCTACCATTTCAGCACAGGTTGGGATCTCCCGCACCCCCCACAGACACCCCTTTGACACCACTGAAGTTTAGATTGGGAAATGAGGTTGCACTTTGTCCTTGTTGTACTTGAGAGATGATAAGAGGTGAGACGTGGAGAAGAGACTCCAGCCCAGTGTGCTCAACACAATACATGTATTTTGTAAAAAATTATTTTCTTCTCTTGGTTTCTTTGACAGAATCATGAATAAACTGGCAGACCAGCAGGACCACATGATACCATGAAGAGAAGCTTACAGGTCCTCTATTGCCAACTGTTTAGTAAGTAATTTTTTTTTCTAATTGTTTTTTTTCTTGTAAGAAAGGCACAACTTGAATCCTTACATAAAATAGTAATTTTTATGCAGGACACGATTCAGGGAGGTGCTTTATCATGTGCCTTGCTTCAGGTACCTAGAGGAACCATATGGAAATTAAATTATTTTGTTAACTGAGATATTCTGAGTTACATTTAAAAAAAAAAAAAAAAGAGTTGAAGTATCAGCTGATTCTGCAGAGTCTTGTAGAAGAGCAAAAGTATTTTGCTGTGCCTTGCATCTGTGGACACCCTCAGAAAAAAGAAAGAGATGTAGAAGCAGAGGATGGTGACTTGAAGAAATAATACAACATTTTTGTAATCATGCTTTTTATCTAGTTCTCACTGGACAAAAGGGATCCATTCCAATTGGCCTGTCTGGTGGTGGTCTCTCCATAAAATATCTATGAGTCAGGGAAAGGAACTCCAGCTCAGGCTGACCTAAATGTCATTTCCTGGTGTGACTAGCTTCTTTTTTCAGAGTTTGGGCTTTTGGGAGAGTCTATTCAATATGAAAGTCCAGTGAAAAGACTCAGGTAAAACTTATGCTGTGTAGGTGGGGGCTGCCTCCCCTGTTCATAGATGGAAGGCAAGGGTTTAGGTGTAAATGTTTGGGCATTTCAACATCACAAGTGATAACTTTTCTTCAAAATTTTAGAGATTAAATAAAATAAGAAGACATGAAATGTAAGTGTAATTGCTTGTTGTCCTATGTTTTACAAAGGAAATGGCTGATTTATCTAAGAATTTAAAATAGGGGGTTTAACGTTGTCTCTACAATTAAGCAGAATTTCTGACTTGAAGATACATATTTTTGTAGACAATTTTGTATGGATTTCTCTTATTCTAGTCCAAGCAAGACAGGAAACTTGTCTTAGTGTGCATGGAATGAGCAGTGCAAGGACTATTACTTTTTTTGGGCATGTGTGAAAATTACGTCTAACAAATATTTTATCAACCATTACAGAAACCTAGTTAATATCATATCTTTGCTTTACTCTTTGCTCTTTGCCATCAGGGTATAAAGCAAGACATTTATTTTGCTTTTCTGGATTGGCTAGTGTTCCTGTCCTTATTTGCAGCTTCTCCTATGACTTAGGAGAAAGTCAGCTATGTCTTTATGATATCTGAGGGGAGACTCTGGAGGTGCACCCGAGATCATTTGGCTCCTGTGAGCAGATGTGCCTAGGTGACCTGCCCAGCAGCACACCTTTGGCTCCCCGGGGTTGGGTTCCCAGCTGGAGTGTGATGAGGGAAGACCTCCTCAAGGAGGGCTGTAAACCAAAAACCCACTGACAGCTCTGGGGGCTGTGGTAGTTTTACAGTAGCTAAGGACCCAGAATGCTTTATTGCATGTTGACATGTTCCTGTGCATTGAATAGTAACTTAATTCTAAAATTATCTCAGTTGCTGGACCAATATTAGGGTCATTGTAATGAAAATATGAAACTGAACTATATGAATACGTTTCTACCACCATGGTAAGGAATAAAAGCAAAGTATATGCTACATTCAACCTATCAGAGTGTTGGATCTTTCTGTAATTATTTTTTTTAATATCATGCTTCCCTGCTTGGCAGCATTCCCCATTGCTATCCCTGCTGCTTTAAGCTGTATTTTTCAGGGCAATATGTTGAAGATCTAGGCAGAAAATAGAGGAACACTGAAAATTAAGAGGGAAAGACTGAGCAAACTATATATATATATACACACACAAACAAATATATATATATATAATGAATAAGCAATGATATTGTGAACCCCATGATGTAATTTGAAAAGATGGATCCTGAACATAGAACTGCTTTATTCCTCTGAGTACAACAAAAATATGTACTAAATGTAGTTATCATTAAAAAATGCAACAGCTGTAACTATGTAAGATACATTTTTGGCATCTGGAATGAGTTTTGTCACTGGATGGTTGACTGGCTGGTTAGTAAGAAGCGTACAGCAAGATCCACCAAGTTACATAATTCCTATTAAATCAGTGTTCTTTCAGAAACCCTGTAGGTGTGGTACTTAAGCTCACTTTTTCCCCATTTACACCTTGATACTAAAAACGGTCTCCAGAGAGTGCATTCTGCAACCAATGAGGAGGAAATTACTTCAATGTGTTTCCTGTGACTGTTCTTTGTGCTATCAGAAGGACCTGCAGCATGGTCATCTTTGTTTCTTTTGCACAAAAGAGGGAAAATTTCTGCTCCTACACAGAGAAGAAAAAAATCCCTGAACCTTCTGAGAAAGTGTCAAAAGAGGATGCTCTACTTTGGACTGATTCACCAATGTCCTATGCCTGTCTGTCTTTCTCATCTGCAATTGCAACAAGTGGGTCCATGGTGCAGCCCCTCTGATGTGGCAGGATTTTCATCTTGTCTGCCATATTATGAGTGATGAATTGAGGCTTAGCACTATATAGAGAAGTGCCCTGTCTGTGTACTCTCATGAGACAAAAACTAGGATGGCTTGAACAAAGTGGTGGTGGTTTTTGAAGGAACAGTGATCAGCTGGAGAGACACAGCTCCATGCTTGTGTGAGTGTGTCTGTGGCTGAGAAACATAGGAAGAAGTTTCATCTCCAGTCTAGTGTGTTGATATGAGGCTTGTCAGATCTTGGTTGAATCCCAGCTGTGCCACTGGGCTAAACTCTTCTGTGTATTCATTTCCACCTCTGTTCACTTGCTCTGTGTTCAGTTGTGTCCGTGCAGTGTCACAGACAGCAGGACCCTCATACTTATGGGACTTGCTTGGCTTTGGGGCTAGAAAAAAAGACTTAATGTAGGTATCAGTCTGATTTACAGACCAGTGGGGTTTGTTAACTGTATTTTTAGAAGTCAGACCGGTATCTAAATAAGATTTTAAATGTAGCATGCATCTTTTTTCTTGGTGAATTTTAGAGGAGTTATGCAATCAGTCTATTGCCATCTATATTCTTCTGCTGCGCTTTCCAGAAAGAGCGTATTACATCCATTTATGCTGATCAAGAATAGTAAATGAAAATGGCCCTAGCAGCAGCTGCTGTTTTGAACATGGTTGTAGCTGGCTTGAGTCTGATCCCAGTTGTCAAGAGGTAGGCTTTATAAAAATTGCGGTGCTACATTTGGCCCAGGACAGGAGCTCTGGGGCAATGCTGCTTTACCTCTAGTCATTCATCATTTATGAATATGTAATTAAAGATGTGATGTAACTGTAAAGAAGCGGTGCTTTCAAAATGTATCTTCAAAGAGTCTGTTTAATCTGAAATCTGTAAGACATTTTAAAAAACACATAGAAAGATTAAAATAAAAAATTTGGAAGCGGTTTCTTAGTGAGAGCTTTTTAAAGTCAGTAGCTAGACTGAGTTGATGAGGACCAATTAAAGCAAAACATGTGTCCACAATTTGCTGCCATTTGTTCTAGGCACATCTTTATGGATGAAGTTTGTTGCCTCTGTAATGATGAAGATGCAAATGCCTTTCCCATGAGGCTAAGCGATCTCCATTTTTTATAAAGACCTAATGTGATGATTTAAGCCCTACAGCATGAACCACAATATGTCTGCATTTTCTGTAATAAAACATGCACATTATAATTTACCATGCATGCACTATTTCACTAAGGGCTTCCAGAGTTGCATATAAAATAGAGAAAAATGTGGAAAAAGGTAACCGGTGAAGCCCGTGGTGTGCGAGCTGTTTATGAGACTTTCTTCAGCAGACAGTTATTTTCCTGAAAAATGGGAGGACTTTTGTATTTTGTTTACTTACAGCACCAGTGTCTGTATGAGGACCTGTCACCATAGCATCTGGAAATAAATGCCAGTCTGAGTGTTTCTTCATGCCATTATCACTTAGTCCGTTCCCAAGCATCGCACTTTCATCTCCGAGGCCTGGCACAATGCCCAGCAATATCAATAGAGAGAGTCTCCTATGCACAGGCTTGCTCTGGAGCAAACGGAGCAGGGAGTTGGCCCTGTCTTAGAACACAGGCTGCCACACATCTTGTGTCCCTTTGCTGTGGATGCAGCTCGCCTTTCTTGGTTTTCTCTGGCAGCCTGTGTGCCTTTTGGTTCAGTCTCTCACCATGAAGTTCGCCCTGCAGAAAGGGTTAGCGCAAGGCAGGCCTCGGTTCCAGTGTGAGGCAAGTCCGGGGGCTCATCCCTCTTTTCATAAATATTTGATAAGCAACGTCACTTTGTCAAATTCCTGTTTTAAAGACCCAGTTCTCAGGGCCTTGTGAAAGGTGCTGGGCAGCATTATCTCTTAATGCCTATTGCCTCCAACAGGCGCCAACACCCACTGACTCCTGTTTCTATTGCCAAGTACCGTCTGTGAATAATTACGCGGTATTAATAAGAGGGTATGCACTGATGGCTCGTTTATACAATTATACATGGCTCATTTATAGCAAGTGAGGGGGGGGCATGATAACAGTACAAAAAAGACTACTGTCAGAAGAAGGGAAATAACTTGTTCTCTGCCCATAGTAATAGATAAGACACAAAGAAATGGTTTTATAGAGCAGGTAGCTTGACGTGAGATTAGACATCTGGTTAAAATATTTTAGCAGGCTAGGACATTGAAACACTAGAACAGGCTAGTCAGGAGGATTTAGTCTGCCACTGAAGCACCGAATGGAAAAAAGCATCTCTCAGGGGAGACAGAGGTCATCTAGATGATTTCAAAAGCTCCCTCTGATCCTGTGACCGCTGGGTACCGTGTCTTTAGCACAAATGAGCCTGTTTGCTCTGACAGAGGGCTCTCAGTTTGCACAAGCCATGTATAATTAATCCATGCGATAGAAACGTACAGCTGACATGTACTTAAAGGTGCTGGGGACCATCTGATACACATCAGCAGAGGAGTCCTTTCCGTAATTCACGAGGACTCGCGGAGAGAAAAGAAAAGAAAACATTTTTGTGGTGCTCTGTTAGGCTGGTAGGTGCTAGCTTCAGCAAAGAGAGCAGCAGGGAATGGTTATCCAGCAACAGATCCCATCTGGTTTGCTTAAAAATTAGAAAGGTAAACAGCCTCTGGGTATGCAGCGTTTCCTGTACAAAGCTTTTTGGGATACTCACTGGGCTGGAGCGTTTGTATTTGAGAGTCACGTGGCTTGGTAACAGGCTGCCCATCGGGCAGCTCACAGCAAGCAGTCCATCAACACTTGCTTTTCCCAGAATTCAGTTAAAGGATGTTGCTCCAGAAGGTAGAAACTTTGCCTTCTTGAAAGAAGCCGCAACTTTACGCTTAGTGATCCCTTCCTGGAAAACAGACCTTTTTAAAGAGATCTTTAAAAGCAAACTGATGCAGCTTGTAAAGAAACTAAATTGAATATTCATTTTCTTATAAAATGTAGACTTACAGCATCCTTGATGTGCCCTTTAGTGAGATTTTTAGATGCACGCAAACGAGAGCATGTTCCTGCTCCACTGCCTAGATAAGCACAACTCTCTGATCAGATGGCACTTGTGATGATTTTAAACCTGAGGTTGTTCCCATTAATAGTTTGCAATATTTATTTTAAACTTGCTGGTTCTATGAGCTTTCTTGCCCTTAAAAGTTTTGGTAGCGTTTCACAGAAACAAAGGAGTTTGAGGTACATGTGTTGAGGAGGGGATGTTCTGCCTTGTTCTGCCAAAAGCAGACACAAACTCAGGACCTAGCAATCCTCCCAAATAAAATCACATATTATGAAAGTTTCTCCACTGCTCTTTCAGATTTGCTGAAACACAGAAAGAGTCAGAATAGGCCTGGGGTGGCAGAATCATGGTTTAAGTCCCTGACACAGAATTTGGGATAAAAAGCCAATGGACAGTTGTATTGTAATATTTGCCCGTTCTATTGGCAAGTATTTTGTGCTTTTGCACATATCATTTGATAGTCTGTTTATGTTCTTGGCGTTAAGTACCTTCAATTTTCTGCTTATACTGGTATTATTTGGACCAGACCCTTGTAGATTTTTCAAAATTAATGAAAACATGGATGGCATCCTGGTGTTCTTAGTCATCGGGCATTCACACGCCACTTGTGGGACATTCTGGTCACAATGTCCATCACCATTATGCTAGAAAACCAAGAGATGGTAAATATATACATCTAAATATGGATATTTATCCAAGTTGGGAAATTCTGCAAGGATTTGGTTTTTAAATTCCTTTCTGTCTTGTTAAAACTATAATTTGAGAGGTGAAAAATGAATCCACAATATTATTTCCATCTTATGTTGTGAACAATTTGTGTTTTGGACCTGAAGCAGTCCCTCACTGTACCACAATGTATCTGCCTAATCTTGTACTTTAGATTCAGTATTGTTTGCCTCAAGCCTTGAGCGAGAGGTTTTAGAGGGACAGTGAATAGGTAGGAGTACAAATTTGACTTTTCTCTGTTTTTCCTTTCAAAAGTCTATTCATCCACAGCTAATAGAAATGAGGCTTTGGGAACAAAGACACAGAAGCTCGTGCAATTTCATGTGTGTGTCCTTGAGACTCAGCGTCAAGTCAAGTGGAGGAAGAAGTGTTACGGATATACAAACAGGAGCCTAGCTGCCATGAAATATTGGTCCTATTGAGTTCAGTGGCAAAACTCCCCTTGACTCTAGTATGATAGAGATTTTATTCCCAGCCTTCATCTTCCCTTTGTGCTTTGATGTGTTGTATTATAAAACAAAAATATCCTGTCAAGCATTTATTTCCTTCCCCAAAGCCTCCTTTTCTTCCTCGCCGTGCCTAAGAGCCATTGGTATGTTGGTCACGATACTGCAATCGAGCCCTAATCCAGTAAAGGCAGTTAGATATGTAAATAGAGCTCTCAGCACCAGGCAGACTGCTCCTAGAGCAGCCACTAGCCACAGGCTTCAATCTCCGTTGAGCTGCGTTCAACTGATTTGACACGAGAGCATTTTTATGTCAGCGCACATGCTGCTGTCTAATGTCCATGAATTATCCAGTGCCTGTGACAGTGCTGCTGTGAGAAAGACAGAAAAATGGCTGTTAAATACTGAACATACATTGTTATCTGATATTCCCCCTTGTGTGGACTGCCATGCGCGTGGACACGTACCACTGGTATCAGTGATACAGTGATATTTATGCCGCTGGTTTTTGGTGCTGGAACTTTTATACTTAAAAATGTCTTGGACTTTTTGTAAAGTGATTGAACTGTTCTCCCTCCACCCACCTTTTGGCACTCTATAGCCCATTATTTTTGAACAAACAGAATCTCACAGAATTGTAGGGGTTGGAAGGGACCTCGAGAGATCATAGAGTCCAAACCCCCCTTGCCAAAGCGGCTCCCTAGGACAGATCACACAGGTAGGTGTCCAGATGGGTCTTGAATATCTCCAGAGATGGAGACTCCACAACCCCCTGGACAGCCTGTGCCAGTGCTCTGTCACCCTTACTGTGAAAAAACCTAACAATGGAGGTTATGCCAGCTTTGATCACTCATGTATGTGACCACTGTAGCTCACCACAGCCTGTGTAAATAATTTAGAAGAAATAAAACCAAGCTCATTGCAGGCTGTGGAAACAGTTTGGAAGAAATACATATAAAACCAAGTTTCATCCAACTTGGCAGCATGTGGTGGGTATTATCCCACTCCCATCTCTAAATAGCAAATACATGGATGTCCTCTCCAGTTCTACAATAGATTTTCAAAGAATCTGACTGTGTGCCAAAATTTAAGCACGTTCAACTCAATGAAAGACTTCAGAATTCCACCTGCAAAAAAAAAATTGCTGTGACACATCATCTGAATTAGCCTTTGGAGTAAAGCCATTGCTTTGCAAAGCACTGCATCCGGCCAGTCTTTAGTTTGAAGATAGGCATCTGCAAAACTTCCTCAACAAATCATTGGTATGAATGTATTGTTTTGGAGTATATTATCAGTTTAAACTATGTATAGCCTCTAATGCCTGACATCTCAAGGGTAGGACTGGCTCCCAAGGTCTGGAAAAAGCCCAAAGTCTCATTTCACATGATTTTTTCCCCCCTCATTATTCTTGGATAAAAGGAAGATGTTTGTTACAGTCACAAAAGGAGTTTGAAAAGTGACCTTGGCAGCAGGAATACTACTGCTGTAGTAACTTAACACCGCATCCCTTCAGCTTGAGAAGGAAACCATAACCCCAAGACTGTGTTTTCTTGGGGTGGAGGAGCCAGGTCCCCATGCTGGCTGGTGTCTGTTGCAATGTGTACCGCAAGTGCCCAGAAGGAACCCGCCACTCCAGCTTTTGAAGGAATAATCCTGTGTAGTCCCACCAGCCTTGCCATCACTGAGCTTCTGTAGTGTGATAATGACATGGTTCTTTGAGCTACCCTTTTCACTGAAGACCTGTCATATCCAGGAACAAGGGCAGGATTTGGAGGCTTCCAAAATTTCGAGTGTGTGACAACTCAGTTGGGCACTTGGTGAGTTTTCCTGCACACCTAAGCAGGTTAACCAGGTGTTCATCTGCTTTTCTTCTTAATGGTAGCCAAGTATGAAACTTCCACAGGTGGCTGTAAGAGCTGCACTATGCAGGTGTCTAATATGGAGTGCCAAGATACTTTGGAAAATCTGATTGCTTTTCTCCTAACATAAGGGAGCAGACTTTGTTTCAAAACTCTGTAATACTGTGAAGAATATAAGTCTCTTGTATCAGAGTTGATGAATAACAGTTAGTGCTTACTAAGACTGAGTTATAAAGAAAGGGAAAAAAAAGGGAGACACTGTGTCAAGTGTACATTTACAGTTCCTTGTCATTCTAAGAAATGCTTCTTAGTAATTTATAAAGTCACAGCATTGTGCAGGCATTAAGGAACTAATTTAAGTTTCAGTGAATTTATGCAATTAATTTAAGCCTCCAACTTAAAATGTTACAGCTGATGAGCTGATCTTATGCTCTAGAAGAAGCATTCTTTCCTTCCTCTACACTCCCAAAGGCATTTGGTCCACTACTCCTACTCTTGCATGTTCATGCTGCCATGCAGCTTGCCGTGCTCGGAGTAGCTTTTAAAACATAGTGCTTCCTAATTCTGCTGTAAAAGATTCCAGCTGCTGGGAGAAGAAGAAGGAAAAGGAACTTCTCTCCTGTCAATGAAGGGATCATCAGGATAGGAAGCAATGCAGGGTGGGAGAGATGACCAGATATTCCTCTTAATAAAGCAGATACATACATTTCTTATTGTACACACAGCTGCAACCTGTAATTGTATTTCATATACACACTGAAACACGCTAATCAGTTACTGAGTGCCTATTCTGTATTCACTATATCGCTTTTACTCCATACTGCTGGTGCATATAGATACCCTTCAAGCCACTGCCACCATCAGTTGAAGCACGTTATTTATTCTGTGACAGAATAAAACATGCTCTGCATAGAAAGTTAAAATTCTGCTTAGATGGAAAGGTTCAGACCATACAACAGACTATCTCATTATGGTCTCTAACCCATGGACCTTTATTGCTAGAAAGGGAACAAAGAGTTCCCTCTCACTCCTGAAAAATATCAGTCTTCAATGACTCGATAACCAATGTCATCAGTAGCTATGAGTCATTGCAGGAGAACCTTAAAAGAGTTGGAAAATTTGTGTGTTTATATGAGACATCACATCACGTGTCACAGTGGCTTTCAGAGTGAATTGTGGAGCACTGGTGATGGTGCTTTTCTGTAAACTGTGTGAAAACCAGATTTCTGGCTGGATTGTAAATCCATTTTGTAAATCCCAGGGCTTTGTTGCTGCTGGAATTCCCTTGCAGTCAGCCTGTGAGGGTGTCTCAGTACTTTAACATGAAGTTTCTGATTCTTTTTGCATTTGAAAAAGGTACTGCTTCTTGAAGTTAGCACCCCACAAGAAGGGTAATGATGATTTTGCAGTATCTTCTAAAGCATTAGATATCACTGGCTCCTGTAGAGGCTACAGTTTCATTATGGTGTCACAGCTTCTCTTTGCTGAGGGCTTTAACAATTAACATACAGACACCACAATTAAGATGTCAAAGAGAAGAAAGTGAAGATAACAAACAGTGAGAGCACCCGAGAAATGGACAACAGTGTGGCTGTAGAGCAAACCACTTGTATTTCTATAGAGTTCATTCAGAGCCTTAAAGCATGAGGAGAGAAAGGAAATGTTTTTTCAAACCCTGGGATCTTTTGGCCTGCTCTTGGAGGTAGGATAGAGCAATTATGTACCTTTTTATGTCTTTCACTTCAGCAGTACTGGATTTGGCAGTGTTGTTTCCATAGAGCAACTGGCCGTTGCGCCTAGTTCAAAGCCAGTTTGTTCTGCCGTTTCAGGAAGGAAGAGCTGGTCTTTTTCTGATCAAGGCCCTACACATGCCTGAGAGCCTCATGTCAAAACCCTGCTCCAGGACCTACTTCTTAATGCTGAGGTTGTGAAGCATAAAGTTAATCACGTTACGCTCTGTGCTGCACAGAAATGCCCTGACAGTTATTGAGGATGAAGCCTGCACTAGAGAGAGAGAGAAAGAGCAATAGGTGCTTAGGGATGGAGGATCCTCTGACATCGATTCCCAGAAGCGGACAAGGAGGACATGCAGGAACAGAGTAGTTGCTGTTGCTTAATAGGAATGGACACTAGCAGCTTTTTTTCTTTCTTTTTTTTTTTTTTTCCACAAGTGGAGCAATCCCTTAGGAGAGAGATCATCAATAAGATAAAGAACAGGAATTCTGGGCCTCAGCTATGTATATTTCTGGCCCTTGGGAGATTTATGACTGGAACCATTAGCTTCAAAGTCCTAGCAGAGCATGTATGTGACTGACAGGGAATCAGATACAAATTCTCTGGACTCTGAGGTAGGGCTGGCTGGACTGTGGACAGTATATGACAGAAAATGCTTAGTGTACATCATCCAAGAAAGGGCTTTTATGGGAAAAAGGAAGGTTCTCTCTCTCCTTGTAGTTTACAGAACCAGAGAAAACCTGGGGCGAGTGGTACGCAGTGTAAGTAGACTTGATTGGCTCTTGTTTCAGGAAAATCTGTTTCAGAAATTAAAGGAAATTCTGAAGAAAATGTCTTGGTCTCTATTTTTGGGAGCACCTCTTTACCTTCCTAGCTTGAGCCTCTTCTCTGGACTACAAGCTGCCTGTCTTCACTGGCGTTTCTCAGTTAAGAAAATATCCCTCTTTCTTCTGGAAGGCAATGGTGCCATTTGGTGACGTCATGTGGTTATTCGAAGCCCTGAGAAGGCCACTGCCATCTCCTATGTGTGTTCCCTGTTCCTGGACTCATATAGAACAGGCAGGGCAGTGAACCCAGCAGCAAGGAGAGCTGTGGGGATGCTGTAGCACTGAGCTCAAGCCAGGACATCCAGCTAACTGTGCTTCCCCCCTGGCAGAGCAGCGTGTTTTTCCCACGCTGGCTTTCACTGGCGTATCAGAATGTTCAGCGTTAATCCCCTGGTTCACAGGCACTGTCGTGGCCCAGAGCCTCACCGCACAGGTCAGCGCGGGAGCTTGTTCTTCTCTGCACTCCAGGCTGGCCATGCTCTAGAGCAGCCCCATCACAGAAAGAACAGCTTGAGGGTTACATTCAATTAGCATAAATTGCTAAAGGCCCAAAATATCTCATAAAGTCAGTTAAGCCTCAAAACATGCTCTTTTCCTGTGCTGACTCTGTGGAGGAGAAGAGGCTTAGAGCCCATTCTGTTGTTCTCAGAGGAGAAACGTTCCTGATGCAGTTTTAAGAGTGATGCCTGATCCACCTCCTAATATCAGGGAGACCTTGGGCTGTTGTTCTTGATGCTGCATTTCTCAGTATCTCCTGCTCCTTCATGTCTTATCTTTTGAACTGTAAGCATTTTGGGCTAGGGGTTGACAGTGTTTGGATGTGTTGTACAGTGCCAAGCATATATTTGGCTCTTAGTAATCACAACAATTAATAAGGAATACCATATGGCTAAAAATATTGTAACTCTCAAAAGAATTGTCGGGCCATTTATTTTTTGTGCATTTGAGTGTGTGCCTCATTTAAGCCAATTATTTTTCTATTAACAGGCATTGGTTATGCCATCCTTCTGCTTTTATTTTTAGAAGTATTCAGATTATTACAGAAAGTGTGAAGAATGAATGAAAAAAGAAATCTGTCTCCTAATACTTGTCTTTTAAAATTAAATTTCCTGCTTGAGTAATCTTACATTTAAAACTCAAAGGGATGTGTCCCCTATAGGGAACATTCCCTGTGCCCTCAGGTGCCTGCTGTCAGAATGTCAGGGGATGAATTCATGAATCTAAAACATTGGGTGGTGTTTGATTATGAGGTTACCAACACCCATCCTAATATATTTAATTACAAATGTGATGTTTATGGAGTAGAAACACGTTGCTCTCAAGTTAATCTGAAAGCTGTATTCTACTTTGCAGACAATGCAGCAAAACCGTGATAGTCTGCAAAATGTTGAGGAAGAGTCCCTCTTACTCACTGTCTCATGATTTACAGGAAACTGGGAAATCTCAATCTTCAGCCTTTCAAAGTGAAATTTTTAGGTCTAACAGAGGCAGTTCTTTCCAGCGTGGCACGGATGAATGTAAAGCCTCTTTTGTCCTGTGGATTTAAGGGATTCAAGCTTTATGTCCCCGGAGGGAAGGAGGTGACACGTGGTCCTGCTGTATCTCTGAACCGTGTGTTGTCTGCCCCGCTTTTTGGAGTAAAGGCATATTGTCACTGGCTGTGACAAGAACTTCTGTTCCTGTTCAGTGACTATATTGGAAGGAGTGATGTGTTGCTGAGTCTGTGATCGAGCGCAAAG
Source organism: Zapornia atra (assembly GCA_013400835.1). Lineage (NCBI taxonomy): Eukaryota > Metazoa > Chordata > Aves > Gruiformes > Rallidae > Zapornia > Zapornia atra. Next base: position 75,524 of record VZTU01009541.1, read on the forward strand.
GCTGCATTGGGGTGCATTTGCTCTGGGCAGCACCATTCACAAGGGAGTGAAACTCAGAGCATTCGACTTCCCTTAGTACTTAAACCTGTGAATCAGTGTTTACAGTTCATTTGTAAAGCATTTAATGATCTTACAGATGTGTGTTTCTCCAAAGTTTAGCTGGGAGTTGATTATGATGCTCATTGCTGTTAAGGGCTGTCCTGCAGTATGTCCATTTCACAGATAATTTTGGAAGAACTATTTGGAAGGTATTTCAAATATTAAGTAGAAATTATTTAAAAGCTTTCACTGCTGCCTTCAGTCATGAGAAACAAAGCACAGATAAGTATATTTTTATTTAAAGAGTGATCTGATATGCCGGGGGCGGGGGGTGGAGACTTGGGGTAGAGGTGGGCAGTATTTTTTAAAAGCCGTCAAGACTTCTTTGTGTGAGGTGAAATTGTTCTGTGGTGCCAGCTGTATAAAGACATCAGCTGTTTCATTCTCAGAAGTCACTGGCAGAGGAATAACAGGATAGTGAGAAGAATCGTAGAGTGATCAGCAAGGCTGATTTTCACCAGTCAGAGAGCTTTTGCAGATTACAGTATAGCATGAAGAATTTATCGAGGTGCTTTATCCACGGTGCTTGCGAATACATTACATCCATACTCTGTCTCAACTGGTGTAGAGCAGGTTGAAATATCTACAAATGTATTATTAATGTTACTTTGGGGAAGCAGCATGGTTTTGCATCGTTTCAGCATCCTTCGCGCTCGTGGATTTTGAACGTAACTCTCAAACTCCCAGTAAATCTTCTGCTATCGAAACAAATAAATCCCAGGAAAATATTAATAGAAAGACTTTTTAAAATGGTGTTTCGTAACAATGCTCAGTCAGCCTTCGTGCTGCCCAGAGCCCCTGGCAACCAGAAATGGAAACCTCTATAAAAGAGACTTCTGGAAAAAAAAAATCCAAACAACAGAGGGAAAACGGCTTATTTTGATTTTGCCCATGGCACTGTCTTCTCATTTTTGAACCTTCCATCATGAGGTGTGCTTTGTAGTGAAGAGAGAGTAAGGGAGAAGCACGCTAAAATAGGACAGTTGAGGAGGCATCATTTCGTGTTTGGTACGCAGCTTTTCCTCTGCATCCATTAGTATTTGTACTAGGAGGGAAGCAAAAAATTTACTAGGTAGAGGGTGGGAACCATGAGTTTTGTTTTTTACAGTCAGCATTAACAAGAAAACCATGCTAGGAAAGACTTCAGGTTCTGTGGCTTTTTCAGTCGTGGGATCAGTGAAGGTTGAGTTCTCTCCTGGTACTGTCAGGCAGTTCTTCAGCTGTCCACCTCCTTCTCACAGAGGCCACTAGCTCACTGTGCTGACGTCTGACCCCTGCCCAGCCTTACAGGTTTTATTGCTCAGAATCTACAGTTAGGGGGGTGAGTTACCAAAAGAAGTAACTCCTTTACAGCCACCGAAGGAGGACCCACACCTAGAATTTCATGTTCAGAGAATCACAGAATCGTAGGGGGTTTGAAGGGACCTCAAGAGATCATCTAGTCCAAACCCCCTGCCAAAGCAGGTTCCTTAGGTGCTCCTTCTGAAGTGTGGGAGGAGGAGTCCAGCAGCTGGTAAGCCCTTTGGAAACTACCACCGAAGGAAGAGTGGAGCAGGTGAGGGTAGCTCACCCAGCAAGGATGAGGAAGACTGCTCTCAGATCAGCACAGCTCCCTGCATTTCACAGCTATAGTAAGAAAGAAAATGAAGTCATTCTATGAAGCTAGTCATCCGTGGCTGTTTTTTCATGCAAGACAAAGCAAAACATACTTTCTGCAATGCATCTGCACAAGAGTAGGAGACAGTCATGAGTTTGGCAGTGAGAAAATTTTCCCTTCATAAAGCTGTAAGCTGCAGTGGTTTCACTTTGACAGCTCTGAAATGCACAAGACGCACATCTGAGAGCTTCTCAGGTTTGGAAAATGTAACACTGGTAGCTCTTGAACGAGTTGTGGCAGAATATTGTAGAAGGCTCTGGTAAATGAGCTTTAGAGATTTACATTCTAAGGTTTGCTTTTCTGAGCAAGCCAATATGTCTTAGTGCAGCAGGCAGGATTTTTTATGCAGGAAAGGTAGGATGCCAATAGTATTATACTTGTCATTATATAAGATTAAAAATGTATTAATTTATAATACATATTCTAATTTTAAGACCCAGATAATTTAAATGAATTGCAAGGTTTGGTTTGAAGGACAAGTGTTTTAATGAAGACATAAGCCACCAGTCATAAGTGCCTCTTTTGCCATTTTCATATATGAAATCAGTAGCTGCCTTAGAGGTTCACTGATGATATTCATGTGCTTCTGGCCACCATTGAGCATGTATTTTTATGACAGGTCTGGGGCTTTGTTACTTGTATTAAACTGTAAGAGTTACAGAGCGGGAACTGTATGTATCCAGGGGGAGACAGGTACCTCACAGTCTACTGAATTTGCCACATATTTCAGTGTTTTAAAATACTAATTTATTTTTATTCCAATGTTTAATTCATATGTCCATTATTTGGCATAAAAGAATTTCAACCTGTCTGCCATACGTGCATTAAGCTTGTCTACTACCCTATGGTGCCTTCACCAGGCACTGTAGGTTGTTCAGATACTGACTATGAGGCAAGTTTGCATATGAGCTCCATCGATCTTGTGATTTCTTCCCCTTCTCCAGCCACCATTTTCATTTAGCCCTGGCACTGCTGGCTATCATAACAATATGGTAGGATTTTTCAACAGGAAACAGGGAGATGCATGGGTTCACCCGTAACTCGTTCAGTCTGCTACCTCCAGGAGATGCCCGTCAGCAACAGGAAGGAGTGCAACATGGAAACAGCCATCAGTGAATTTTCAGTTACAGTGGCATTGAGGAAGCACTGGCATTTCAGTTGCATTCCTATTTCCAGATCAAAAGTCTCTACAGACCCAGCAAGGACTGGAAACACATTGTTTAGGTGCTCTGAAAACATAAATGTGGTGGATCTTCATGATCTCATGAAGAAAATACACTGCAGCGATACATTTGACAAAAAATATTGTAGAACTTCTCAAGTAATTGGTAGGAAGACACTGAAGTTACCTAACATATCTCCTGCAGCCTTTGCAGAGAGGCAGAGGCAGTGCCCAAAAGAGCACTCTGTGGCACAGTTTGGAGATGATGTGAAGGAGGGACTTTGCTTCTCTTTTATAGTATCCATGTATAGCCTCCTAGCTATTTATTCAGCTTGGAACAGAAAGCTATTTGTGATGGCTCCTCTCTACAGCCAAGTTTTGTGATGGAGGGGATTTAATGGGTCTCTTTTTTAAAGAAACCTTGCTTAGTTCTGAGTCAGTATGCTAAAAGCACCCTTAGGCTGTCTTTAATGTATGTTGGGATTGCAATACTCTAAAACACTGCTGGCAGTGATGGAGCTTCTGCGGTTTTCATCCCTTTAATTTTATTTACTAGCCTTTGAACAAGAATTAATCAAACTGTGAGGAGAATGCTGCAAAGTTTAGGTGGAGTTGTGGCTACCCAAGCTGCATTCCGCAAAAACCAATGTCAGTTCATTCGCCGGTGACCATGTCTATACTGGTCACAGTCACTAAATCAGATGCTTAGCCTGAATGAGTAAAGCTGATCCAGCTGAAGAAAAGACCCAGAACAGGCAGGGAAGAATAAAAAAAAAAAAAAATAAATTCTAAACTACTTTTCTCCAAAAATTATTGTTACAACTGAGGCAGAAGTCGTTAACGTGCTTTGGTAAAGAGGAGGATTAACTGAAAATGGGGATTAACTTCTAGTATTGTTTAGGAAACATTTCACACAGGTGAACTGAGGATGCAAGAGCATGAAACATGGCTGCATTTACTCTGTGACAGAAAGAAAGGTGTCACCAAGGAGGAACACTAAGATCTCTGGTGCTCTGAATAAGACCTCCAGGTTTCTTTCTTTTGTCTGTCAGCGTATGAGCTGCCTGATAACCAATTGCCATAAAGAACAAGTAAAAGCAGATTATTACTGCTGCTTTTAGAGGGTCTAAAGATCATATTATTTCTGGTAGAGTAAGTCCAGAGTCACACCATTCAATTTTTTAATATTTTTTTTTGATTCACTGAATCAAATTCTCAGTGCACAGAAATAAGGGCATGATTAGTTTAAGGATGTTCCTCCTGTTTTCCACATTAGTGGAAGCATATATGGAAGGGCTGTGCCAGTCCTTTTTCAAATGCAGCTACTCGCATGAATACTCCAACTGAAATCCCTCAAGTGTCTCTTAATTTATTTCCTGGTCCTTGACAACTGCTTTCTTTTGCTAGGACAGACGTTTAGGCATTGCCAGAAGACAGCTGGTGCGATTGGCTCCAGATTCTTCTCTTGGTTGCTCTGATAATTTAGTTTTGAGGAGAAAAAAATGTGATTCGGTAGATCATCTTTAAATTTACACTGGTGGTAAATGTGATTTGGTTCCTTCCACAGCAGTTCCAAAGAGAAAACTGATGTACTGAATTACTTTAATGTTTCATATCCCTTCCTTGCTCCATTTGCTTTAAATTTTGCCTATATTTGTAGTAGTCCTAGATACTAAGCAGCTATCTAAGGTGGATGATTGTCATGTGAGAGACCAATAGCAGGCACTGGGCAGGATGCTTCACAGGAAAATGATCCCCTGAAGTACACCAACTTGTATGAGTGGAGCACAGGCAAGGAGAGAGGTTGTATGGAGTGACAGATGGTTGCCTCTGGTTGACTTCTCTGTAGGTGCAGGAGAAGCAGATGGCAGGCACGGTAATGTCCAGCCATATGATTTTGTATAACTTTACCCCCTCAGCGAGGTTGTGACTAGTAGTAAGCAAGGCTGGGGTCTTGTGAGTCATGGTGCCATGGCACAATGTGCTCCTCTCAGCACCAGACCCAAAACGTAGCCTCACTGCTGCGCATGGCACCACAGACACAGTTATGAGAGAGTAATGCCACCCAGTATTTCTTTTTCTGAGGCTGTTGTGGTGTTTTATGCAGATGAACCAAGCAGCTCATACCTCATTAGTGAGACTAGGAATTAATTGCCTCTTAACTACTTCTGTGCTTGGTGGGCTATGAACGCTTGTAGGTAGAACTAGGTAGTGTAACCAGATGTGTAAGTAGTTTCTCTGTCTGTTTGGCCAAATCTGTGCGGGAAAGAAACTCCCAAATTACTTGACCCTCAGCACGTTGGTGGCAGAACAGACCTGGAGTGCCAGCTCCAGCTGCCCTGCCAACCACCAGCAGACCACCCAGGTTGGCAGTGCAGTGCAGCTGGCCAATGTACAGGGTCTAGGCATCCTGTAACTGGGGGCTCTTAGAGCACCTAGGTGAATGGATTTATATTACAGAAACTTCTGAAGAATGGCCTTTTCTATGTAATTCCCAGTTGTTGTAAGTTTTTGGTGAACATCCACACAAATTTTGAAGTTTTCCTAAAAGCTTTTTTCTTTTTTCCCCTTGTCTGGGCTTTCAGTTCAGATGATGACTTGATCAAAGCAGAAGAGGGATGATTTGATCTGAGATTGCTTTCATTTCTCTAAGTGATGGCTGAGTAGTTTTCCTTCCTTCTTGGATGAAGTAATGCCTGATCATGAACAGACATTAATCTCTACTGGAACATTTTGTAAAAAAGGGGGGGAAAAAAAGAATCCAGACTGGGTTTGCAGCTCTTGGCTTTCTTCTTCCATAGCAGAAAGAACTGAGTGTTTTATAGGAAGGGTCCCACTTCTCCCTTTTTTAGTCTCAGCCAGCAAGAAGCTAGAAGGTTCGATATAGCAAAGTGACTGTATGGAGGATAGTGACCAGGCTAATCTTTGGTATGACAGCCCCCAGGGACTGTTGAGGAGCCCTACGGTCCCCACAGCAGTAGTCTTACCCACAGTAATGGAATAATGTAAGAATACCTTAACTTCAGGAAGCTGTGAACAGACCCAATAATCTTTCTGTAGCCTTTCGGGAGCCGCTGGAAATCAATATGTAAAGATAAGTGGGGCTGTTTGAGGTGAGTAAGGTGAAGTTACTACAGCCAAACGTGTTCCTCTCAGATACAACATCATCAAGATTGTGCTACCACTCTTTAAGTTCCAGGGACAACATCACAAAAGTTAAAGTAGTTTATTATGTAGTTTATTATGTCTGGATGAATTATTCAATTGCTGTACACAGATGCATAATACCATCCTGGATCCTAAGGCATCCAGAATCTGAACAGAGGGAAGACGAGGAAAAGCATGTTTTTAGCCTTGAGAAATTGAAACGATGGAGGAATTGGCTTCCCTGAGATTGCAGCAAGATCTGGTAGATCCCAACTCCACCCTCAAGGCCTTGCCCAGTGCTTTAGTGCAAGTTCTTCACTCATTTTATCAACTAGTCTAACTTACTAGGGGGAAAATGATCCTGTGTTAATTTCTCTTTCTGATCCTCACTCGGAGTATGTGTAATGCCTGCAGATAGGTGCTGTGTGAGCGATTAGTACCCTTCTCACGTAGGGAGCTTATCTTCTGTGGAGGCAGAAGTCCCCTGCTGCTCCCACATAATCACTGTGGTTTTATGAGGGAGAAAAAGCAACACACAGTTTCTATTCAGAAGGGGAGGCTTTGTGCTTAGCACTGAAGTGGACCAAGTACAGTGAAATTATAGTGCCTGTTGAGCACGTAGTAGGACACCATTGCTTCTCACAGGACAACGAGATAGGTGTATTTCTCACCCCCTCTAGCGTACACAGGAACATTTGCCCCTGCTCTTCATTTGTCATCCTTATTAGAAGCTGTCTAAAAATACAATACGATATTATAATATATAAATAATTCCCATGGTACTCAATTGGTAGTCTGAGCACATGGTGAAATGCTCACTTCCCCTGAGAGGTAAAACTGCACTGATTTATGCATTTTCATCCTATTAAGATTCACAGATTGAAATGATCTTCGTTTATATTGGGTGTTTTCAGCTCTGTTGGGTTTTGTTACTATTTCATGTACCTTTTTTGACCAAGTTTCCTTATCTTTGATGCATTTTTCTTCTCAATGTATGGGTTCTCTTTGCCTCCCACATTTGCTCAGCTCTCTGACCCTAGCCAGTGGCATTACCGTCCTGAGTAATCCCAGCTAGGAGGGATGTCTTGACTTAAGCATGGCAAACCAGGGCTGAGACGTCGTTCTGAATAACTGGTTCCACTGCTGACTACTTCAGTTAAATTTCCCATTTCACCTAGAAAGACTTCATCCATCTTTTGCCTTGTTTTCCTGTCCCTGCATCCTGCCTTGCCCACATTCTATGCAGAAACTGAGACACGTAAACATAACAACTGCAAGCCATGAGTAATGTGGTGGGTTAATGTCTTCTTTTAGGTCTTCTTTTTAAATTGAAGCAGCTCCACTTCAGCAGCACTCTTAGATGAAAAGGCCTTTAAGAGTTGGTGAGCTTTAGTAAGAAAAGGAACCATTTATTCATCATGAACCTGAGTGTGCCCCAGAGGCTCCTCAGAATTGAGCACGTTTGGAGAAAACAGCAGTCAACCTTTCTGAGAAAATGAAGATTTCAAGTCTGATTGGAGCATCCTCTGGGAAACAGACTTAGACCTGCCCTGTTCCTCTGGTTCATATTTGTGCCAAGCAGCTAAACATGCTGGACCTTTGGGATCACCCTTATTAACCAAACCCTACACTTCAGGGGTTTTGTGTCATATGTGCATAGAGTTACTGGCATGATTGATTGACTGCCATCTATGGAGAGAAAGATAAACAGGGGTTTGCTTATCATCTCAGGAGAGGTGTCCTGCTCTGGCTGTGGCCTTTGGGGATGTGATCAGTGCATCGGAAGCCAGTCAGTGTAAGATGTCCACGCTGTAACTCAGAGAGAAGGGTTGCTTCTTCTAAACTTATGCTTACAAAGTATTAGGTGCCACATGACCAAACACTCGTTAATTTGATACTCTGCTATTAAAAGCTGATTTTATAAAGCTACTTGTTAGCACAGATAATGGAAACAACAAAAAAATATTAGGACATACAGTCTATTTTAACACTGCCAATTGTCTCCAGATGTTCCTACATCATATTTTCCTGCCCTGATGCACTCCTCTTTTTAATCACACCTCTGAGTTTAAAAGTTACCAAGGAATAACAGTTTAAGGTCTACTATTATCTCTCCCAATACCTCATGACTACACACGACATGAAACCTAAGTTATATAACAAAAAGCTACAGTTAAGTAGAAAAGTCCACAAATTTTCCCCCTATCTCCTGTTTCTTCTTTTCTTCTCATCTGTATACCTTTGGTTTTGGTATTGAGGTCCAGCTATTTCCCACTGACCTACATGTTCCACTGCTGGTACATTGTTCATCTGTTAAAATAAAATGCAATGGGCAGATACACTAGTGCATTACAGAAATTTTCCAGGGAAAATGAGAGGTTTCACTAAATATACTATATCTTTTGGGACTTTTGACACATCAGACAGTATCATTTGTTAGTGATTCAAAACCTGATCAGGAGTGAACATCCCCTTTCATTCCTTTTTGGCACAAAGCTGGGGATAGCTTGAAGTGCATCCTTGAGGAACCTTTTGTACTAACAGATTAATATATTGCTTTATATATAATAATTATTACTACCTACTGCCAGAGAAAAAGCATGTTGCACTTCTTCCTGCTGTGATAAGATGATGAACGTCTTAAAATGATGATATTTAATTTGTCAGCATTAGTATTCAGAGTGAACACAACTTTGTAATGGGACATATCACTTCTAGAGCTGGAACTGCTGCTTGTGCATCATGATGGGGTTTTTGTTGTTTTATTTTTTCTGTGCTAGAAGCACCGGCAATTTTAAATCAAAGCTCAGACATGCAGCTAAATTGTAACTTTAAAAAAGAGGAATTCCTGTGGCTCTTTCCATCCTCTTATAGCCATATATTCAGTGGAATTTGATTATTTTCTTTCCTTGCACTCTTAAATCTGGGACTGTAAAATCCCACTAACAGATTCATTGTTGCCTCACGTGCTGTGTGTGACTGCCAAAATTACTTGGGTGTCCCTTTACAGGACAGCCAAGAGCAGGGTCCCTGGCACCAGGTGCTAGCTCAATGGTGAGTAGGTAGTCTGTATCCCCATCCATGTACCTTCAGGTCTTGTCTTACTAAGTGTTTCAAGGAATTAATTTTGGAATTTGGTGAGGGAGTGGGAGATCATACATGGACAGATTCCTCCGCACAGATCGCAAAGCAATTAGTTTCCATTTAAGATGACAGTCATCCAAGCCTGCTCTGCACAGAGCCAAGTTGAAGTATACCCAAAGCAGATTACAGGATGCAGGCCTAAATTTGAAGCCTCAGTATTCTTCGAACTTTCATTTTTAATTTAATTATTATTTACTATTTGTTTATTTTCTAGCAGTTCTCCCCTCCTTCATCAGGCAGAAGCATTTCCATCAAAATCAGCCAGTCTGCTTGTGTAACCGTGGCAGAATCACACCTTCAATATTAGTAATAAAGAATGCAATTATGAGACATATTTTCCACAACATAATGCCAGCTCCTCTATCCTCCAGGAGAGACTGTCTGTTCCATGGGAAGTGAAATAGAAATATGGGGTTTTTTTTCAGTTGAAACATCCTAAAGAGACTCGTAACAATGAGGCCCACTCAAGACTGATGGGAGGGAATTGCTGACTTTGAATGAAGTGCTCCGACCGTTTTAGACGTGGTTATTTACTGGAACAGTAGTGCAGCAAGTCTCTGAAAACCCAAATACATTCAGGCAAAGAATGAATTTCTGCTTTATAGCTGCTAAATTGAATTATCACTGGAGGGGAAAAGAAAAAACCCAGCAGTTTACCCAGGCATTGATTCTCTGTTGTTGTCAAACCCCAGCTGTTCTATGAAAAGGAATAGTGGGGTCAACACACATCGCTCTTGCTCCACACCATGGAGGATCAATACCTGCAGTATAATTCAGGCATTCTTAATTAGAAGCTCCTGGCAGTTTTGCCTGCAGGTTAAATGACAGTCAGTGCCAAGTTAGCAGCAACTCCTGTCTGTGGGAGGAAGAGGGTGGTACCCAAGACAACAGGAGCTTGGTGGGACCGATGGTCATCATATTGCCAGGTCCTGCTTGACTGACCTTACCTGTGAAATAATGCAAGCAGCATGTCATGTGAAACAGTGCAGGTGCAACTCTATAGGCAAAAAACAGTAGTGTTTGCACGAAAGCAAAGCAGCATGGTGGTGCTGCCCCAAGAGAATCACAGAATGCTTTAGGATGGAAGGGACCTTTAAAGGTCATCTAGTCCAACTGCCCTGCAGTAAGCAGGGACACCTTTAACTAAATCAGATTGCTCAGAGCTTCATCAAGCCTGACCTGGAGTGCCTTCAGGGATGAGACCCCTGTGCTGGGACAGCCAGAGCCCAGCTAACTCCCAAGACCCCAGAAACTATCAAGTGGGTATAGACTGTGGTATCATGTCTGCATCGGTTTGGACATTTATGGACATTTATTTATGGACATTGCTGAATGGTCCATCATAGCATTAAAGAGGGGGGAAAAAACCCTGAATTACAGTAGTTTGTGAATGCTGAGTGCTTTTGCTGACATTCAGTGTGATCTATGGCACTGGAACGTACTCTTCCTACATACTCCCTGCAAGTATGCTCATGTTGAAAGTTTTGTATTATGGTAAATATTTCACCCTTCATTACAGGGAAGAAGTAGATTTCTTCCCTTGATCTCCCTATCCAGAACCTGATGTCCACCTAATATCTGATGTATACTTGCAATAGGGTTTTCCCCATCTTTGGAACAATGCAGTGGCTCCAAAAATTTAGGTGTCTGTCATGACAATAGCTTCATCTGGAGGGGCTTAGAGCAGTATATATGGAAAGAAAAATTCCTGCACTTAAAAAACCAAAACCTAATTGTTACCAGTGATGGAAACCAAAAGAAAATCTCTGGGTCATCCTTGAAAATAATACTTATTCTCCTGCCTTCCGTTTCATCTAAAAAAATAGCATCCCCAGCAGCATCTAAAAATCATACTCTGTATTGACAGCAAGGGAAGTGTGCCACCCACCAAATAACAACTACAACTGTCAGGAGTACCCAAAACCTACAATTTTTAGAGGTCTGTCATCTTGGAATTCACTAGACTAAACCATACTTAGTTGGTGAGACTAGATGAGATAATAGATGAGCTACATACTGTCCCTGCCGTGGGCACCTGGTAAAGTAATTTAATTTTTAGATGGAGATTTATCTGCAGACTTTCACTTAAATGACCCTGAATACAGAAGCACAGGAAAGGATGAGATGTGTCTATCTAAAAATATATATGTAATTCTTACGTATTTTAAAAAATGAGAACTTCTGAGTCAGGGAGTTTTCAAGTTTTGTTGTTCTAATAAAATATAAATTGTTCAACATATCAAATTAACGAACAAAAAAAAAAAAAGGACAATATGAGCAACATAACTTCTGATTTTCCATAGGGTTTGGGAATAAGGCTGTTTAACAAAATGGAGGCATCTTTCAGGATATTTTTTTAAAGTTTGGCATTTCTGTAACCTCTCAGCAATTATTGGGTAGGCTACTAATTGACTGGAATTTAGCTGTTTTTTACTTAGACAGAAAATCTATCCTGATCCTGGTTATTTTGAATCTCCTTTACCTATGAATGCCTAGGACAGGATTTTCAACAAATATATGCAACAGAGGGAGGAAACGGTGTTTAGAGGAGTCCCTGGAGTCTAAATCAAGGCATTAGCAATTGTTACTGCAATAACAAAGAGAGGTGCATCCCCTCTTGGCAAATTCCTGTCGTTTCCTTATCTCGTGTGCGGCGCTCTGGTGTTCTATTTGAAGAACATTTATTGATTGTTCCTCATTAACAATCATGTTGTATTGAATGAAAAGAGTCAAGCCATGTTTGATATACTGCCCTTACACCCTTAAGCTCAGCGCATCCATCCCGGTTGCATTTTTTCCCTCCTGCTTCAATTCATTAGTTTCAATGAACACTTTGAAAACAGCATGATTAGAAGCTGATTGTGCTTAGTTAATTTAGGGTTGGTTGGGTTTTTTTTTAAATGAGGGAATAGCTCTTATATTGTAGGAAATTACCAGCTCATCCAATTACACACAGCTAACGTCTAAAGCTGGATGTATCTAATTCTGGTACTATCTTCCTGAGAATGGCCAATATACTAGGCAATGCAGAAGAGAGTATTGGAGGTTCCCTAGGGAAGAGCTCCTAGGTTAACTTAGTTTAAAGACCGACTTCCATCCTAAAATAAGAGAGTTTATTGTTCCATTTTAAGCTATTTAGATTAGCAGTGTGCAGTCTTCTTTTTTCTTTTTTTTTCCCTTTCAGGTAGAGCTAGATTAGCTCTTGTCTGAGTCGTATTAAATTCCTTTCTACAAGAATAGCACAGACTAGTTGTGGTCACCAGCCTATTCCTCTCTCCTTCTGTCCAAGATCATATATCAAATTAGTTTTTCTTTCTACAGCTTCTTGTTTTTCACATATCTTGCTATTCCATATATTATTGATTTCCCAAACTTAATAAATAGGAATGTTAGATTTACCTTTTGTGATTATTATTGTGCAGAACTGTCTCACAGTCCTTTCTGTACATGTCTTCTCTAAGCCTTAAATCTTCATCTCTTCAAATTATCCTTGTGGAAACCTGAATTGCTTTAATTCTCTTTAACATCATTCATATTTTGCTCCTGCCAGAAAACACAAGATATTGATAATTTGGGGGGTGGAGACAATACTCTTTATCTGATCCTATCTATTCCTGATTCATATGTCTATACTTCTGCTTCAGCATATTTAGCAGAATATTGGCTACATAATTAAAAAGGAGAACAAAACAGGTTGTAATGTTACTAGCTAATTGTATAAACGAATCATAAGCCCAAGAAGTGACATTTTAGCAATGATCAGCTAGCTAATTGAACTGAAACTTATAAATAATTGGGGAGGTATGACCTCTGCTTGAAGAATGTAGTCCTGCTCCTCCAGCGTAACCATAATTCTCCTGCCTGAGTCATCAATTCCCGTGCTGCCTGTTCGCTGGACCGCGGTGCTGTACACATGCATCATGCAGCACTGACACAAACACAGTTTATTAGGCCACTTTCATCTCTGGTGAAAGTAAATGCTACTTGCTGATGCCTGCTGCAAAGTCATCTATATCAGCTGAAAAAGTTCTGCTATTGTTGTCCTATTAGGGGCCATAATCCTTTAGAGCTCTGGAAAGAGAAGACAGTGCCAGCTACTGGTTGGCTTGAAAAGTGGGCTATTTTTGGGGTGCCTGATACGCGTTTTGGCTTTTATTGTTATTCAGTCCTCAGCAAAAAGTCTCTTCTACAGCAATAAATGTTAAATATGTATTCCCATCTGGTTGTCAGGGGTGTGATGCACAGATTTCTATCAAAATGCTGCCTGAAAAGGAGTCAGGGGTGGGTAGATGCCCTCCATCCCGTGCCATGTCAATTCTTTTTTCCTGATACGCTCAGCAGATACACCTTGTGAAATTATTGTCCTCTCTAAACCAGATGAAAACTAATTGCATTTTGCTCTCCACTGTCACGTTATTTCTTTCTTATTTTATTTTTAGTGGGAAGTACAAAAGGGCCAGGTGGTACCTAATGAAGGGCAGGGTCATGAGATTTTATCCAAACTATATCCCATTTCTGAACAGGCAACTTCTTTCTATATGACTTCATCATCCATTTCAGGGAGCAAATTCAACACCTGCTGCATTTACCCTTACCCACAAAAATTTTCCTTCAGGGGTTCAGCTCAGATTTCCAAGAAACTTTCTAAGCTTAAAAATTGCAGGAAAAGCTCAGGAAAGAGACCTCAGTGTCACAGGACACCTCACTGCATTACAAGCCTTTTAGATGATTGATCTCCTTCTCTGTTTTGGGATATTTTGAGGCACCCTCCAGTTTGTGCACTGACCCTACTTGCAATCTCACTACCAGCCCATGCAGATGCTTTCCAATGGAGACATCTGTGTGTGGATTTTGCTAGCTGGATTTTATAGGAAGGCTTCCTGCCTCACTGACTTCATCGGTCTCTTTTTTCTCACCTTAACAAGTTCTCACCCCTGGGGGACACGCAGCTATTTCCAGCTTCCATCCTTCTTCAAATTCCCAAGTCACTAGAGACTGTCAGACTGCTCATTTCACAAAGCAGGAGCCATATCTCACACCTGATACTGTGGTACTTTGTGACTTGTTGCTCTCGGCTTCTGCTGGTTTGGAGCTGAACACCTTCAGCAGCCACCAAGGTGCCCAGCTGCTCCTGGGAGCCAGAGCCTGGATCCAAGACACCAGAGGGGAGATCCACTGTTCATCATGGATCAAGAATCACCCAGAACTCCCAAGCCAATCAGTTCCATGGTTTTAGGAAGCTGAGAAAAGTGGTTCTTACACATACGGGATAACGTGTGCTCCATTATACCACTCTGCAGCTCCTTTTGTAGATGTAGCCTAGAGAGTCACTAGGGGGTGAATGTATGACTGAGACAACTCAACAACTGACTACAGTGTCTGTATAATAGGCTTTGTCTGCCTAAATTTGTAAATAGCCTGAAGCATTGGATTTGAATAAATAGAAACTAGCCTGTTCACTTTACTGGGATGTTTAGAAGCAAAATGCACAAAATGAAGCCCTGAAAAAAATTGGAGTTCACTGTAACTAAAAGGAAATTGTCTCTCAAAGTATGCAGTAATAATAACAATTTATTTTCCTTTTTAGTCCAATAGTCATATATTTTAAAATAATCTGCACCTGTCCCACAAACATAGTGCTTTGCAACAAACTTTGAGCCTTGCCACCTGTCAACTGTTATGGTCATGGCTGTGATTCATAATGTCTGTGGCATATGTCTGGATTTCTCTGAATGTATGTGCGTATTTGAACATCAGACTTTGACTCACAAGAAGAGGAGCCAAATCCCATGACAGAACTGTTGAGCAGCACAGATTCGCACAAAAAATCAAGCTAAATAGAAGACTGACTGTCTAGAATCCCAGTCTATGCCTGCTCTTACGTCAGTGTTTTGTGAAGGATACCTGTTTGTCATCTCTGCAGAAGGAGGTCCTCTCCTGAGCTTCACAGTGGAATGCTCACAGGCAGAAGTAATGCATAGTTCCCTGCCCACTGCAATTTTCAACAGCAAGCTGGAAGGTCTGCCATGGGGCCATTCATCACCCAGTCTCACCTTGGCTTCTTTAAAGAAAATTAAAAAAAACAAACTATCAGTTCTTCATGGCAAAACTGTAACATTAGTTGTGGTAATTGTCATCACTTCTGATTTTGTGTGTCAGCAACTTGGTCTCTGTTTCACCAGTTCTTAGCAGCTGCCAACTGTAAGTTCTTTGTGTAGACCGTGCTATATCATCAGGTAAAATGACAATATTACCTCCAATAATGATCCTGGTTGGGCCCATGTCAGAATGTTCTGAAGCTTATGGATACATGATGAGGTTTTTTAATATGGGTGAAGGTAGCTCTACTGAGTATCTTGGGGTTAGTATCCGAGCACCAGAGCAAGCTGTGAAGCTTTTGTCCCCGAGTATTTTCTCCTCTGCCCAAGACAATTTATCCTGTGGTCATGTACAAACAGTAGCACGCTGATGGATAAACAGTATTCCTGCTGTGTCCTTTTTGGGAGCTGTAATTATTACTCAACAAATTACTGGATACCCTGCTGGGACAATGTTTAATGTTACCTCAGTTGCAGAAGAACTGATTAATTGAATGCCCCTGTAAGCAGGCATTAAATTTCAATAGGGTTTTGTTGTTTTGTCTCCCCTCTGTTGGGAACTTGGAGGGTTTTCTCATTGCTTGCCTATCCCATGTCATGATCATTTGCATCTAAGCAGAAGGAGGAGATCTAGCCCTTCAGAGCCTGTCTAGGACCATGACTTAGCTTCTGTGGGAGTGTGCACCATGTCAATTAATGTAGATCATGATGGTTAGTTCTTAAGCTGATGTGACTGAGGGTTTTCCTCCCCATCTAACCCATACATCAGATTAGTAAAGCCATTTAAAATGACTCTTGATCACAAAAGAGAACAGCAATGAGGGCACTTTAGCCCCCGAATCCAAATTAGTACATCTGAGATGGAACTTGCCCCTTGTACAGCAGTTGGGATCTTGCTAATCAAGATGGGTTAATGGGAAGATGAGTTTGGACAGCTTGTGAGTTAATCCACAGCAAAAATCTAAATTAGCTGTCTGGGTATGGAAAGCATTAGGATATTTTATAAACCTTTAAACTCCTCATGCAGTTCATGTATTATTCTGCATTTTAAATCAGTCTCATGCAAATCAGCCCCATGGGAGGAAAAAGGGTTAGTTAGATCCTGATTTCTAACCTGCAGTTTTGCTTAAATTGTGTTTTTCT
Organism: Zapornia atra; assembly: GCA_013400835.1. Taxonomy (NCBI): domain Eukaryota; kingdom Metazoa; phylum Chordata; class Aves; order Gruiformes; family Rallidae; genus Zapornia; species Zapornia atra. The sequence continues at coordinate 91,974 of VZTU01009541.1, forward strand.
GGCTCTGATTTACAGTCTTGGAGTATAATTCTATAAGCAGAACCCCAGGTGGACTAAAACAGCATGGTTGTTACGGCTAGGGGAGCACTGTAATTCGGATCTGCCTCCATTTATGCTGCAGTAAAGGAAGAACTATTTTTGTTCTTTCATTTTGCTTTATTCAGTGGACTTCATCCAGCAGAGGAGGTAGATCTACAGATAACAAGAGATAGTTGGGAGCTCCCTGAATATAATTCTGCTAAAGCATAAACATGTTCATACTTTAGACATGGTTTTTAGTGTCTGGCTTCCTGATGCTGATCTCTAGCAGTTTTCATGCAAGTAGCTGTGTCCCTCATTGTGAATGCCTTGTTGGTTTCTCAACTCTTAATTTCTCTCTCAGCTAACCAGCACTGTTACCTGGATCGATTACCTGAAGGTCCATGATCCCACGCTGGCTTCTCAGTGTATCTCAGCCACAATTGAAAATTAACCACACATACATGGAAAAATTAATCAAATGAGGAAGTCCTCTCTCTTCTTTTCCCTTTGTGCTCCTTAAAGACCTTAATTAATCTCAGTGGAGAAAAAATAATAATCAACACTTAAACAATGAGTTTTTGCTTAAGGCCCAGGGGGGTATTTCTTAAGCATCTCGTGGTGATTTAGTCATGTGCAACTCATTTGAACTCAGTGAGAGCTGTGTGCCTGGAACTATGCAAAGTAGTTTGAAATTTGTACATACAGCAAGATGTAAACATTAAGTATGAATGCTGCCTGCTTTCAGGGAGTGCTTCATCCCATATCTTGTACATGAACAGGCTCCAATTCTACTGAGATGTTTAGATGGGAAAATGTCTGAAATTACAGTGTTTTATTGCTGGCTCCTTCCCAGGCAGAACACAAAGCTGGCAGTTTCTGTGAAAATTTTTCATGTCTGACTCAATATCTTTTCCTTTGTCTATTAACTTACCTATAAAGTCTTCTATCTTGTAGCGACATCAGTTTCGTGATTCCTTGGGTGCCTGAAGCATAAGTGGCTGCCCTTAATGTGGCCTCAGAAGTACTGTATTTGATTTGTGTCTTGTAACTCTGCCCAAAAGCACTCCAGATTTCAGCGACTAGTTCTCATTTAGATGATCAGTCTAGGCTAGGTCAGCTTTTTCGTTCAGGTTAGGTAGATAATTTTGCAGTGAATCTCCTGCCTGTTCCCATGTACCGCACCTTGGTTCACCTGAGGCAGCTTTCTCAGTAGGCAGAAATTTAATCAGCATGGATGAAACAAGGCAGGATTCCGCACCCTGGTGCACCCTGACATGCCCCAGCTGATGATGGGTGGTAGAAATAATCAGAAGTAGCCCCCCAAAACACATGATGGGTCCTCAGCACCTCCTACTCTGCTCTAGAGCTCCACAGTCCAGAGTCCTCTAGTGCTCTAAGTCAGATTGAGCTGTGCATGATCTTCACTCTTGGTCAGCATTTCTGGTTGGGATAGGTAGCTCCACGCCAGTCAGCGTCTCAAGCTTCATGGCCACACCACAGTCATTATCATTGCTGCTTTAATATTTACTACATAAATATATATGTATATATATATATGTAAGGTGAAATGGAGATCAGAACTTTTCCTTCAGAACTGGTTTGGCAAAAGACTTAATAAACGAACGTGGAAGTCTTACTGATACTGCATACCTAATCCAAAAGTCACCCTGCCCATCTTAAAATCATAATTACCAGCAAGCGAGAAAAGCTTATCCATTTAGTTCATGTTACATTTATTTTAATTTACTTATTTCTCAGTTTTCATGTGCTATCAGATTTCAAGTCCCCTGTTGTCAGGTGTAATTACTTCAAAAGACTTGGTCAGAAGAACCAAATCATGAAATTTTCAAAATCCCTCTTGATACAGTTCTTCAAATCCTTTTGCCTGTAATAGGAAATGCAGTTAAGTTATATTGGTAAATGCTTGAAATAATTGAATAAAATTCTTCTTTGAGTACTTTGAGCGTAGAATACAGAGGTTCAAAGCAAATGGTTTCAGATTCTGAGATTAAAATAGAGATACCACACAATGGGTCTTGAAGGAGCAGGGGAAAAAATTCCTTTCATTGTAGTGAAATGCTGAATTCAACTTCCCTTGCAGCAATTCTGATTTTTTTTATCATCATCCTATATTTTAAACCACAATTTAGATTTGATGCTATGCCAGATGAGATAATTTATCTTTGTCTGACTGTGTATTTCTACTTAACATACTTAACGGATTTCTGTGAGCTCTGTCAACCATAAACACGACTCTACCCTTACACAGATTTGTTTCAGTGCTTGTGGCTGTGTGATTACCTTTCCCATCTTTGCTTCTGAAAGCTTTCTTTCATACGTAACAGCTTACAGCTCAGTCATGATGTCTCAAAAGAAAGTAATTTCTGTATGCAGCTGATTATGCTGTTGAGAATATAGAATCACTCTTAATCAGGAGATGTGTTTTGAGCACACAGCAAAACTCTGCCCTAAAATACTTTCCACTGATACTGTGTTTAAATGCAACATGGAGTGTCCAGTTTGCAGTTTGGTTGGGGGGTTCTTGTGAGGTAAATAAGCATGGTATCCTGCATCTTCTGAAGCTGTGTAAATACGTGTGAAATGGATCGTGGAGGCAGGTCCTGCTTTCCCCAGCATTGCTCCCGCTCAGCCTGTGTTTAACATTGCACCTCTGGAAGTGCTTCCAGCTGGTCTTAATCTTATTCCACGTCTCTCATGAGTACTTCCAACTACTTATGCTAGTATCTGCACTAGTAAATTACATGTGCCTGAGAATAATTCTGAGAACTGTTGCCAGCTAGCATGAAGCGGTGAGCTGCTAAGGTTTATTGACCTCTCTAGGCTTGGGAACCTCTGCCAGCCTGCAGAGGAGGGCAGCTAGGTCCCCACAGCGCTTGGGAGCAGTTTGGTAGCTCTAATGGAACCATACACTACCATAGCACCAGTGCTATGCCTGGGAACCCTTTTGCTTTTGGATAGATAATATGGGCAACTGCAACCCAGGACCTGGAGATCTTCCTGAGTCTTGCTTGATTAACTAGCACAGACACAGCTTTACTCAATGTTTGTGCACTGTTTTCCAAGGAATTTAGTAAGTACAAGTCCCTAATTCAGAATTGCAATTTAAGATTCATATTTCCTCTATGATGGTAGGATTTCACAGTGTTTCTGAAAGAAACGTTTAACATTTTTCATGCTGCCTTGTTGTCATGCAAGTGAAAAACTGCTAACAGTGTAAAGGGGATAGAAATGAGATGAGATTTTGCATGGCTGTTCTGTGAAGCACACTAATACTGAGCAAAATCTGAAGCATTAGACTTGGAGATTAGTACCAGTGCTGTGTGGTAGAAAATGGTTATGGAATTACTCCTTCTTCTTGACTTACAATGCCAAGTTTCTGTGGAAATGCACTATGTTGGGACCCCATGTGAAAAGCCTGAGAAAAAATTCTGGCTTTGTACCAGAATCAAAGAATAAAGAGAAACCTATAAAAAACCTCACTGATTTCTGTTACAGTGTCCTGTTTGCTGGTTTCCATTGGAGTACTATGATCGACCTTGGTATTGACTTACTGTATAGTAAGGAGCTTAATGTCACAATTTTTCTCTTGAATGCAGAGTTTGCACTGAGATACCAAAAAAAGTAAAGGTGTTACTTCAACTCAGTCTGCTCCAGGAATGGGTTTAGTTGCCAAATCATTCTTATTTTCAGTAGGGAAAGGGGAAAAAAAAAAAGTCTTTAAACATAAATCAGAGTGTGTGGCAAATAGTTCTCCTAAATCAATTATTTTACCACAATGCATTTTTTTGGAAATGGTTTCCATTGATTAAACAGTATGTAGTGAGACAGAAATTCTGACTCATTTTTTGCAGTGATGTATTGTAATAAGGCTTATTCCTGCTCCAAGTTAATACATACCAACTGAGATGGATTGAATTTAGGCAAAAGAATTGCAACAACAGCAATATATCATATTCTGTTGTGTTGCATTCTTGGCCCACTGAAAAAGTTGGTGATGGGAGCTGGTGGTGATTTTTTGCCAAATAAAGAAAAAAAAGGCTTGCCAGTCAGTTACTGACTGGCTTATCTCTTTTGGATCCTGTCACCTGTGGTCATCTTTCCATAATGAACAAGATCAGCTGAGAAAGATGGAGAATTTTTCTGCATTGAAATAAAAGTGAGATCAGTTAATGTTCTGCTGTTAAACATCCTCTCGATAGGGAGCCTCTGGCTCAGTTCAAGATAATAGACAATGAAGCTCTAAGACAGGAGCAATTTAAATTACATTTTAATCAACTCTCAGGAGGGAAGGCAGCATTATGTGAAACCATTAATAGAAAAACAGCAATGTTTCTTATTCTATCATTTATGTGCATTATGCCTGAAAAATCTGATGAATTAACAGATTATCTCCTAATTCATTGAGACCCTCTTCTGTGATGTGTTGAAAAAAATTCCACCTTTCCTCTATATCATGACGCCTTTTTGGAGCAACCTCTGATCAAGTTTCGTTGCATTACAAATCTGATAGAGAGGTGAGGGTTGAAGGGAGTGCAAACACAGGAGGCAATGTTCTTCTCATCGCTGTGTTCTGCTTTGAACAGAGATATTTTGGCTCCCTTAGACTTTTATGCACCGTTAGTGTTGCTGGAAAGGCCTATATTCTGTTGGGTTTCAGTTTTGGCCCACTGAAAAAGTTGGTAACAGGAGCTGGTTGTGATTTTTTGCCAAATAAATTAAAAAAACAACTTGCCAGTCAGTTACTGACTGGCTCATCTCTTTTGGATCCTGCCACATCTTTCCACTCAGAGCCCCATAGCTTGTTCTTCTTCCAGAAGGCAAACCCAATCAGCAAAGCCTACTGAACATAAAAATTATTTAGTGTGAGGTATCACTGACAGAGATGAAATGGCAAGTATGCTGTGTTAATCCCACTTCCTGGGCTGTAAATGGAAACTGCTGATTAAGAGCAGCAAATCAATTTGCTAACTATGTCTCTAAAAATAAGGTGTGCTGCAAATAGAAAATTAATGGGAAATGGATAATGTTGAATAGATTGATCAATGGAAATGTAAGGGAAGACAAACGATGTGTAACTTTATTTTTCCCTTGGCTAATCAACTTCACGCCCATATGTAACCAATAAAGGGGTAGGGAGAGATTGCATTAATAAAAATTAGCCAACCACACTGAACACCACTCCTCCACAGCCCTGAGGAATTAGTGCAGGAAAGAGGAAAAATGTTTTACATGAAAAAAGCTTGTATTGCCAAGAGTCTTGGTCTAGCTGCAATAGATCCGCCACGTGCCTTACATTAGCCGCAGGCCCACCAGTCTGTGTGAGGAGATACTTGGAAAGGGCAAAAACGTAGGTAGGGGCATAACCACGGGGAGAAGGGGTGAAGTCTAAGGAGCTTAATGGGTTTAATTTGGGATGGTGACCATGATCACGGTTTCACCTCATATGCTATCCCAGTGGCTGATTTGGGATTACTTAGGGTGAAAAAAAGTGAAGAACTTTGCCTCTTAAGGTTGAGCAATGTTAGCAAAATTTGGAGGAAACAAAGCAAAAGTAGAAGTCCCCAGCTCAGAGGCACAGTTGTACTGCAAAGCAGATTAGTCTGAATGTCTGCAGTTAGGCTGTCTTGTTTTGAGTTCCCTCCTCCTCCTCGAGGAGAAACAGTCGGGTGACTCATGACCTCTTCTGGGAGTCAAGGAAATATGCCTGCACAGGGCTCCAGTGCTAATCTTGTGTTCTTTGAGAGCTCGTTCGTGCCTCTACGTTGTGCTATATTGTGTCTTGATTCCTAATATGAAAACCACAGCAGTGTTCATCATTCTTCCCAAACGTGGGTAGAGATGGCAAAGAGTCTGAACAGGATCTGCTCTTTTTGGACCAAAGGTCTGTATTTCAGATAGTTTTCTTTCACAACAGTGCAGGGTGGGCTTGAACATCTTTTTCAGTGAAAATGCTGAAATGATTCAGTGAAATGATTTAATAGGTAACCTGTACTGAACTCTACAAAACTTAAACCACGCATTTTTAAATTTTTTTTTTAAAGGGGGAAATTTGGGGGATATTTGTCTTCAAGAAGGTCAAACCAGAATACAATTTTGATATTTAAAGGGCCCCCAAATTCGTTACTTTTTTTCCTTTTCAAAGGAGGGGGATGGAAGGGGAAGCCACACCAAAACAAACCAACATTTTATGCCAAGAAAAATCAAAGCAAATTCCCCACTTCTTTCAGGAAATATTTACCAACTTCTGACCAGGAGTTCCTCTGATCACAATATTCAGGATTAAGTCCAGCATAGAGTGATGTACTGCCAGCATGGATGCCAGTGCTTCCTTCTGCAGCCAGTCTGGGCGGCTGACTGGTTTTTTGCAGATCAAAGATTTTGCCAGCCCTCCCCACAAAGCAGGCATGTCCTGGTTAGGGCTTGTTGCCTTTATGCCACTGACTGTAACCATCACAGCGTAACTTCATGTTAAGGTCATCATCCCGTTTTCATAAAGCAGATCTGATGCCAGTGCCATCATGGCAGGTCTCATCCCATGGCCATCACATGTTGATATCCAGCACAGTGAGCTATCTAGCCGAGATCAAATCCAACTTGCATCTTACACCATGAGTTTTCATGGGGCTTTGCTTGATTACTTGGGGAACAGAGGGAGAACTGGGGAAAAGAAGGTCTCAGGCGGAGATCCAGTTATGTGCATAAGATGAACGGGTGACATTAGAGATGATATATACAGTCAAACCAGCCAGCACTTCAACAAAAACCTGAATGATTTTGGAAGTTCTCCATAGGAATGATGCTTTGAGAGGGTATATAGGTCTAATGATCTTGACCGTGTTCTTCATCTGGCTCTAAAAGCTAAGCAACTCTGAGGTTCCTCCATCAGGAGGACACCATACTAATCTGTGGGGGGTTGCATGAAGTGTCCGTGTTATCGCCAGCGTCTGGATACACAGAGAGCTTTTAATCTGGCATGGCATGGCATCCAAAAGAGAGCACTGCGTCTGAATCTTCAAAGAAGCTCTTGTCTCATCGGCTTCCAGTTGTGTTTATTGGCAACCTGCAGCGTGTTGCCATGCAGCTGGTGTGCAAGCTGAGGAGAACATAAACAGCGCAGTTGGGAGACAACACACGCTGCTCCCAAAAAGAAAAAAAAGTCTGAAATACAGCAGCAGCCACAGAAAAACACACATTTTGATGAAAATTCCATATGGAAACAAAACAAAACAGAGAGCCAATCTCCCAAATGGTTATTTTTATGGCAAACTTTACCCCTTCTCTAATGATTCCTCTTCCACAAACTTCAACTGTAATTCCTCACCACTGTCTAAGCTGTTTGGAAACCTACAGGCATGGATCTAGCCCTCAGTTAGCCTTTTTGGATGCCACCATCCTGCAGGGAAGGTGTGCCCGGACCACCTTTGCTTTACTTTGCCTTTATTAATAGAGGCAGCTCTTGTACTCCTATAGCTCTAAGGCAGCAGCAGCAGCATACATCAACTCAAGGCTGCAGCAAGGACCACCCAGACATGCCGTTGTTGTTTAATGCCACCCGGCAACTGAGCCCCACACAGCCACTCACCCACTCCCCGCACAGTGGGATGGGGGAGAGAATTGGAAGAGTAAAAGTGAGAAAACTTGTTTGTTGAGACAAAGAGTATTTAATAGGTAAGGCAAGGGCTCCTTGCACAAGCAAAGCAAATTTGGGAATTCACTGCTTCCCATGGGCAGACAGGTGTTCAATCATACCCAGGGCAGCAGGGCTCCATCACATGTAATGGCGACTTGGGAAGACACACATCATCACTCTGGATGTCCCCTCTATCCTCCTTCTTCTTCCCCCAGCTTTATCTGCTGAGCATGACATCATATGGTATGGAACATCCCCTTGGTCAGCTGAGGTCAGCTGTCCCAGCTGTATCCCCTCCCTACTCTTTGTACACCCCCAGCCTACTCACTAGTGGGGGGCCGTGAGAGGCCGAAAAGGCCTTGGCTCCGTGTGAGCACTGCTCAGTAGTAACGAATATAATCTGTGTTACCAACATTGTTTCCAGACAAATCCACAGGCCCGTATTAGTTACTATTAAGAAAATCAACTCCATCCCTGCCAAACCTGGCACACATGCTCTGCGTACACAGAAGTGAACCTCAGAGCACAGGCCACTCACCTGTTCTGAGAGCCATGGCAGAGTGCTGCAGGCCACGTTCTTCCCAGCGCATTATGCTGCCAAGATGGCTTAATCTCCAGGTTGCCCTTCCTACCTAGATCCACTACACTTCTACCCAGCACTAGCCTTTCCTCACAACATCCAGGTCTTAAGCTGCATGTTTTCTTCTCTAGGTATCATGACAGTAGTTCATAAGAGCTGGGTTTTGCTCCAGCAGATACAACCTGCTGACACGGAAAGCATTGACTGTTTCTTTCCACTAATTGCATGCAAAGTAGTCAATCTGCCTTACCCTTCTGCTTCCCTCTGTGTGCTAAGGACTGCAGATCAGGTGCATGCCAGGAAAATAGGCAGAGGTCATATTTGGATTTTATCTTTCCGGAGAGCCTGGTGTGTCAGGAAAGAACAGGAGGTCAAAGGCAACCTTTGCCCCCTCCCGAATGCTTCAACCTCCTTGACTTCAGAGACATCTTTGTCTTCAGTGCTTGGCCTTTCCTTTACTATGTCAGCATCTTTTGCATCCATGGGCCAAGCACGTCTTGCTGTTTTAAGCTCTGCTTTGTGAGGGTGGGATATTTTCAGTTCTCCGTGTTTGGGTTGAAGAAGCACCGGCGAACGGTCCGACTGAAGCAAGTACCACAGCCGTCCTGCTGGAACAGGCCTGGGCTCTGCTTTTGTAAAACCACATGTCAAGGATCAGACATGCGAAAAGGCAAACAGTTGTTATAAAGTAATTTAGTAAATAAAATAAGGGGATATCAGCTCCCCAGCTGGAGTCATTGCAGTTCTAAGTGCTTGAAAATCATTAGTCAGGCTCTGGGAAATCCTGAGATTGTCTTAAACAATATGAGATAAGAAAATGCATTTGGGTTTCATTTAGTTGCCTATTGATATTTGAAGCATTAAAGACTCACAAGGGCTAGAAAGATATTTTTATTAAAAACTGAAGTAGAGCTTTTCAGTGGGGCTGCTTCTGTGTCTGAAGAAAGTCACAAAATGCATTAAGAATTGCTAAAACAGTTCCACAGGTTTTCAGTCTGGGAGGGGAAGCAGCAGAAGCTTTTGATGGGTAAGCACCTGGCTCCCCTAACTCCACAGGCACAAAGGCATCTGCTCCAGATTTACACCCGAGCCAGCGTGCAAGGCCACAGTTAAAGTAGAATTCTGTCAACAGAAAATCGTGCAATAAATTTAAAATTAGTATTTTCTTTGGGTTTGTCTACTAAGTGTCTCAGGTCCCTCTTTTTTTTTTTTTATGTCAGGCAGCAAAGCACAGGACAAAAGCTGTGGAGCGTTATGTAATGAATGTGACATTCACATGCCTGGGGTCATGCATTTTTGCAGTAAAGATGATTACTTCTAGTTAACTCCGTTTATAAACTGGCATGAAGATCCCATATGAAGATGAGGATTTTCTTTGGAGATATTTGTGTATCTTCAAGAATGATAAAACCTGTTAACTCATGTAATCCCTAAGTGACGGTGCTGAGGTACGGTTCGATGAGCACGGTCTGAGAATTTTAAAAAATAATCTGTATCTTCCTTATTGATACATAATAATTATAACTAAATGCACAGCAGTTTTAATTAAATTGTCAGTGTAGTGACAGGGACGTTGAAAAGGTGGTTGCAGTCGTTCCTTTTTAATGATGTCTCTTCTTGGTAATTGGGGTAATTCCAGATTTATGAGGATTAGAAGAGCCATATACCCTAAATTCTTTCTTGGAGGTTCTTGTAGGAGACTGAAAGTACTGTGTCATTGCAGTGAAACCAGAGGCAGGGTAATGACAGAGAGATAATTCTCCCTTTCTGAAATCATGTCCTATGCCTTCTGGAACATTTTCACATCTATTATATGTGCAGCTAGAGAGAGAGTGCAGGCTGCCTGTGGACACAGAGACTACACTGGCATGGAGAGAGAAATGATGGAAGAGTGTTTCTGAAGTGAAAAAGCCATGCTGCTGGTGATGGTGAGACAGGCTCCTACAGTAAAGCCTTGCCTGCTTTTTTAAATGGGCATAATGATTTGGGGCACTTCAATCTAACACACATTGAAGGTCAATGAGTAAGTTTTTAGAGGACATGTAGTTGCAGCCTGTTCAAACTCAGAATGCTGTGACGTTTCTGACATTGATGCTCAGAAATGGAGGCATCCGTAGCCAGAAGAGGGTTGGTGGAAGTGCCCAGCAAGTTCGTTTCCTTTTATTCCCTGCATTCTGCTTCACAGACCAGTCTCTTTTTGTACAGAATTTCTGTTCAGCCCGTGCACTTGTGCAGGCCAGCAGAGGAGGTGGGGCGATGGTGATGCCACGTCCTCCTGCCTGCAGCCCTGCCGCAGCACAGGGGTTAGCTCCGTACCGCTGTCACCCCTGCGCCAAGCTCAGCACTGCCCCCCAGCACCCCCCCTGCACCAATGGGATTTTCATTAATAGCTGTACACTGTGTGGCTCATTGCTTCTCCCTTACACAGCAGCGTGTAATTAAAGCTGGTAGAAAAGAGACTTTGAAACAGGAGCTGAGAAATGAGGTCTCTGGGTAGGATAAGAGGGAACGGCCAGTGCTGTGGCTCTGTCTCATGTAACCAGAAGCATCACACACTTACCTGAAGCCCTGACGGCTCCTTACTCCATCTCTGGTTCTAAGAACAGCCTTTTCATGTGTGAGAGTGAATGAACAAGGTATTGCTGTATAGGTGTCTTTCCTGTTCCTCAAGTGCCTGTCCCTCTCACACGGGGTATAGATCTCTGTGCACTCACAGCAATAAACACTACATTACTTTTTAACTCCTGCCAGCCTTTTCACATGTCCGATTCCTGACATCTGTTTTTACAAACTCAAAGTCACACCTTAACTACCCAGATGGCAACATGTTCACACACTGAAATTCTCAGCTTAGGTAACATTTCCACTGATCCCGGTGCCCCTTGATTGCAGGACGGAGGGTTTAATTCCTCCACATAATAAACACCTGCCAGCAGTGGGTGGATGCTGGGAGAGCCAAGCGCCGTGCCGGGTTGCAGATGATGGCAGCACAGCCCTTCCCAGCCACACCGGGGCTGAGGTCACACCCAGCGTGACCGGAGCTGAGTAGAATCACAGGGGTCTTCCTCCTGCTCCACATTGGGGCACGTTTTACCCACCGGACTGGTTAGCTTAGGGGTGTGGACATCCTTTCAATGAAGATCTCACTCTCTGGAGGATGCTTCATGTTTCTAAAGAAAAATTCATAAATGAAAATATAAACAGTGAGCAGAAAGTGGTAATTAATGTCCAGCGCAAATGTGCAGCATCGCTGATAATGTTGCCTGGTAACAGAGGAAGGGATGGCAGAGCCCTGCCAGGAGCCAGCAGCAGCCTGCGAGTTCTCTTCAAGGCTGAGGGTTTGCCCAGAGGAAGGAGAGGGCCCCACAGATAATGCTCTCCTCCTTAGCGACCCCCATATACAGATGTAGATGCGTGCATACTTGCATACATACATTTCTTTTGGGGCTGCAGAATGCCATCCTGAATAAATAAAAACACACACTCTCTTTTCATCTCGTACCAGACACTTGTGTTTTGCTGTGAGGTGCCTACAAAGGGCTTTGAATAGCAGTGAGTTTCAGTGAGGAAAATTTCCGCATCCTCTCCCTTTGATCATGACGGCATGGTGAGAAGGAAGCAGTCTGTCTTCATTTCTGTAACCAGGTAGGGTGCCCAACTTGTCAAGGAAAAGCAGCTCTTACCCTACCGATTTGCTTTTTATGACCTAAAGAGCATTAGAACAATTTATGCATTTGTAAGTGCTAGAAAGAGACTTGAAAAGAAAAATGGTAAAGTCCTCAGGAATCAGCAATTTTTTTCACTCCTTAGCATATTCCGTTATATGGAATTATATTCTGTTTCCCTTAGTTTTCTTTAGTGTGTTTTCTGCAGTTACAAGGCAAGTATCATTCTGGGCTCCTCCTGCAGCACATGAAGCTGTTAAATAAAATTTGTGTTCGATCAGTAAGCAAAAAATATTGTTGCAGCAACAACCAAAGTCACAAAAATACATACTCCTATGTGTACTCTCAGGCCCACCCAGGGCTGAGCCCTCAAAGCCCAGGATGGAGTCCACCCACAAACAACATGCGCTGTCAAGCGAAACGTACTCAGTAACAAAATTTCTTGTAGGGACCAAACAGATTGCATTAGGTGTGTTAATGCTGAGACAAGTCAGTCAGATGATATGAGGTTCTCATCAGCTCTCCCAGAGGTCCGAATAGCCCTTACCTGCAGATGAGTGGTACCCCAAAAGGGTGTGAGTTTTCTTGCCTTTCACAACCATCTTGTGATTCAAAAAAATTCGTTTCTGCCCAAGATGTGGCTGAAAGGTCTGGCGGGCAGCACAAGCAGTTGGAAGCCATGTACATAACACATTAATACAAAATGATATTTGCAATTCAGTCAAGAAATAGTTTGTGTCTCTACTAAATGTTTTATTAAAATGTTGATGGCATTGGTTGGAAAGGAAATAAAAGGATTTTTTATTTATAAAAGGCTTGTAAGTAATTACTAGTTCATGCAAAGGAAACTATGTGACTACAGGAAAGCCTGAAGACCTTTTTTAGCATCTGCCTCTAGCTATTTCTTAGACTGTAGAAGACTGGAATTAAGAAAACCTATTAAACAACTGGATGCCAGCTTTTTACAGTAACTGTAATCTAACAAAAGATTAACCCCTCACGGCAGTTCTGTATATGCCGCCAGTAGAAGGGTTTTGACTGAGCCATTAGAGGTGTCGCTTTCATCACAGGCTAATGACTGGATAAATAAAAAAAGCTCATCATAAAAGAGTTTCAGGAGGGTTTTTTATGGTAATAAAAATTAATTGCCTACAATCAAAAGTGAAAATGTGAGTACACAAGGGAGATCCATTATTTGAAGGGAATCATAAAAATCGGACAATTAACAAGTTACGACACGTACGAGGTGATGATACCCTGCACCACAATCCTGGTACCCCATGAAAAGGAAAAACGCTGGCTTTGTTTTGAAATTATGGAAACACTAATTGAGGACAATAAAGAATAAAAATGTAATCTTTTAAAGGCACTTTCAATTTATAGGCTGCATTATTCAGAGGACAAGTGCTGAATCCACTGAAAACTGTTTCATGTTTAAAAGCCTGACCTCTACAACTTTGGGGGGAATGATATGCAGCCCCACTTCTAATTACTTGCGGTACACGGGATCGATGGATTTTCTGTCCACTTGGGATTACCACAGGAGCAACGAACAGGGCATTTCTGAGCAAGAGACCTCGTGAAATATTACCTAGCGCATTGAGCAGCTGTGAGGTTGGAATGGGAAGGTTAGACACCCTGAAAGGTGCTTTTCTGCAACTCTGAAGCCATGAAACTGAACAGCAGCCAACCCCTTTAGAAGGCTGTGTCGGTAATGAACTGTAAAAAGTGGGGGGGTCGTTCAGAGAGATACTGCTTTATAAACAGTAGGAGAGAGACTTTGGCTAGCAGACAAACTCCTTCCAGCATCGTGATGAAGCACGCATTGTCTTCCTGCTGGGATGCTGCCCATTAGCATCAATCCAGACCACAGCGATTTGGGTCTTCCAAAGGAGCCTTTTACACTAATGACATTAACAAACATAAATTCAGATAGCGCCTTTTAACCTTACACGGCTTCTTTGTGGGTTTTATTATCGCTAAACACAACCGTAATCACAATAACAGCTCGCCTTATAGCTGAACGAGGCAGTAAAGTTAGGATGTGGAAATCTAGGGCAACTCCATAAATTGGTGTCAAGTTCATCATCCAATCTTAGTGGAAGTTTCAAGCCCTGGCAGTTGCATTGCTGATAATAAGGCAAAATACAGCTCCATGACTCCCTGCGCCGAGGAAGAAAATGTAACTGGCAAAGCCTCCTTGTTTTCCTCTTTGCTGTGGCCCTACGATACCTGGTTGGATTTTCTTCCAAAGAGCTGGGATGGCCACATGAAACCTGCAGCAGTGTTGATAGCTGTAAGGGAATGAGTCAGTGGAGGTTACTGTGAATGGTGTCCTCTCGGGTTCTCAATGTAGAGCACAACCTGGCTTGGTTTGGTTTCTCCCTGACCACCTGCTCACTTTGAGCATTTTCTGATGAGAACCCAGCAGACTAAATGCTGACCATCAGAACTTCTGTTTAATGCCATAACATGAAGCAGATTGAGCCATGGCAGCCAATGGGGGAAGTGACAGAGAAAAACAGGTAAGCACAGCAGGATGGGCTTGTGTACCATCTGGCTTCAGGAGCTTTTGTTGTTACCTGATTTTTTGCTTTTTCCCCAAATCACTTCAGCTGGGTGGTATTATCCCCCTGCAAATCAGATCTGGTTTGTAAGGTGCTAGTATTTAACTTCACATGTTAACAGTTGATAATGTCTGTCTAGGAACTCGCAATTTGAAAGGGGGTGGGTGGAAACTCGTGGAAAAGTTCATTTTTCTTTCACGTTAAATCTAATGTATCTGTAGTTTTGGCTATTTTGTTAGAACTGTGCTCTTTGGACCACATTTTTCCATCATTGTACATCAAAACATTAGTTCCTAGAAGCCAAATTTGGTCCAGAAAAGACATAAGTCAGCAAATAAAAAGTAGGAAAATTTTCCTGTAAGGTTTTTCATCCTGAGAATTGCAGAGTGAGTAACCTTTATAATGCCAAATTTAGAAGCAGATAGACCCTGTTTACCTTCATTTGACCCATGATTGGTCCAGCATATTTTGATTAGCAAGAGATCATCCAGATAATCCATTAAAAGTTTTCCGGGTTTTGTCAGCCTTCGTGAGCCTACTGGGACCAACTGGTTGGTTTGGAAAGCACCAAAATCGGCTCCTCAGGAGATCTCTAGTACAGGTTTTGGTTTTTTCTGGAGCTAAAGACTCTCACAGATAGAAGGGTTTATCTACTGATGGTTAAGATACAGTTTCACCTCAGTGGAGTATTTGAGCCAGTGCCTTGTCTATTCCAGTTCCTCCTGGATCCTGTATCTGCAGCAGTGCTTAATCTGGAATATAAACCTAATGGTGACCTTCTGCACAGCAGGAATTTACCTCACACTTGCACTGTCAAGTGCCTGTGATTTTATGGCATACGAGAAGAAAAAGGGCTTGTAAGGATCTTGAGTACCCAAATCTTTGTGTTTGCTTGTATGTCAAAGCTGTTGAAACTGGAAGGTTTCTCATGTTTCATACGTATCCATGTTCCATATACACACCCTCACCCACCCCCACCTACAGCATAACAACAAGAACAAGATGCGGTCCTAGAAACTGACAAAAATGCAAACCTCAAAGCTGCCAAATTAAGTAAATTTGTCAGAGAAGCAGTGAAAGCATCTGCAGGCTGAATCTCATGAATTTCATAAGGAAGAGAATTCCACCAAATTGGGGCCAGGCACATTCCAGATGGCACAGATGGTTTAGCAAGTGACAGATTGGAAACACAACCCAAATTATGAGCAAGTACGTAAACAGAAATCAAAATTTCTCCAATAGGTAGGAGTGCAAGTCTGAAGGGTCTTCAGAAACAATAATAACGTGTTAATTTTAAGCCTCAAAAGGTAGCCAAGTGCAATGCCAGAATAAAGATGGAAGATGACAAGTTGTGAGAAGAGCACGCAACTTTTCAGTAGCTGCCAAGGTTGGAGTAGATTCTCAACAAAACAGTGAGGCAGAAAATGGCCCCCCAAATGTAGCTATAATCCAGCCTGCAAACTGCAGATAAACAAGTCAAGATTTCGTTAACTGGCTTATTTTGCAAAACCAGCCTGAAAGCTGGATGGGGAAAAAAATGACATTGTTATGTCTTTTTTTAATCAAAATGTAATTTTGACTGACTTGTATGAGAGCCAATTTATAGATGGGTGAAAATGTGCAAATCATAAAAAAAAAAAAAGTAAGTACCCTTGACCATGTGAAGAAAATGTGTGAAACCAGTGGGAGCAATGAAAGAAGAATCAGAAGAATATTTCAGTATCAATAAGGGAGAGAAGGAAATTGCAGCAAAGCTAACCCTCAAAACAGCATATGGGGAAAAGTGAGAGGAATCATAGCGCAGAGTTAAACAAAGACTGATTATTTTATACACCAGCAATGCAAACCATCATGTGGGCTATCTTTAAATTCAAAACAGCAGAACATTTTAATTAATAGAGTAATAATGCTAATTACATCCTGGGGGCAGTCTAAGAACCTGCGAGCGTGAAAACACTAATTATAAGTTTTTGTGAGTGTTATGTATGTATGTGTGCACATATATATCTATATACACAGACACATAATACGTATGCATAAAATTTTATAGCTGCAAGCATGTCCTGCTCCCTTTAAGCCATCAGTAATACAGGTCCCACCCTCTTGGTGACAACACTGCCATCCGTTACTGGTGAATCCCTGGGTATTAAACACAGGCTATGGTCCTTATTCATGTGTGGGAATTGGTTTGGTGACCCAGTGAGAGACTGATGTAGTGCCAGAGTGATGGGGAACACGCACTGGAGCTGGCATGCTGTCTCTTAATACCTCCTAGGAGAAAAGATAATAAAAACAATGGTGGACTGTTTTTTTCGGCATGATTAGCTCTGCCATATGTTCCTTCTGCAGAGGGGCTGTGGACATGCTTTCAGCTCTGTGTTATGGATCTGGTTATGTTCCACCTCTTAGAGTGACCAATAGCTGCATACCATGCAGAGGCTGGAGCACTTCAGTAGTTCTGTGTCCCACTATGCACACATACATAACCCTTCTGGTTTCAGGGTTGCAGAGCATCATTTAATCTATGCTATTATCTGGCCAAGTGCTCTGAATGCTCTTCCCTGGGAGCTAAGTCAAACTCTGGATTTGTTTCGAGACATGACTCAGAGGAACAGTCCTACAGTAGGGATTATTCCATCATACTTTGCTGCAAAGCTGTATCATAGCTCTTCTGTCACCCCATGTCAGAAAACCTTGCTTTCAAAGAGGGTACGTGCAGCCTACGAGCAAACCACAACATGTCAGTTTGAGAAAATTAAGCGGGGGTAAAAATTAAGCATATTTATGTTGAGCAGTTTTGCCAGCTGGCCAGGCACATCACCCCTTTTTTCACCTTTTAATCTGGTCTATCTGCTGCTCCATCTCCATACCGCCTCCCTGGTTTCTTATTTTCTTGTCAGTCTCTGCCCTACTCCTTGCCCCACTGCCTCGCTGAATTTCTTTGATATTCAGATCGACTCAAATATGCTCTCAGATCAAGCAGCGGAAAAAGCAGTAATTTAAGTCACAAAGGCCCGTGCACATTACAAATCCCAGATAGGCGCTGGAGGTTTCTCTTCACATCTGCCTGTCTCCCCTCCAAACATCACCGGAATGTTTTCAGGGTCTGATAATGCCTGCCTCCTCTATTTTTCCTGAATAAGGGAGAAAAATCCCCTGTGGGGAACCCAGAGACCCCAAAGCCTCTTGTCTCCTCTGATGTGCAGCACGTGCCAATCACACGGGGAGGAGGGGAGGGAGCAGTGCTGGGGGGGATGGAAACACGCGCTTCGCTCCTTGGGTGTAGGCAGCGTGCCTGTAGCTTAATGAATTGACGGCTTTCATCTGAAGAGGGGCTCATGCAACGTCCTTAATTGGATTTCTCTGTAGAACTGTAGCTCCTAGATCATCGCCTGGAAGGGGAAGGTGGTAACTAACATGGACACGCAATATATGGCGTTGCTTCAAGTGCAGGCAGGTTTGCGACAGGGCTCCAGCCCATCAGCGCTGGAGCTGTGTGACAGCTGCGATGCAATGGCGGGCAGCTGCGTCTCAGGCACAGCAGGAGACCCTATTAAAAATATGAGAAAACTGCCAGCCTTCCTGCAAAAATGCAGCCTCCTGTGTGACAATTTGACCTCAAAGGGATGGCAGTGCGCTGAAGGAAATCTGTATTCCTACCTCACTCCCCTCCCTTGCCATTTCTAAAGTCATGGCATCCATCTTTGGGCCATGCAAGGCTCGCCCCACTAACCCCACTACCTCCATTGGGCACACAAGGCTGATGCTGGGGGCACTGGCGGCTGGTCCTCGGGGAGCACCTGGTTGTGAGGTATGATTCAATGAAATCATACCTGATTTAGGGCTACCCCAGGAAAAAAGCATTGATTGCTAATTACACGTGGCTTTAGGCTGTGGTCACTACACCTTTGAGAAGATGATTAAAGGAAAAATGCATCAACATGTTTTCTGTTTAGAAGGAAATGTTTACAAATCTCTGTGTCCCACCATCTGTGGAGGTGGTGATGTTCTTTCACTCGAGGCTTGTGAAAACATGCAGCAGGCTCTCACTGAGCAAGAAGGGGCAGATAATGAGAAATTTTCCTGATGGCTGGGAATTCCCCTGCAGTTCCTGGGATGATCATATTTTGCTCCTATTGGAGTTGCTGTTGACTTCAAAGGAAGCGAAGAGACAAAGTGGAGTTCTGCATGTACAAAAGGATGGTTTGGCCAGCACTGGCTTTGTCAGAAACTGAAAGGAGTCTTCACACCAGGAGCAGATGATTTGACCTGCCTTTTTTTTTTTTTAAATCTCTCATTATTCCCTCTGCTGTGACTGTTAATTTTTTTAAGTAATTTTGTTCTTTCCCTTTCCCAATTCCACTTTAGATGCTTGATCTTGCCTAATACTTTCTCTCTGACCTCACAGTCTGTTGCCATGGAAATTCAGCTTTGTAACTTCACTGATGGATTAGGGAGAAGACAAAAGATAGACTGAGTAGGAAATGAACCTTCATGTGCTGAAAGGCCAAGACTGTGGTCATGATTGTACTGCAACCAACTCTGAGGAAGCCACTGAAAGCAAAGTCCTGACTCTCGATTTGCTGAACCATGCCCGGGCTCAGGTTCTGGCATGGCTTGTGTGACAGCACTGAGAAAGGGGTGAAACTGGCAGCCCAGTGCTGGAAGAGGGGTTCAGCCTGTGCCAGTGCCAACCATAGGTGGTCACGTCTCAGTGGATTGCAGGCAGGTGCCAGGACTGTCATCACCATGCAGGTCCCTGCTGGGAGCAAGGGCTGCTTGGTCTCCAGTGGTCTGTACGGCTGCAAATGCAGCCCTTGACTTCCCCAAGCTGAAGCACAGCAGGCTTCTTGAAATACTTGAATTTCAGTAGAAGGCCTTAAAGAAAACCAACAAGGAAGGGCTCTCTGTTAGCATGGCAAGGCCAGATGTCCACTGAATATTTTGCCTGATTGCACCTAATGTTTGCTATAGAAAATTGTGGATGGTACCCCTCAGCCTGCTTGTCCACGAAAGACTATGCAATGATTTCATTGGTCTCCCAAGAGGGTGGGTGAGCAGCACTGCTGCCCCCGTGCAGTGTGCTGTGTGTGGTGCTGAGGAAGCGTGGATCTGGCAAGGTGCAGCACTTCGCCGAGCAGCCCCTGAGATCCCCACAGCATCCAGGACTTGCTCTGACACTTAGGTGGAATGTGACGACTGGCAACATGTGCCCAGAGCACCGTATTGATGTCACTTTGCTGGATGCGGGCCAGGCATCCAAAGGGCAGTGAGCTGGTTAATATGATAATCACGTTGCATCCTAGTCTCCCCATATGACAGCACTTTCCATTCCTGTTCATGATGCTGCCACATTTTTCTCTGAGGGCAAATGTGACTTAAGCAAAGTGGCAGAAGGGAAAGAGACTAGTCAGCACACATCAGGAAAAAAAATATCTGTGGTGAGAAACAGTAATCCTAGTGACGATAAACATCGGGAGCAACTACCACCACTGCAGGACCCAGTCAGCTGGGTCTGATAAAACTTTGAGGACTGAGAACCCCAGTAAGCAAGGAGAGTGCTGGAAAATGAACAACCAGATGAGAATCAGAAAGCCTTGGGGTGGCAGGGACTTCCATGTCCAAGCCAG
The DNA here is from genome assembly GCA_013400835.1 of Zapornia atra. Classification (NCBI taxonomy): domain Eukaryota; kingdom Metazoa; phylum Chordata; class Aves; order Gruiformes; family Rallidae; genus Zapornia; species Zapornia atra. The sequence continues at coordinate 112,088 of VZTU01009541.1, forward strand.
CAAAAAGAAGGGGGGAACTGCCATATCACCAAAAGGTGGTGCCTCTTCCCAGAAGGCAGATGGAGAATGCTGCATACAAAATTAAGAGCTGGCTGAGCATCCAGCCCTACCGAAGGGCAGAGCAGTCCTCACTCCATGATAGTTATTTGAGTTCCCTGCACAATTTCATCCCCTTGCCAAGGATTAGGGCAGTGCAGGGTCACAGCCACTCTGTGGGGACAGAGCAGGACCCAGGTGCATGTACAATGTGAGAGCCAAGCAACGGGGTTTATCTAAAACCACTTTAGGTTGATGGAAATCCTCCCACTGATGGCAGCGGCCAAAGGATCAGACGCTGAATCTGCATCTTGCCTTGACCAAACTTGAATCTTTTTTACGTGGGGCCATCTGTGTTATCCTAAGAATTTGTCAGTATTCCCAGCACTGAAATGAATTCTGCTTTCCTCCTGCCTGGTGGTTTCCTTCCCTAAGATAGCTTTATCATGGAGGTGTCACCAAGGTCCTTTTCCTCTGAGTTTCCTGCTGGCACAGAGGGACATCTCTGCATGAGTTGTCAGCTGCTTCTGCTTCTTCTGGTTTGCACAGGTTGAATTTGGTGCTGTTCCTCTCAGCTCTTGGATGCTACGTGCTGATACTGGGTTTAGGCTCACGGAAACTTGCTCCTGGTCACTTCTGATTTCTTGGTCACAGCTTGGCCTCATGAACAAGGCAAGGAGAGCATGGGTAAGGAAGAGAGCTATGATTCACTCACCCCATCCAATTACTCCTTTATCGAATGGACAACATTAACCAGCAATTCTTAGCTATTGAATCAGGTGTATTTTAATGGAGAATATAGTAACACTGCTCATGCAATACATCGCTCATGCTCTATGCTTCCCAGCATCAGCCTGAAATAGAAAACTGATTGATATCATCAGTATTTGACTGGCAAAGCTATATCACCCGCTGAACCAGAAGCACTTTCAGCTCAGTGGCAGAGTCCTCTCTTAATGTAGCTATACAATACTTCAAAAATATTTGCAATGGATTTATTTCCAGTTGGATCTAAATCCTCCAGCAAACTCTAGATTTATTACCTCTTATCGTGTGTAAAATACCTTCTTTATACCTCACATCAGCTTCCTTTCAAACCAGACGGTACTTACAGTTTATGGCATGCTACATTATAGTCACTTACCATCATACATATTGTGTTCTTCCATGACTTTAAATGTTAAAGGACACCTTTCTGCCCTATTTGAAAGGAGGGGGAGAGCAGAAAATCCATGTATTAGCAAAATTGCTGCCATTTATTTCATCACATCAAGCCAAGTATGGTTGAAATAACCAATCCATTATAAGAGAGGTAATACATCATTCATTATTTGCTGCTTGCTATGGCAAGCCACTGGCTCAGCACATATAGACTTATGGATTTGGTACGTGGAAAGCTATAATGAATGTGCAGTTGTGATGAGAAAAATTAATGCTAATATTTACTGCTCTACAGTGACAGCTATGTATCAACTGTTTCCCCTCCCTTTCTGCTTGCCCCCCGCTGTACATGCAGGCAAATGTTCCATCTATTTAATTCCATCCCAGCCATCGCCCTTTAGCAGAGCAGAAATAGAACAGAAACCTGAGGGAGGTCGTTTTGCCATGCTGCTGAGCCCTCATGTCTTTGGCTGCTGTGATGCTTGTGTGTGAGGGCAGCTGCAGAAGGAGGCTGCCTGTGTACTTCTCTCTCCGCCAAATATTTTAATCTAAATATATTGAATTGGCTGGAGGACGTCTGGCTGTGCAAAGCAACAGTGAAATTTGGCACTGAGTGGTTTGAACTATTGTAACAACATAGTATCTTATATTGGTATATATATATATATATATATAGGTGTGTATATATATTTTTATATATATATAAAATACTGTTTATTTCTCCAGATAGAAATGAAGTGGCATACAAAATAGGTAGGTAGGCGGATAGATAAATAAGTTACTATACCCTTAAAAAGCCATCTGGTTGCAGCATCCTGTAGTAAGTCCCTTTATATAATAAGTGCCTGCCTCATTCCTTGCAGGGTCGGAACGGGGCATAAGCAGACTGGATCAGCTGTGTTCTGCCCCACTTTGGGTGGGAGGAGGTCAGGGCATCATGGGGATACAACAGCCTCCCTTCCTGTGCTCCCAGGAGCTGTAGGCAGCCCTTCCGCAACTTCTTCAGGAGATGGTTGGGGGAGGGGGTTTTGCAGCTCCTGGAAAGGCAGGGGCAGGCAGGGCAGCACCAGGGCTGTGTGGCTTGTGGTGTGTGTGGCTTTCCTTGTGCTCCCTGATGCTTCTTTGCATGTAGCCTCTGAGGTTTCTTTAGAAAAAAACCAGAAATGTCCACACGATGTCCAGCCTAGCCTGGACACACTTGTCTGTCAATGCATCTGGGCATGCTGGAGGCTTGGTATTTATAGCTTCTGGACTCATTAATTAACATTCAGGAAGTGGATCCATAAACCAAATTAACCCAGAGTGATGCATCAGTACACCCTGTTGTGCAGACATTATTCCTGTACTCTTGAGGTATGGGCAGCCAGAGCACACTCCAGGATTGCCGTGTCCTGGCCAGGACATGGAGCTACTGCATGTGCACATTCCAGGCAGTTGAGACCATACTAAATGTCCTGCCCATCAGAAAGGCAGGGAGAAACACAGGGTCATCTGCCCACCAAAGAAACTTGTTTCGTAGGCCATACAACAAAACCCTGTGTGTTCCCTACTGGGATATATCTGTGGCCCTCCTGATTGCCTATCTCTTCTGCTCCTCCTTAAAATCTGTCATATCTTCTTTTCCTGCTTAAAAAAAAGTCTTCCTTTAATTAAAAAAAAAAAAGAAGAAAAAAGACTTCCTCATCCCCTGTCCCCTAAGTCCCTGGGCAAGACTGTATCAGCTTTTTTTAAAATTGCAGCTACTATTGCACTGTATAATTATTCTCAGGGTTTGAAATGTTTTCCTAATCAAATTCCCCGTTTTCCTGAATGCTGAGTTGCAGATGCTTTAAAAATACTGTTATTCACTTATTTTTAAATAAGAATGCTGTGTGTTCACTGAAAACCTGAGCTGTAAACCACCTATTAATTTGTCTCTCCACCCCTCAGCATTCCTACATCAGCCACATTAGCTACATGGGAGTTATATATGTGCACCTTGGGGAGGGGAGCAAAGCCCCATAAATATGCATACTCTGTAACCCATTTCTAAGGAGGAGAAGCTTCACTATTGCACTTGATTCCTCCAAACAGCAAAAAAAGTAATGGGCCCAAACCTGCCCTCGGCTCTGCTTCTGTAAACCCCGTGACTTCAGTGCGTTGCAGGTGCCTCAAAGGCAGATCCTGCTTCCCCTTGCATCTTGTTATGTCATGATCATCATCATCAGAGCATCAGGGTGAGATGGGGAACCTGATGGGGAATCCTGGTGGCACACGGGAGGACTGTGTGAGCTTTTTGTCCCAGAAGCATGAGGCAAAAATGGCAGAGCAGGCACCTGGGTCCTCAAGCAACTGCTGTCTTCTGCCCATAGAACTTGCCCTTGATCATCATTTCAGCATCTCAGCATCCCCTCTTTCTGATGATCTAGATATGGGCATTTCTATCTCAGTATTTCTGTATTTTCCAGGAGAGGTTGATCAGGAGCAAAACAACTCATTCATGGCTCGCTAGAGCAGTGAGCAGTTGCAGCTTTTGCAAGCATGACAAGTGAGTAATAACAGGTTTTCACATGGTGGCCCCATGTGATGTGCTCGGTGTCGGCAGGCTGTACTAGGGATCCCCAGTCCCAGGGAATGACATGAGGCACGCGGCAGTTACGTGGTGTTACATAACCGCCGCCTTTGGCTAAGGATGTGCACACAGTTTGGCTGCTTTAGGTTTTCAAGTGCAAATAATTTTAGCAAAAAAGAGACAACTAGAACTAAACCAGCTTTTCTTGTCAGTCTGTGTATCTTATATACAACAAAGACAGTTGGGGGTTTTTGAGCTCCAGACTCAAATTCCTCCTTGAACTCTCTTTTACAAGCATTTGAAGTTGGGGACTTCGCTTCCAGTGGCTCAAATTTTTTAAAATCTACTTTGTTCTTATCAAAGTTGCACAAGACGAGCACGAGTACAAATGTTTGTCCGAGGAAGGTTGGCCAGCTACAAAGGCCCTTCAGTGCCTGACGTAGCGAGGGACATCTGATCAACTTGTCTCAGTGTGAAAGCCAGAAATGTAGTGGATGATGATAAATCCCTTGGATGGTCTTTGTGAGCAGCATAACTGAGTCCTGCTCACACTGTCCTGGCTGTGATCTGGGCTGAACTTGAAAGATGGTTCTGCCCAAGCAGGCGGTGAGCAAGAATCTGGGTGAAGTCTTGCAGACATTCCCGACAGTCATCGTGTCAGGGATCCTGTCTGCCAGACATAAGAAAGAGATTAACATTACCCTAACCAGCCTATGATTATCTGATGCTATGAGTGAAAATGTCTCTTCTAGGAAAGAAGAAAGGCACAGGCCAACTCAGGAGCATGTAGGCTCTTACAACTTAACTAATGATGGAGGCGTGGGAATTGCAAATTACTCCTGTGGAAGCAAACCACAGGTACAGCTTCAGATGGATTTCTGTTTCCAGGCTTAGCCCCATTTTCCACTTGTTCCTAATTTTCCCAAGAAAGTTCCGGGGGAGGGAGGGATGGGGGCGTGGTGTGACTGTGTTTTCAGGTTTGGCCTCAGCCTAAAGGTGAATATTTCAAGAACTCTCAGCAAAATCAGCCTGGCTGTTGTTATGATATGTGGGCGTGAAGAGAAACCAGCTATTCCTATTTGTTCCGGTTGCAGCTTCTCTGACCTCATAACTCAAGAACAGCTGACGCTAGGAAATTTGAACTCAGCTTGTTTTATAGACCTCGATGATGAAGGAGAAAACAGTTCGTGTCTGAGGAAAATCAATTCAATATTTCTAGAGTTGGGAGCAATTAGAGTCGAAGGCCAAATTTTGCTTTGAAATACAGCAGCTCGCTGAAATGCCAGTCCAAGGGCAGAACTCATCTTGGCACATTTTGTACATATTCATGAAGAAATTTGGTTTTTTTCCTAGAATGTTAAACTGAGGTCAAAAGGAGGAATGTCAGATTGATTCTGAAAGGCCCAGTTCCGGCTCTGATGCCAATCCATGGGCTGAAGTGTAAATAATATGCGTTCAGCACACAGTAAATACCTTGGCCATGTCAATGGGAGGTTTCCACAATGATCAGAAATAGGATTTGGCCATGTATAGCAACTAACCTTTGCAGATAACATTATTTATTCTGGATGCATTTTTTGCATCCAGTATTACTCAGTAAGAAAGTACATGTTTTTCATTCCTATTATTCTCTGTTCCTCGGTTTCCTTCCCCTATCTTTCTCCCTACTTTTTGTCTTACAGCACCTCCTTTGTCCTTCTTTCTTCCTTTCCTTCCTTACATCAATGCTCTAAGCCTGCTATCCACAGGGTTCTCTTTAAAATCACTCCAGGGAGTGGCAGTTAAAGAGTCAATGCTTCCATTTACATGTCAGTTTTGGGCCTCAACTTGACCTTTTGGTGAGAGGAGGGGCAAACTTTCATCTTTTAGAAAGCCACAACACAAATATAGATTACATCTCATCAAAATATTATGGGATTGGACACATAAATCCATTGAGTGGGGCTTTGGGGTTTTTCATTGGGTGAACTTTGTTGTTTCTGTCAAGCTGAGCCCTTGTGTGAAATTCCACATAAAATTCCACTAAATCTGCCCCTTCATCTTCAAATAAGTTGTTTGACCCAAGAAAAATCACTGTAAGCTGTAAATGGTTAAAGAAGCAGACACGTTAAAACCCCTTAAACCCACAGTGTATTTACAGAAAGCAGATTTTTCCAGTCCCTGCCCGTTACCGGATTGTCACATGCTGCATCAAGCAAACTGCAGATGAACAGCAGTTATGAAACTGAGTCTTCCTACCCTTTAAATATCACAAGAAGCCTCCCCAAATAGCCCAGCCATCTCCTGATATCTCTTGGTTCAATTCTTTACATGGTCTGACAGCCACATGCCTCAGCAAGGCCCTCCAGGACTAGCTGAAGTCAATGTGTCCAACAGGGTTCTCATCCACCCGGTTCAAGATGATTTTACCTCTTGTGAATTGGAGTCAGAGCACTCAATCCTTATGCCTGAGCTGAGCTTCAGTGATTGTTACACACATTTAGAGTTAAGTAAATGCGATTGTGGCTTCACTTTGCATGATCAGGCATCATTTTAAATGGATTTTATCTTCATAAGCAGTATGCTGTGCACACATGGTAGGATATTTTGCCATATGTTGAGATGATGCCTCCATATGAGATGATTTTGCCCAGGGTTTGTAATGGAGACTAACAGGGAGCCTTACAAGTCTGGATTTGTATCTCCTGTCCCAGTGGAGACCATTCTGTGTGGACACTTCAGACCACTTTGGCATGCTCCATCTGATCCACAGCTCTGCCTTTTTTGGGCAGCTCGTGTCAGGAGTTTTTCCTAACTTCTGACTAGTGAAAGTCCTTCATGTGTACTGGAACAGGAGCCTATACCTAAACTATAAAAGACTGCAATTTTTCATAAGCTCTCAATAAAATGATGAACAAACACTCAATATATTTGTCTATGTTAATTAGAAACACCACTGATACACCCAGCCTTACTCCCCCACAACTGCCATTACAGCATGCAGGTGCCTGCAGGTACACAGAAAGGAGAGCTTGTCAGTCCAAAGATTTCATCTTTGGACTAGAAGGCTCTCCAGCATAATCATACACACATCACGGAGAGACATGTAAATGCACACCGCCGGGCGTCTGCGAGGAGTGGATTTGCATAACTGCCATCAGCAACGCTTATTCCAGGGATAGGGTGAGTTTGATCATCTTCATGCCTGTGAATGAATGAATGAATGAATGCATGAATGGGTGATTCAGGGTTTTTTTTAAACAGAGGTTACAATCGGCTATTTTGTCCTACCATCTAAAAATATTACTCTGTTTGTCCCTTCCCCTTCTGTCCTCCCTGTTCTCCTCCCCCTTGCAATCAGTGTCTTTGTTTAAGGCTAGTTTAAAGCTCTACAGCACTGTCTCAGGAGGGCAGTGTAGGGAGAAGCACCCATTGATATGAACCTGTTAATGAACTGTGCCACCGTGATGAGGCTGGAGCTTTGGAAGCCTTGCTCTCCACTGATGGCCTTAAGTGTGTTGTAGAAAATAGAGGGTGATTGACCTCACAGCTTCCCAGGTACAGAGCCAGCCTCAGGAGGGCTCCCAGTTGGCAGTGCTTTCAGGGTTTCCGTAGGGACCGACAATTCACATGAGCTGAGGGTCTGGGCCATTGCTCTAAAGTGCCTATGAGATGGTCAAGCATGTATTGACTGGGCTAGAAATTGAAAATGAAGGGCTAGGTGGCACCTGCTTATCCCACAAATCATGTTACAGGAAAAGACAAATTAACCTCACTCATCCATTCATCCATCCATCCATCCATCCATCCTGAAAGCTGTGATCCACTAGCTCTTTACCTCTGTCTTTTGTGGAAAAGTTAAGACCCTGTAGAGTTAAAACGCCTCTATGGAATCAGACTGGACAAGCAGAAAAAGATCTCAATCTTTATTAAACCTTAAAGGATTTTAAATAATTTCTACAGAGACCTGCTGTTTTCATCCCTGCTAGGATTTCCCTGTGATTTTTCTCCGCTGTCCCAATACAGGCTGCATGGCAGCAAGTAGGAAAAAGTGATGCTCTGTGAAAAATTAACTGTATCCTAGCCAGACCCAGGACAACCCAACACCTGGCCCCAGAGCTTGTGATGCACTCTCTTTTTCACTAGACTGCTGTTGTTCCAGAGCCACAAAGGGAGCAAGGTTTAAACTGTTCCCCTTTTGAGCAGCAATGAAGCAGAGCAGCTCTCTGCAGTGACTCAGCCTGCCCTTGGGCACGTCTCTTGCAGCCCTTTCAGAAGCCAAGAGGCAGAGCTTTACAGCTTCACCAGTTCCATTTCATCCCTGTCCCACACTCACATCAAGGTCTATATAGACAGCAAGAGCTGGTAAGATAACTCGGTGCTATGAGGATAGCCTCTTACATCAGAGGGGTCTTGCTGAGGGAAAGCGTGCTCTCCCTGTGCCTCCAGAGACACCCTATGACCTGTGACTGGGCAATAAAGAATCAGTGAAAGTCACCTGCCCCGATCAAAGCATGGTGTCGGTTGTCGTGGTGTTGGTTGTTTTGCTTTCTGACAATTCCACATAAGCCTTTCATTTTAAAAAATAAATATCTTTCTTTTCAGGGATAATTTTTATAATAAAAGGATTTTTGTTGTCATACCCACTTTCTACTCATGCCTCACCAACAGTGGGTGCTCCGGCAGCTTAAGGGTCTTTGTGTCCAGCTGCTCCCAAAGCCCTAGTGAGTGAGCAGGCAATGAGCACTTCTCTGCTTCAGCTCAGAGCTGAGCCTTACATGGCTCCCGTTTCTTCTGTCTTCTGGAAAAAATCACATCTGAACTGACTCCAAACCTGAAAAGTTTTAGCCCAGTTAAATAATTACCATGACAGTTATGTGTCTCTTAAAACCACAGGCTTCTTAGGGAACGATAATTTTGGTCAATGCATTAAGTACATTCATGCCTTTTACCATCTTTTCAGTCCTTCCTGAGCTATTCCACATACGTTTTTAACATGTGCCAATGATTTTACATATTAAAAAGAAGAGAAAGTTTGGAAATACCACTGGATAAATTAGGTAATATGATGTAATTTCAAGGAATAAGTCTGGAGAGTATTTTTTCCCCTGCGTGGCGTGTGCCACGTAGCTTGGAAGATCAGTTAGTGCCTTGAACACATGCATGGTAGGTAGATGATTTTTCAAGAGACGTGCTGGAAAAATGAAGTAGCCAAGCCTGAGCCCAGTGTGAAGAGTTATACAGGCTTTGAATCCAGTTAGTTACTAGACTCAAAGATGAATCTGGCTGTAGAAATTAAAAGTGTGTCAGAAAAAAAACAAGGCACCCAAGGCACTGCTGATAAATATGAAACATTTGTGTCTTGCTAAATGTATTTTGTCATAATTACCAGTATATGGATTTGTATTGTTCAAAGGCCTAACAGTGAATCTCCCGTGATGGATGCGCAGTAAAACAGGACTAATTGGGAGCATTAATTTAGACAGAGGCAGGACTTGACATGGAGCACCAAGTAAGAGATGCTTTGTATTGCCATAGCAAGTACAAAGTGCCTGCATGTAATTTGCAAGCTTGAATCACACCGCCTTGGCAAACAAATTGTTACAGACTGTTGCTGTGTCCTTTTTTTTTTCCTCTTTTTGTTTTATTTCTCTCCTAATAAATATCTTGGACCCAAGGTCATCTTAAGGAAATAGTTGTGATGCAATAGAAACGTGGTTGTCAGTACTCCTGTGTTTCTGGCAATGTAATTGACAGTGAATGAGCAGGCAGGAGCAGCTCTCAGCAGGGACACTTTTGAATAAATATACAATAAATAAGCACAGTGGAAGGGGCGAGTAACAAATCTGCGCAAAGAGCTGCGTGCTGTACATCTCCTCAGAAATCTTCTGTGGTTTAGGCCTGTAACAGCAGGGGTACAGGCTACAGGTTGTTTTTCTGTTCCCTCTGCTTTAGCTGCCTGCTCCCACCCTGGTCCTGGTTCAGTGAAGTGTTGGTCATGTGTGGTGCTCGTGGCATGTGGGTGATGCCACTGACGTCAGATGGAAGCCGTTCTGGCTTCAGTGCCTTCCTGAGGCAGTGCCCATAACAAGAAGTCGGACTGTGACTGCTTCAAAATACAATCTGAGGTGGGTTGCTTGGTATCTGAGGCAGTTCAGTCACTGACCGTGGTTCACGCCAGATAACTTTGTTTTAGCTACCAGATACGAGTTACCGTTGAGGAATAGTCTGGTGCCAAGCAGCTGTTCTCTATCTTTGGTATTCAAGTACTTGAGTTTTATTTATCTCCTATCTGACTGAAATGCTAATTTCTAGCAAACCAGGTAAAGAGAAGAAGTAAGCACCAAACAGTGGCGCTGAGCTGTTGTGATAGATTCAGATGTCACACCCAGCACCCAGATTTGAAGAGAACAAAAGATGAACCTTTTTACTCCTTTGACCACTCCTTCCAGTTCTTAATTGCCATTACCTGAACAGGTTGCCCACAGAGGTGGTAGAAGCCCCATCTGTGGAGACATTCAAGATCAGGCTTGATGAAGCTCTGAGCAATCAGATGTAGTTAAAGGTGTCCCTGCTTACTGCTGGGGGGTTGGACTAGATGACCTTTAAAGGTCCCTTCCAACCTAACACATTCTGTGATTCTGTGATTAATCTCCAGATCATTTCTTCTCATTTGGTCATGGGTCTTCAGTGTGCAACTATGTTTTACTTCCACTGGTTCTTTTAATGTTTCCTGTGTTCTCCTCTCAGAGTCATTTGTGCACTGAATAATCTTACTAATTGCAGAGGAGCTTTCCTGGATTTACACCCGTGCAGCAGAAGCCACCATATGTCCCAGTGGACTTTTCCTGACATGCTATCAGTAGCCATGGAATTGGTCCCTCAAGCAAGGCTTCTGTTATTTATTTCCATCCAGTCCTTTCAACTCATATTGAATGGGGATGAAACTCAGCACTTCATCTTAAAATTATGTCCTTTGTCTAATGCTCCTTGATATTCCTTCCTCTCAGTGCCCTGACCTTTACTAAGGCCATTGCTCATATATTCTCTTGGCCACAGTAGTTAACGTTAATGCAAAGTGTGTGTTCCCCTGCAGCTTGAGTGCTGGTAGGCCGCACTTGGTGCTGTGTCTCCAAACAGAATGGCTTTCCGATACTGCACTTTACTGTGGGAATAATTCCACTGCTCGGGTACAATGACAGCTGAGAATGCTTAAAAAGAGAGAAAGAGGAAAGGGAAAATGTAATAAAGCAGAAGTGTGACAACAAAACACTTATGTCAGTGTTATCGTTGTGTTTCATGGGAACGTAGCGTCTGACTGCAACGCAGCTCTTCCAGCGCCTGTCTGCCAAGGACCCTGAGTGACATTTAATTGTACCTCATTCAAAGTGCTTAACAGAAAGTTCTTCATTGGTCATTAGCTCTGCTGCACCCTCGTTTCAAGGTTATGTTTTGTATATTAATAAATTAAGCCCAGACCAAGGCAAGCCTGGATCAGAGCGCTGTAAGCAGTAAAAAGATGTTATTAGCTATTTCAGAGATGTATTTGTCTTCCCAAATGCACCACTGGGTACATTTGCACTCGTGTTGTTTCTGAGGAAACAGCCCACAGCTGTGTTTGAAGTTTGTTGCCAGTGCATCAGGAAATCTCCAGCCCTCCTTGGGACCCAGGCAATCACGTGTGTTAAGGGCAGTGCAGCGAGCCCAGGTGGTCCCACCGAGGCGGCACGGAAACTCCCAAAAATCGAATGTTCCAGTTACATGGCTGGCATTCCTGCACTTCCAGCAGGGGGAAAAAAAGAAGGTCAAATCAATAGGCTTGAAGAGCAGAGCGGTCAGATCCCAGGGCGAGAGACACATCGCATGGCAAAATGTTAGGACAAGCACTGCAGGGCTTTGTTCCTGCCATGCTTCCTCAGCGCGGGTCACCCAGGCTGCGGGTTTAGTGTAAGGGCAGAGGTGTCTGAGCATGTGGTGCTCTCAGCAGCCATCTGCGTGGCGTGGATGCCTTGCTCCTGGAAGGGAGATGGTGCAGGGGAGAGGGAGAAGGGCAGCGCTCTGACTCCTTCACCCATCAGCATCAGCTGAAGAGTAAGTACTGCTCTTTGGGAACTGTGTAATAGCCTGACTGAAGACACATTAGGCTCCCAGTGTAGTTGCTAGAGGGGGAAGGAGATAAGCCATCCACGTCATATCACCAACAACACGACTGGTATTAACGAAACAGAAGTCAAGGATGAACGAACACTGAGGCTGAGCTCACTTTCACATCAAGAGAAGATCCCAAAGGGCTGTGTGCTGACAGGGCAGCATGGGGAAGCTAGTATGTTTAATCTCCTCACAAGGGCTGTTCTGTGAACAGTCAGAAGTTGTTAGGGTTGTCAGATCAATCCCCTTCCAAAACAAAATTAAGTGTGGAGGTGATGACATTTCAGGAATGGGCAAAGCAAATTCACTCCTCAATATGAGGAGAGGCAGGTTTAACCAGAAAGGACAGACAAATAAAAGATCTTACCTGTAAAGTACTATGCGAATAATGCTGTGAGAGGGCTTATGCTTGTTACTGTTGTTCCAAACAGTGGATCCATGTCGGTGGTGCAAAGAAGCTGTGCAAGCCTGTCGTATTTAAGGCAGGATGAAGCTCTCATGACCTGAGTCCACTACCTACACTTAAACCATTTAAATAAATGACATTTCAGGTATGCCATGTGTTCCCATGAAAAGTCAAGACCGATACATGTTCAAAATACCATTTGGAAGTAGCACATGCCTATTGATAGCAGAATATTTTTTAAAACACTGGAAATGTGCGTGCAAAAAGAGACCATCCACTCAGAAAGGTGAAACGTTGTTGTGTAACTGCATTCGTGCTGAATAGGAAGTATGAAGTGCAGAAATGAACTGCAGAGTTGATGAAGCATATTTTTATAAAGTGAGATCCTCTTCTGAACTTCATATGTATTTCCACTTGAATTCCTGATCCCCTGACTAATCAAGTATGCCGCATCACCATGCCATCTCACCCTTATGTTCTTTGTGTATGATATTGCATATCTCCCCCTCTTGAATCTAATTCAGGAGCAATAACACCGAGTGAAATACAAGCAGCAGAGTCCTGCTGTCATTAGCAGAAATTATATCCGGCTGCTGCTGTGACCTTACTTATAAGAATGTACAATTTACTACACCAGGTTGGATCATCTTTCCTTCCAAACCAATACCCAGCTTCAAAGGATGGCAAAAAAATCCATAGCTCAATACCTGTGTAATCTTGCAATTCACCTAATGGAGCAAAAACACCCTTTCTTCAACTCTTCAGTGAGCAGCTGGTATTTTCAAGAAGGGAATTTGATCTTTCCCTTTTATCTTTGTACAGCCTAATGGAACACGCACCCCTGGCATTCGTTGAGTTTCAGGCATGCACCTCCATGAAGCTATGAGGGGGCTTTGCTGACCCCCTTCCTGGGCCATGAGCAGACCTCCTTGCAGAGCAGCTCACAGATCACATGTGTGGGGCTTGGTGGAGCTGGGCCACAGTGGATATTCAGGTTATTCTGAAACCAGCCTCATCTGAACTTGAAACAGCTAAGAGGCAATACAACCTTTAGTTCCAAAAGCCAAGAGAAAGCTCTTGCTAGATGTAGGAAGGACAAACAGAAATTAAAACTGCTGCCTTCTTTCCCTAGCAACCTTAACATCCATTCTGGAAGCTATGCGAACCCTATATAATCCAGCAGATAATAAGAGCAGCACGTTGCAGCTGATTTATGTGTAACCTGACATCCTCAGGCTGTGCTCACAGGAGAAAATCTGGACAGGGAAACTCTCACTACCTTTTATAGCTCAAATCTCTGGGGAATTATTCCCACTCAATAATTCCCATTTCCCCCCAACTGACCCTTTCTTCTCCCAAACCAGTAGTCAGCCCCCCGTAATGGAAATGCTGACTCCTTTGATCCTGACCTGATTTGGTTCTCAGTTGCCCGATGATAAACTGAGACAGTGTACAACTGCACAAGCCCCTTAACAAGTCCTTTACTCACTCTGAGGCACAGCATCCCTTTTCCTTAAACTGGAAAATGGTTCAAAAATCAGAGTAAAGCTTTCCTGCAGGTAAATACAATAGTTGATTTCTTATAGCATATTACCTGCTCACATAACAAATCAGTGCAAGCTCCTTATTACAAGATCTCATTTGAGATCAAGCACAAGGATAACCAGGCACTTGGAGGTAATAATGTGTGTGAAGGGGGCATAAGTAATAAATCATCCAAATTACTTTCAGCAAACAGCCGAAATGACTGAAATACCTTCAGGGTTTGTAGAAGTTAGTCAGCCTGTGCATAACTATAGCATCCCTTCTGGCTGCAGTATCAACGCTTCTGTAGCTGCAGCTGGAGAATGGGAGCACAGCCTTTGCAAGTAGGGAAAAGAATAAAGGTCTGCATCGTCAAAGCAGAGGGATCTGTGAGCGCAGCACTCTGCTTGGCCCCCTTGCCAGTTACCATACTGCAGGTTATAATATTAAAAATCAGCCATGGATCAGAAGCTGCTGGGAAAGAGGGACAGAGGGATAGGCAGCCTGTTCCTGTCAATGTTTTGTTAGAAAAGGCAAAGTCTTGAGTAAGCATCCTCAATTGATAGGTAAGTCAGTGTAAATTCCTAAGAACTGGAGGCCTGAAGAAATTAGGTTGGGAAAAAAAACTGTCATCTGGTGCTGGAATCAAAAGCCTCTGACTTGGTTACCTCCAACTGCAAGTAGGTGGCTTTTGAAAGGAGTGCAGCAGATCTAGGAGCTGTGATTTTTCAGAAAAAGGCTTCTGCATGAAGTGGCTCCCACTTCCCCATACTATCTGATGCTTTCCAGTTCAGCAGGTGCCAGACGTCTTGCCTTGCAGGGGTCAGGCACAGCTCATTGGTACCGTGCTGTCTCTCTGAGAGGCAGCAGCTCCTAGCTTGAGACAGATTAGTGCTTGCCCACTTACCCTCTAATATGGGAAAGAAAAATGCTTCCTAATGCATTACCATGGACAGGATGCCAGGCCCTGCTCTAGTCCACTCTTCATGCCAAGGAATTGTTGCTTTCTAAGGCTTGTTGTCTGGTGTTCAGTACAAACATGTTCTGAATGGCCAAAGCAGTGGAGTTCCTCTCCTGGAAAGTATTGCAATACAGAGACTACATTTCACCTTTCCAAACATCACTTTTATTTATTGTACTAAACAAATACTCAGGGTGGGATTCATCTCACCTAATTTTCATCACCTGAAAGCTAGACATCTAGTTGAAGCTCAATATCCTCTATGTGACCTCTTTTGCTAATGGCAAGAGAGGAGCCTCTCTGGGGTACCAGTCAACCTGGGGATGGGGTGAATTCCACACCAGAGCCACAGTTACCTTAGACTAGGCATGTAACTCTTATATTTCTGAAGTTACTCGCTTCTTTGGGAGGTCGTCAGAAACCTTTTTAAGATGGGTTTGAATCCTCTTTTCCCCCTTCTTAATGCTGCTTGTGAAATGGATACCCTTGCTTGAGTCAGCATCTGTGACACCAACTGCATCCTCTCTTTGGCAAGATCCTATTTTAAGCTTTCCATCAGAGGCCACAGCTATTTGTGTCATTGTCAAAACTCTTCAAAAGGTCCGGTGACATTGATGGTAGGTCTCTTAGAAGCCAAAGGTTCTGCAGTAACATAAATAGGATCAGCAGCACTAAGTGCAGGTGAAAGAAAAGCCAGCTGCACATCCTTTCTGTCTCCCTTGGCAACAGCATCCTGCCAACAAAAACTGCTGCCAAGTAAAGGCTGGAAAGGAGGGGATGTGTATTTGCAAAGCTGGGGCTGGACAAGCTTTGTGTGAGGGAGGAGCTGTCAGACCAAGGAACGCTCATATGCTTTTAAAATTGATTTTGGTTTGTTCCATGTGTTTTTGGACAAGGGAAGGCACAGACCCTCTGTCCTTTTGAAGGCTTTTCATCTGAAATTCCTAACTATGGTCTCTGCAATTTTGAGCCATATGTTTCCATCCATGCCAGCACAGGGGGAAGAAATCTGTGATGAGTTACTACTTACAGATGTGGCAGATCCTCCAGCAAAGGTTAAAATACGTGGCATAGTTCTCTAGTTACACCAGCTGTAGGTTCCTGCTAAATCATTGCTTCAGCAGCAAGCTGTTAATCAGCCCTGAGTTCTGAAAACTGCCAAACAAGCTGGTAGTTGTGAGGACCCAAGGTGGGGGTTGGGGGGATGGGGGTGGTGGTATTACAATGCACTTAATACCTTTACTTAGGAAAACATTCAAACTGGAACCAGTAAGGGTGAAAGGGCAAGGAGAAAAGGAGCATCAGCACGAGAGCACAGGCTTGCAAAGCAGATCTAAGGATATTATTTGTGGTCTGTCTTTCCACATCCCCCCAGAAGTGATCATGACCATGAAAACACTTCGTGTAACTACAGGCAAAATATACTTGTGATACAACGTACGCACCTGCCTGGCCTTCTGATAGGAGCTTCAGTCCCCAAAAATCAGCACTGGGGTCCCTGTCAGAGGCCCCGTAGCTGCTAGTGCTGTCAAATTTCACACCTATCGTCACAGCATTGCTCCTTTCTGATTTGGCCATGGCATCAAAAATGAAGTTGGGCTGCAACATGCTTGTATCCAAGACCTGAGAAAGGAGAACCTTTGCACCTGGTAGGATAGAAGGAGTAAGAGGCTTTTCTCTCTAGCAAAATATTAGGAATGAATTTTGGGATAAGCCCATAACCAAACCACTCGGGATGTTGCAGCACTCCTGGATACGACAGGGGCTCTGAATCAAAGACTGATTCTGACTCCTAGGGGATTCCTATGCCGCTCCCAAGAATCCCCCAACTTGTTGCACTCTTAACATCTGCCTCTGGCATTTGAGGGACTGGTAGGTGGCTGCAGAGGGCACATTTTTGTGTTCTCCAGGCACCATTCTTCCAGACACCCAGCTGTGCCGGAGGGAAAGAGAGAAGCAGAATAAAGGAAAGGGGGGGGGAGCAGGATTAAGGTTTTAGGAATCACAGGATCTGTGGACTTTTTTATGGTTACAAAGTAGAAATTGCCTGTTCGCCCCTGAGGAGTGAAGAAATAAAATGCAGAATATGCATTTTGATGCCAAGGAAGGAGAAGGAGAGAAGAGGATTGCTATTTCACTTTCCATATTTTCCTCTGACAGGAATATTAATATCATTAGAGATAATTGAATGAAGTGGAAAGCCTGGTGGAGGTACAGAAGCAGGAGGGAGTTCTGTAAAACCCATCCACGCACAAAAAGCTAAACGCTGCTCTGGAAGGAGGGCACTCTGCCTTGAAATAGGGACTGAACAGCCTCCCAAGGACGTGCAGCTGGGGTGCTTGTTGCTGTTTTGTTCCCAGAAAACGAGAACTGCCAGCAATCCTCTGGCATCTGAATAGACCCGTGTCAGACAAACTGTATCTGGACTTGATGGGAAACCAAGCTGGAATACCAAGCAGCCCTTCGATCTGCTGGCAGTGAGGGGGACTGGCTCTGTAAGTAATCTTGCTTTGCAGTTGCAAAGGTACTCTATAAAGGAGCAAGCCCTCTCGCTGCACAGCCGCACAAGACACGCCTGCCTGGGCTGTCTCTGTCCTCATTCCTCCAAACCAGTTCCAACAATAACAGCAACTCCTGCATGCAGCAGCCTTGCTGGGGAGAAGACGTTGCTATTTTTTTTTCCCCTTTTTCTACTGAGGGATGAAGCTTCCAAATCTGTGTGATGTGAGTAGGTGAGGATGTCTGCTGACAAGTCCAAATGATATTTTCAGGTAAGTCATTACCTTGAGCGAGCAGCTAGAGTCAGGCTCTTTCTTTTTATTACCCTCCTCTCGGTAATTACTGTTGTCCTAGATTGTCAGCGAGCCCTTTCACAGGGTTCCACGGCTCGGATGTCTGTATATGTTTAGCTGAATAGGGGATCTGAAGGATTTCTAAAGCACCTATTCTCACAGTGTCTGTGAGTCTGCCACGCAGCGCAAGAACGGATTGGGAGCTGCCTGCTCTGTAACTACACAGCACTGTCCTATTTGCATCACCCATTGTTTGAAGCACCCGAGGACAAGAAAAGAATTTTAACTTGCAGACTCAATCTCTCAAAAGTCCACGAGGGATGTGCATCTTAGAGGCAATAATGGTGGTGTTCTGCGGTGGTTTTTGTATTGGTAAAGGACCGGGACGTTCTGGCCACGTGAAAACTGTAGCTACCCTTACTGTTGTTGCAGAGGGACCCTCAGTAAGTACTGCCTAATTTGTGTTTGTGCATGTGATTTCCAGAGCTTCTGCTGGTGCTTTTACGTTTCTGCAAATAGATCTGCTACCCGGTGTGTCTCCTTCCCTGCTTTTTACCAAATACATTGTGTTTTGAAGCAGAGGTTGATCACCCTGTCTAATACTTACAGGGGAGAACAGACAGGAACTTGTAAGCTAGCACCTGGGAGTTCTGGCATGACAGCCAGCAATGGGAGGGCAGGGAAGAGAAATTTTCTAGGCAGAGTAACCTACTTTTTTTCTTTCCTCGGTTCTTCATCGTGGAGATGAAATTTGCTTTAACTCTTTGTTTGTACAAAGACTGCTTTATTGGGAGTGAAAGTCATATTGCTTTGACAGATTGCAAAGCAAGTGACTGTAACAAAACCAGTAACACATACTTTCTGCACAGTTTCTGGCTATTAAAGATCTGTTTTGCTCCCAGTAATGTTTTGGATTTGCCGAGAGACGCGCTAGAAGTTAATGGTGCTGTGAAGAAAGATTTCACTATGACAATAACATTGCTGTGGCTTTGAACAGGTTTTGCACAACCTTCTCTTGCTGTTAGTAAATCAAGACTGTTAGAAGCATGGAGAGGCTTCAGCATCCCTACAGTGCCCACGTGCACCCCAGCCATGGGTCTGTAGATAATAGGTCCTTTGTTGGATGGCTCCCCCTGCTTCCCTTGCCCACAGCAGCCTGAAATAACAAGTCCAGCAGTAGGTCTCTGCACAAAAAAATCTCTGCCTGGCTTCCTACAGCAAAAATGTTTGCCAAGCGCTGCTCGGGGTGGCTCTGTTTGTCTTGCTGCAAGGTCCGAGGCAGCAGAGGCCAGAAGGGGTCAAACGCCAGACTGAGCTTGCTGTGCGTAGTCATTCGCTGTAGAAAAAAGTTTCCACTGGATATTTGGCAATTAGGACTTGGTCCAAAGCCCGCTAAAGTCATTGGGAACCTTTCCATGGGCTTTAGATCAGAAGTTCTGTTAAGTTTGTGTTGTTTAAAGGAGGTGCTGATTCAACAGCCACATGCCCGCTCGGTCATGTCAGGCACAAAGGCTGTTCTCGAAGTGCCCATGAAGTGTCCCATGCAGCACCAGGTGGAATTAGCTCCTACATGAAGTCTTTTCATGTTACCCTACGCCAGAACCCTGGCTGCCAAGCAGGGGCTCCCGAGGTCCTGAGACAAAACAGCTGCTGGGGCCTGAATCGCTTTGTTGTTTCTGGTTTGGAGGGAGGTGGTTCTGCCTCCTGCGTGCCAATTCAAGAGTCATGAGGAAGTTCCCAAATCATAGGACCCTGCAGTTTTCCTAGTCTGGGAAAGCAAAATATTTGCAGACCCTGACTTTTCAGAGACTCGCTGAAGGCATCAACCAGAGTCTTTTAAAACAGTGCTGTAAGGGCAAACCTTTATTTCCTTCATGTGTAGAACTGTGCACACCGTTTCTGGACTCCTCGTGTGAGTGTGCAGTGGGAAGAAGCACCGCAGGGGGTTCCTGTTCCTGTTGAGATTTGAACAATTGCATCACGTTGTCAGGATGGAGTTTTTATGGCTAAATGCACACCAGCACCCTCTGTGTCTACTTTGCTGTTCTTCATCCCTGAGTTAGTTTATTTTGTACTTAATATTCCCTTCCTGGTGCACTGTGCAGGATCCCAGGATGACACCACAGTTCACACCACAGAGATGTCAGGTCAACTCAGCCTTCTCATTAGGGTTGAATGGCTTGAGTGTTGGCATAAATTAGACTCCAGAAGTGGGAATTTGACACATAACATTTGAAAGCCAAACCAGTTTCACCCCTTCTGAGCATGAGCTCCTATATCGTAAAAATGGCCCCTTATGAAAAAAACGCAGCAGTGCGAACTGACCTTTGAAAATACAATTAATTACTATGATTTGCTTACAGCAGATAGTAAGAACTACCAGTCCTTACCCCAGAGGGCTCAGGCTCTCAGTAAGATCAGTCCTAAGAGTCTTAGGCAGCCAAAACTGAAAGAGTTTGGCCAAGACCAGCAGGACTGCACTTGGGTTGGACCAAGAGCATCTTCAATGTACCACCCTCCCTGGGATATCAGAACTTTGGCCATGACAACTTGATAGCAAGCAGAAAGTTTCCTTTCAGTGGTAGTCTGATGGAGGGTAAACTGAGACACCAGGGGACAACTGGTGGTGTACCCACCGTGGCCCTTCACTCAAGTCTGGGTGCATTTGTGAAGCAGAGACAGAGGTTGAGAAGGGAAGAAATTTGAAGGGGCTGGTTAAGTCCACTTCTGTGACAAATGCTTCCCGTGCCTTAGTATAGAAATTCACAACAGTAGGCTTATCCAAAGTTGCCAAACAGGGCCCTCTAATATCAGGGTCCGTGGTAAGAGTCCCACTTTATAAGACTTTGCAGATCCTAAAGTGACAGGGAAGTAAGCGGGAGCTCTGAACAATCAGGTCACCGCAAATCCAGCCAGAGCACACTTAGGTGATGATGCAGAGCATCTGATAATACCAATTCCAGCTTTACTTCTGCTTTCCTGTTGGCTGTTGATCAGTTTTAAAGCAATTAATTCTACTTAAAAGGGCCAGCAAAGCCCACCATGAAGTCCTTAATATCAACTGGTTCTCCCAAAATATATAGCACTGTCTATTTTTACAATCTGAATATTTTTTTTCCAGGCATTAGGGGGACAGATTAGCTCTGGTCATCCCTGGAGGAATTACTGCAGTCCGTCCAACTAGTGAAAAAAAAAAAGGGTCCTAAGAAGCTGTAGTTTATGGGGCCATAGGGGCTCTGCAGAGGCTGCTAAAAGGGAGCCTAGCAGGTGAGCAAAACCTGACTGCCACAGCCTGAGACAGCCTAATGTCACGGGGGTTATTGTTTATTGTCAGGTAAATTACTTCTGATGTAGTATTTCCTCTGAATAATTATTCCTACTTTACAAGCCACCTGAAGGTACTAGCTAAACGCATCTGGCTTCCCATGCCTGATGTGTGGTGACCCGCTGCCACAACAGACTGCCCCAGAGAGACCATAAATCTTCATAGCAGTGGGCTTCCGATTTATCAGTGTTTCAAGAGGTGGAGATGGATATTAGGTAGGTTTTAGCCAAAGACTGGGGTTTCTAACCCCAGGGCACAACATGTCAAAAAGCTGACAGCTTCCTTACTGCTTAAGGAATAATCCTAGAGAAAGCCATTAACCCAACAAAGATGTTTTTCTGTGCATGAGGTGGGAAAAAATGTAGTTACACAAAAAAAATGTTTAAAAAATATGTAGCAGGCTTTACAATTATAATCTAGTATCTCATAAGATCTGCCTATGTGCTGCTTCTTGTGTGCTCAGAACAGCAGGCCTGAAGTTCCCTGAAACATTATCTCCACACACCAAATCCGACATAAATTGTCATCCTTTCCTCTTTGAATTTGTTCTGTGGCAGCAACTTGTCTTGGCATGAAATATTAGCCATATGGACACCAGGATATCTGCTTTGACCTTGACCTCAGAGTAAGTCCTGCCAAAAATGTGAAGATAACTCCTGTCTTTCGTTTCCAAGAGTGATGCTCTGTGAATATAGCACGATCTGCTCTCCTGGTTGCATCTCAGGGTACAGAAAATGGGGGTTTTTACTTTGAATAGGTGTTTTGCTAAGAGCGTATCGGCTGTGGCTGGCTGGGAACTGGGAAGCAGTATCCCAGGCGATGGTTTATTTGGTAGAGATATTTATTGCAGATGTAAAAATTAAAAATAGAGAATTTAAGCATCAGTCAGTGGAAAGTGGCTCTCACTATGTTATCCAGACAGTGTTTTCATCTTCTGGATACTCAGCAAAGTAACAGGAGGCTGCTGGGGAGAAGATGAGGTGAATTTTGTTGAGCTCTGGGCTGTTCTGGTTCAGAACTGAAGATAGTGACCTGAGTAGAGCATCTGGGTGGGTAAGAGGAACGGGTCCTGCTCTGTGGGTGAGCTTTCGCACTGCTTGCGAATGGGCATGAATGATTGGCAGGATTCAGACCAAATGCATTTCATGGTATTCACATCTGCCCAACATGCAGCAGAGCTCTAGGGCTAAGTGGACACCTAATCAGAGATCCTCTTTCATTTCCCCAAGTCCTTGTCTTACTTTTTTGTGGGTGCCTGTGACCTACAGGCCTGTGCCTGTTCTCAAGTAGGTGTGGTGGTTTTGGACCTAACCAAAGGCCAAATACCCACCAAGCCGCTCGCTTACTCCCCCCTTCAGCCGAAAAGGGGGAGAAAATAGATATTAGGAGGCTTAGGACTTGAGATAAGGACAGAGGGATCCCTCTGCAATTAGTGCAATGGGCAAAACAGACACAGCACAGAATAAAGGAAAGAAAAAGGTGATTTATTACTATTTACTACAACTACTACACCCAGTGAACCGGAACGAGATAAGAAGCGGCCAGGTCTTCAAGCACCTTCCCCCCACCCCTCCCTTCTTAGCAAACTTAAAACTCATCCCGATTTTACTCCCTTCTTCCCCCCCCAACATGGCGCGGGGAGGGGCAGGGAATGGGCAGTGGGGTTCCGGTGATTCCCAACAAGCTGCTTTTCTTCCCCAGATATTACCACTTCTACTTCCTCCCCCCACCCCTCGCCTCTTC
>VZTU01009541.1:134921-177786 GCA_013400835.1 Zapornia atra
CAAAGTCACAAGTCCCTTGGCAAACCTGCTGAGGCGTGGATCAATCTTCACAGGGCATAGTGGTCTCTGCTCCCCGTCCTCATCCATGGGCTTCGGGGGGACACCCGTTTCACCATGGACTCCACCATGAGCTGCAGGGGAAACTTTCTCTTCACATTCTTCATCCTCCCCCCTCCTGCAGGCCTGGCCTTGGTGTCTGTGCAGCTTGTTACATCTTCTCACTCGCGCTCCGGTGGCAAAGTGCGCCTGCCAGCAGTTTTTTTTCTCCTATATGTGATTCACAGAGGCGTTATGACCAGCTCTGATAGGCTTGGTCTCAAATTCGGCCTTGACTGTACCAGTGTTTTTCAAAACATGGGGCTTGCAGAAAGCTGTAACTGCAGCCTACAAGAGCCACTGAAGCAGCAGTTACACTAAACTGCAACAGTAGGGTAGAACTGAACAGCATAACCACACTCATGGGGAAAACTAGCGAGCCCGGGAAGGGTGGAGAAGGAGGCAGGAAGTCACAGCCTTGACTGGAAAGGGGTCGTTACCCAATTTGGAGTCCTGCAGCTTTGGCGAACTTGTCTCCCTGATTTGTTAAGACTGTGACAACATTTTTCACCTTGACACGGCCGGTTGAAATTCACGCCAGCACAGTGCTAATGGTGCCATCTGATGATGCTCAGTGGACCATGCAAAATGGATTTATTCCGTGTGCTTCCTAGTGGGCAGAGATCCACACTACACTCGACAGCTTCAGCATATGGAAATGGTGACGTGTGATTGATGTGGTCCCTGCAGGTCACGCTAACTCCTGGTGTATTAGCCCTGCATCCTGGGGAAGCTCATGCTACTGCAGCTGCCCACGTCCATTATCTGGACAAGGAATAAATGGAAGAATTGATGTTCCCAGCAGTGTGAATCTGGCACCTCAGGAAATTATATGCGCTGCGGAGGGTGACAGGAGGCAAACTTCACACAACCCCATCCCACAGCACGTGAGCGCAGAACAGGTTATAACCAAACATTCATATATGAGTGTGAAGGGCAGTTGGGTTAGATTGGGTCAGACTCCTACTAATCACGTGGCTTTTAAAAGTGGCTGGGGTAGCTATGTCTTTGTGCTTATTTTTAACATCTGGAGATTTTCCACATCTCACACTCTAAAATAAGCGACCGGATTTTCCGAAGTTGCTAAGTAAAGGACAGCATATATAACCCTGGAAGCCCTCTCATCAGACATCCCTTCTTGACCTAATTTTCAGCAAGGGCTAAGCAGCTGCTCTCTCAAAAAACCAGATTGCTTAATGGCATCCAAGACTGGAGGCAGCCAAATATAGGATTTTGCAGCCAAAAAGAATGATCGGACTAAAGTTCCCTGCAATAATGTGGACATTCATCTGGAGGCCTGCTGGCCAAAACAAAAATGAAAACGTCTTTTGTTTCATCCCCTAAAGACTAGGATGCTTTGTAGCTTCCACAGGGAAATCACCTGCCTATTACATTTTAAAGCTCTCTACTCAGTCCATTCCACAAACTCCTCTCTCCCTTTGATGCAGAGATTCCCCCCAACCTTCCTGGTCCCCCCTCACTCTTCCCACGGCCACGGGGCCACAGCAGCCCCTGTGGGTTTTCCTTTCTCTTGCTGCTTTCCCAGAGAAGCTGACAAACCTGGATGCTAAGTCTCCTGTCCTCCTGCAGAAGATGGAAGGTATTCCTCCCTGCCAGGCACGTGAGCCATGCTGTTCCCTGTCCGCTGGTCCCTCACTGGTATCTCACTCTCTCTCTCTGTGTTCTTTTCCTCCAGGTGTTCTACTGATCTTGGCACTGACAGAAGAGCTGGTGTTTTCTGTTCAGGTACTGTCCCCCACTGTCTCCTCCTCTCAGGGCTTCCCGATGGACACTACCACTATCACGGCCATGGAAACAACACCTCGCCACAAAGACGGCCGCCCGGCAGAACCCCTTCCCACGTCCACTCGCGCCATTCCCCACCCCATCAGCCCAGCAGAGAAAGGCCCTTCCCCCGGGCAGCAGCAAGCAAATGGCCCTCACGTCGGCGAAAAGGAAACGTACCATTTATACAACCAGAGCGCTTCGTACTCCGGACAGACTCGCCCCAAGGGGAAAATATTCCAGGTTTTCAAAGGCAACTTCACAGGGTCCTCAGAGCCTTACCTAAAGACAACCCTGCACTCCCCCTTCCCTACCCTGAGGAGCCCTTTCACAGACCACCCATTTCAGCCCCAGACCACAGCGTCCAGTGATCCAAACGTCACGGGGCTGGCAAGAACTACGCACTCGGACCCTTCTCCCCACCGCAACGCCTCGGGAAGCCTTAGGGAAGCAGAGCGAGGGGACAGGGCCAAGCTGGCGGTGCAGGAGGCAGATTTTGCCACCACAACTGCTGGACCATCAACGGATCCTGAAGCAGTGTCGGTGCCTTTTAAACACACCCGCTACGGCGTGTGGGATATGCTGAGCAAAAACAACTCTTGGGTAACCTTGAATCTCAGTACAAACGTCCCTCTGTTTGCTGGCCCTGGATCTGCAACAGCAGCAGCGGGTCACTCGGTTCAGACCAGTTTTGACGTCAGCATCTCCTCCCCAGGAGCAGGAGACCCCAAGGGACCCGCTCCAACACAGCACGGTGCGGTGACTAACGCGACCTTGCTGGGCAGTGCTCTCTCTGCAGCGCCTGCCACCAGGTTGTCCAGCCCCATTTCCACGGCTGGCTCCACCGCCACCGGGAACTTCCTCAACAGACTGGTTCCTGCAGGGACCTGGAAACCCGGGGTGCAAGGAAATATCTCCCATGTCACTGAAGGGGACAAACCCCAGCACAGAGCAACCATCTGTCTCAGCAAGATGGACATTGCCTGGATCATTCTGGCTATCAGCGTACCTATATCCTCATGTTGTAAGTTAATTACTGCTTTATTTTGCTTTCTCCTTCCTTAAGATTCAGATTTTTGCCCATGATTCAAGGACCAGCTGGAGACCGAACAGAGGCAGGTCAGCTTGAGATGGACGAGAAGCAGTCACTTAACCAGATATCACATTCACCGACCAAAGTGCTTAGCTTCAAAATGCAGGGCTAAATTGTTCACACTCAAAGCATACTTGTTCTGTTGCTATTAGAAATCACTTAGTGTCTTTTTGGGCCCTCCATCTGAGGGTATAAAATAAGGCTGACCAACTCTAGAAGATGAAGCAGGTTTACTTCAAGACAATTAAGCTGTGGACCAAAAATGGTACAAGTCTTTAGTCTAGGAAGTCCTATAAGCTGCACTGGAATTGGATTTAAATGACCAGTATCTTAGGAAACAACAGTTTTCCAGTGCAATAAAATATTTTACTGCAGGCACTATCAGATTTTAATGCTGACAAAGTGCTCGTTTCCTCTATTTAATTCTGACCTTACAGCTGCCAAGGGGGCAGGAAAAGTTTGTAACCAGGAGTCAGCCACCTGCAGGACCAGGGCAGGCTGGGTTCCCAGAGCTGGCTTATGGTCTTATCATTTGACCCAAGTACAAAAAACACAGGAGAGATTGCTAGAGATCTTGTGGGTGGACGCCAGGCCCTGCTTCACCAGGTTACATCCACAAGGTACAGCAGTATCTTCACAGGGGTTTGGCTCTACAAAAACAAGAAGGAGACACCGAGTGGGTTGTGGGGTGTAATCGTGCTGCTCTATCTGGAGTGAAACAATATCCCAGCTTTTGCCACCTGAGGAAACGTAAAAAGGTGTCAGCCAATAATATTGAGTATTAAGCCTGGTATTTACAGCTACAAGCTGTCCTGATGAGAAGGCTAGACGTCTTGTGTACAGCTTATTCCTGCTGCAGAGGACAGCGCTGCACTCTCTGAGGCACAGACACCTGCTCTGCCCCTCTCCCTCTGCCCAGGCTTGCCCTGACACCTCTCTGAGCCACTTTCAGATTGCTAAAGTAGCCCAAAAAGATTCGCTTTGCTCTTTGGTACTTTCTGTCCACACAGTGAGATGAATCAGCTCCCACAGGGTCAGATAAACATGAGCCCTGGCGTGGATGAGGCTGTGGGAATACACACCTGGAGAGGGAGCAGCACCGGTCCTTTTGTCAGCTGCACATTATTGCATTGGCTCAGCATATGTTAGACACATACCCCTGGGACCATCGCTTCTGCTGTTGCCAACGTGGTTAAAACCACAAGTGTGAACAAAGCTCAAACCTAAAAGGTGGACAACCCAAATAAAGGGGAACCGAAGCAGAAGCGTGCATACATACTTCTGCAGAAGATGGAGAGGAGCAAGTGGGGTGTAGCGTGTGCAGCATTATGAGTGCCCTGTTGGCCAGTAAAAATTGAGGGTCAAATAAATCCAAGCATTATGTTTTGGGCCAGCATTCATCAGGAAAGCTGATCAGGATAGAAAGCATACAAATAAAACCCACAATACCATACAACACCAGCACAGGAGCCAGTGTGTCAGGTGGTGCATGGCTCTGCCTGCAGCATGCTGTATGTATGAGCTAATAACTAATGATAGTTATTAGTAGTTGTAGTAATAATAATATAAGCAGGCTGTTGGCAGGACTTCTAACCCACTGTTCATTAAAAGAGTGGTGTTCAAACTGTTCTTATGGAGCAAAACACATTATGAGTGCTCCTGTCCTGTTTCTTGGATTTGTCAGCTACATTTTTTTAAAAGGGCAGGTGTTACTTTGAAAATGATGGTGTACCAGCTCTAATACAACTCCTTGTTTAAGTGACTTAACTACTCACGAGTCCTGATTTCAGGACCAGGTTTCTGGGCATGGTCTTCAGCAGGGCTGTCCTTTTGAAAATCTGGGGATCCTCAGCTCTATTTCGGAGGTGAAATAGGTGGTAGGCAGGCAGGTCAGTGTTTGTTGGGTTTGGTTTTTTTAATCCACCTAGGGAATTGCTCTCATCCAAAAGTTTTGCTGTCTAAATTCAGTCAGGATAAGTACTGTTGCACAGGTATAGCTTATTCCTATAGGAGAGGAAAAATAACTTAGAGCAGCCCAAAGTACTTTTACCCAGCTGAACATGTATCAGTGTGGCTCCCCTCCGTGCTGCTCGCTGGAGGGGTGTGTTGTTTCCTGGCCCTCAGGCATCTGTGCATCTTCAGGTGCTGGTGTGCGGCATGGGGTGTGTGGTATGGGGTGGGGGGTGTTGTGTGCGGTACGGGGTATACAGTATGGGCTGTGTGGTATGGAGTGTGCAGTATGGGGGGTGTAGTATGTAGTACAGGGTGTGCGGAATGGGGTGTGCAGGACAGGGTGTGTAGTGTGCAGTACGGGGTGTGCAGAATGGGGTGTGCGGTACGGGGTGTACGGTGTGTGCGATGTGTGCAGTACGGTGTGTGCGATACGGGGGATGCGGTACGGGGTGTGCGATACTGGGTGTGCGGTGTGCGAAGGGGACTGTCGCCACCTTCCGGGCACAGGCGCCTGCAGCTGAGGACCGAAGATCCTGCGCCGGCACTTGCTGTCGTCACTTCTGATGCTGTAAGACGGATGGAGTACAGACATTTGGATTTCATTTCATCTTGAAGGGGTGAAAATGTTTTCTTCCAGCGGTTGTGGGCGTGGACTGAGGAAAAACTGCCCTGCTCCTGCCTTGGGATGCAGAAAGGGGGAGCTATCTTAGATATTGAGACTCGGCCCCATGCTCATAAACACCTGAGCTGCCCTAGGAGGGAACAAGCCACAGAGAAAGTGTCTGAAGACTCCTCTCGTAGGTCACTGATGCCCCAGAACTGTGGGTTGGCAGCTCTGAGCTCAGGCTGGCACCTTCAAGGCCAGGCCTGCGGAGAGGACAGCAAGCCCCGAGGAGCTGCTGAGACGCCTGTGAGATGGGGCAAGACCCTGCACCATGGGAGAGGCAGCCCTGAGGCAGGGAAGTCACCTCCACTACCGGGAAGGAAAGGGGAAGCTGAAGAGCAGGAACCAGAAGCCGTGCATGGCTGCAGAGCCGCAGGACTCCCATTAACTCATCTCCTTCCTCCAGCTAACCGGGAGTGTCCCTGAGTCAGCTCGCTGACCTCTGGGCTGTTTCCAGCGCCCTCTGCACAGCAGCTGGCATGTCTCTCCTGTGTCAGGAGTACTTGTGCCTTTGGGCCTTTCCCCATAATCCTTCCCCTGCCATGGCGACAGGGCTGGGAAAGCTGTCTTCTCAGGGTGCTTCTTCGCACAGCTCCTGCTGCCCAAAATCCTTAGGAGGGAAGACACACCACTGTGCTGCAGAGACACATCTGTCCCTATCCGATGCCTGATGCAGTAGGGCCCCATGCGCTGCCCACTCTCACACCTGTTATTGACAGGCACCCATTAAATGAAAACCTGTGGGTGTTTTAACTTCCATAGCAGGGGATGTGACCTGCTAACAAGGGACCACAGGAGCCCTTGGCTCCTCATCCCCGCTGGAAGAAGTGCCAGGGATGCTGAACTTCTCATGGAGGGAAGACCCTGATGGGGCTCCTTGCTGATCCATCCCCGCTGTGAGGATTTGCACCTAAGAGCAGGATGCAGCAGAGGGTTTATTCAGCATCACTGTGCTCTGGCATTTCAGCCACACTGAGGGCTGGCTGGCAGGTCCCACCAGTGGCACAGCTCAGTGGCCATAGTGCTAGCCCAAAGACCTGGACCACAGGAGCTTGTCTGCTGAAATAAGAGATGGGATTGAGCCTCCCTACCCTTAAAGTACATATTTCTTTATGGATGCAGAGGCTTCTTAGTCCCACTGAAACCTCTCAAAATGCTAGCCAGAGGAGTCATGTTTTGAATAGGAATGTGCAAGCCCCATCTACTGCGTGAACCTGGGGAAATCATTTCACCTCTTGGTACTTCAGTTTCATGGTAGCAATGTTGCTAGTGCCATCTGAGGGCTGCAAAAATGAAGCACTCTGTATCATCCCGTTCCCAGAGAAGCAAAGTCATACTTACCACCAATATCAGTATTTTCTTCATGTCACAGTTTGAGTTGGTTTTGCTGTTTCCTTCTGGCAGCCTTGAAAATTTTTCTGCACGTGCGTCTGCACATCCGTGTGTGCCTGTCTCTGCAGCGCAGAACAAGACACAATGCAAACTCATTTTAAAACCCACTGCCCCAGTCCTTGGGCTCCTAGTACTTAGGTCTCTGTAAGTACAGAGTGACAGGATAAAACGCAGAAGAACAGGACCTTGCAAATCAGATGCGCAGAAGTCGATTCGTGTCGTCAGTTCTGCTGACACGGGAAAACGCGAGAGGGAGCCTGAGCCTCCGAACGCCGGCGTCAGCAGGACTCAAAGAATGTAGGAAGAATTGCCTTGGACCTAACCCTGCTCAGCTCATGTTTCGTGCACTGGGATGTGTTCTGCAATTACCTCACCCGCTTTCTCCACCGCAGAACCTGTGAAGGTTTGCTGCCCGGCCTGGAGCAAGAGACATCCCAAGCCCTGAGTGTAATACCCAGGCGGGAGCTCAGGGGTAGCTGGAGAAGAGCCTTCTGTCTCCAGATGTCAGCGGCTGTGGTCAATAACCAAACCCATCGCCATACCTGCATTACAGCTAAGACTGTACTACTCTAGTTGGCCACAGTAAATGAGGGAAATCAAAAGAAATAACAGAAAAACCCCTCCACTATTTTGGTCACTGAGGCAAGGCTTCTGTAGAAACTTAGTTTATGGCATGATCTGCAGGCACAGGAAGAAGTAAATTACCATCCTTCAGTCTGAATATTTCCAGACTTTTAAGAGCTTGTGATATTCAGGTCTGTGAACATCATGGTTTATGTGGGAGCTGGAGAGTGGGAGAAGGGGGCATGCAGCTATGTGAGATTGGTAAAGTACTTAAGTGAGTAGAAAGAAAAGACAGAAGACTGTCGAGAAACTGTAGGGAGTTAGTAAGATCTTGTTATGCTGCATCTGTGATGCCACTATTGGATATGGTGTATAAACCTGCTGGTTTATATTTAAAAAAAAAAAAACCCAACTTTGTAAGATTAGAGAAGAGCCATGTGAGTGATTTAACAGCTGAGAAGTGCAACAGAACTCCGCTTGTGACATTAAGTAGCCCAAGAGAAGGATAAGGCCCACATATATGGGGGACATTTCTGGTAGTGGAAGCTTTTAATGAAAAAGGCAAAAGGAAACTGGGGAAGTGGTGGTTGAAGTGGGAGGTATTTAGACAACACAGGGATGTAAACATGTGCTCACAGTGAAAATTAAGCACTGGAACAAACTTTGTGGGAAAGGGAGGGATATCCGGTCACTTCATGTCCTTAAATGAAGCTGGATATTCTCCTATGAGATATGCTGTGCCTGACATACAGCTGATGGTTACATTGATAGGTGGAAGAGTCCTGGTGTGCAGGTGTTGTGCAAGGTGAGAGCAGGTGATGCACATGTTCCCACCAGCCTAGAAACCTGTGAGAACCTAATTTCTCCCATTGTGGGATGTATTATGTTTCATATGCCAGGAGGGAGAACGGGGGATGGGACAGGTAATGCAGACATAATTTGCCTTAGGGCCAGAGAGATGCCAGCATCAGAGCTAGAGCTTGTCAGCAGATCAGCCCCTGAACATGTGGGTTGACTTTTCTCCCTCCAGACTGGCAGCAGGTCAAAGGATATAGGTCAGAAATGCTTCTGAACTCTTCAAACTGCCAGTCTCCACAAAACTGCAGAGACCTCTGATGTTTCCAAACACATATCGTAATCTCTGATAGAGGGGACAGCGCTGAAGTGTCCTCGTGGCACTTACTATTGACTTTATCATGGAGCAGGCAAAGGGAGAAGTCAGTTTAGCTCTTCTGACTCCCAGAAGCATCCAGGTGAGTGCTTGAAAACCACAGTTAGCCCTTTTTTCTGCCCAAATGGGTTCTCCATCTCTGACACAGAGGTCATCCATGGAAGCCCTGAACAATAGCACTATCTTGTCCTTACAAGGACATCAGAACATTTACCAGGAAAGATAAGCTCAGTATTGCAGCTACTGTTTCTCTCTTCAGCTCTGCTGTGGTGATTAGTGTCATTCTCCCTTCCAAAGCATCTCTGCCCTCTCTGTATTTCATCCACTTAATACGTCCTCACTGGCCATCCCAACTGTCTGCCTGGAAAGAGGTTTTCCTGTAACGCACATCAGTCTAATGAGCAAAAGAGCAAAGAGATATCCAAGAACAATAAATTAAAGGGAAAAAAATGTGCTGTACCCTGTAAAGCTGTTCCCTGTTCCTAGTATTGTTCTGGAAGTGAGCAGTCCTATAGTAGCTACATTAATGTCACTAAAATATGCCCCCAAAGAGTAGTTAGTATGAGATGGAGAGGGAATAGCCCCATTTCAGCCCTACTGTCCTCTCCTTCCCTCTTAAATCAGGTCTCCTCTGCTTTGAATTGGGGCAGCTTAGGTAGACAGCCTTCTGCTAAAACACATTCTATTCCAGGAAGCTCAGGAACCCATTTTCCACGGTTTTCCACTTATTTGCTTGCATGTGGACTGAGGTCAGAGGCCAAGAGTGTAGTTAAGGGCAACAGCACTATTGCCCTGTAGCAGCACTATTGCCCTGTAGCAGCTCTATCTGTGCATGGCAAGGCCATTTCCTGCTAGAAGAGGCAGAGATCTCTCTCTTGACTCGGTGTCACTGGCTTTCCAGCCCCTAAAGCCCAAATCTGATGTGTCTCTGTCAGCAGCCACAGGGGCTTTGAAAATATTTGCAGAGCAATAGAGTTGGCTTTCCTGGGGCTCTCATGTCCTCAGGCACCTTTCAGGGAGCACTTGTTGCTGGAGCACCAGAAGGCTCTCGGGTCTGTTGGCTCTCACCAGCAACGGGGAGGACTAAATGTAGGTCCTGCTTCTCTTTCTAATCTTAATGAGCCTGCAGGCTGGGCTGGGACACGGAGAGGGTAGCAGCAAAGTAGGGAGCGAAGATGCAGCCCTTTGGGAGGGTTGGCATACATTTCCCTGGGCAGGGAGCACACTTTTGGTGGCCCCCGTAGGGTCCTGCCTGTGGTCACCGCAGCGGGAGATGCACTGGTGGCCTGTCAGCAAATGAAGTTATTTGTGATAGAAAGACTGAAGCAATATGAGTCAAAGATAATAGTGAGCTGGGTGATGACCCGCTCTTCTGAAGCATGCAGAACGGCGTGGGAGATGTTTCCATTAGTTTCAGAAGATTTATAGCACAAGCTCACCTTTCCCTTTGAATGAGACGTAATCTGCCTGAACTCAAACCCATTAGTTTGGTTTTTTTCTTAGCACCTTATTCTTTTATTTTAAATAGAGCCCTAGCCTTGCACTTTTGTATTACCATTTTACGTGAGTGGCTGGGATAAGAGATTAGACCCGTGGCATACAGGTAGCTGGGATGTTTTGTCAAAACACACAAAGCAGCCTTGACCTCTCTGCAGTCTCTTCTTTCCCCAGGGCTATAACTCTAATAAATAATTTTGGCTGTAGCTGAGAAAATAATATATTTTTTCTGCTTCATGAATATTTTCCTCTCTTCTTTTCTACCGTGAGGGGTTTAGGAATAATGGAGTGAATTTACAGCAGGGCGTTCCCTATTTCACGGGTACAAATCAAAGGAAGTCCATGTCCAGCTACCTGTCTGCCTGTATAAATCAGTTAGATGACCGCTCAGTTAATTCAGCAGGTGTAGGATAAGCACACAGAGCTTCTGCGTTTCTCCTCCGAACGAGCCCATTTGCACCCCTCAGCTCCTGCTTGAGCAAGGGCCAGCGGGGAGCAGTAGGTTCATTGCAGCGGCTTCGCCTGGCTTTTGTGCTCCATCTGAACTGGACACCAGAACCAAAAGCAGTTCCTGAAAATAACATTCAGCCAGCTCTCTGGAGGAACCTCGTCCTGGTGTCTCCACAGTCAGAGGTGCCCGTGGTCTGTAAAACACAGCTTAGGTATTAGAATGCCACCGGTTACACCACCAGTTTCATTAGCCAGGCAGCCATGTCTCAAAGGTTATAAATTCACATCCAAAAGAAAGTAAAAACTGCGTATTCTGCCTCACCTGCCTGGCCCAGGTTCAGACTTAATGGTGTGGGGTTTGTTGGGAGAGAGCCAGGTCTCACTGGGAGAGAAGGAGTCGTGTGAATGAAGGGCACTGGCTCGCTCCTGAAATACCATAAAAACCAAATCCATGGTACTGATGAGTCTTTACTGAAAGGAAGTAACTGAATTTCTGACGTGTTTCTATTGACAGCAGTTCTGCTGACAGTCTGCTGCATGAGGAGGAAGAAAAAGACATCTAACCCGGAAAACAACCTGAGCTACTGGAATAATGCTATCACCATGGACTACTTCAACAGGCATGCTGTAGAGTTACCAAGAGAGATCCAGTCCCTGGAGACTTCAGAGGTATCTCTCTTGCAGAACTGGGGTCTGAAAACTGTAAGTGAAGCCATGCTGGGAGGAGGGGAGAGGAAGTCGTATGAATAAGGCCTTGAAACCCCTGTGCATGTTCTAGGAAACAGATTTTTGAGAAGGACTCATCCCTGCACCTCTAGAAGATGGGATAAACATGTCACCCAAACTAGACTGCCATCCTGTTTCCAGGCATTGTGAATACGTTACCTGTTGCTGTGGGGTCACAGCAATTAACCACCCCTAAGTGAATTTGTTCCTGGGTTTCTCTTCCTCCCAAGTCTACGGCCAGTGCCCAGCTGTACCCTTTCTGCGTAGGAGTGCTTTTTGGGCTGGCTTCTTACTGGCAGTCTGTCCTTATAACTTGTCTGTCCTGTTGTGCATTTCCCTCACACCACCAGGCGGTGGGTAGCAGGAGTTAATAATGCAAAGAAATTTTGTGCATTTATGCCTCACGACCTGCCTGTAGCTTGTCAAATACCAGTTCAGGGGGATGAGTGTTCCCAGGATATAAAGATAAAACAGCCACCTGGGGCGATGTCTGGTGGTG
Organism: Zapornia atra; assembly: GCA_013400835.1. Classification (NCBI taxonomy): domain Eukaryota; kingdom Metazoa; phylum Chordata; class Aves; order Gruiformes; family Rallidae; genus Zapornia; species Zapornia atra. The sequence goes on from VZTU01009541.1 coordinate 146,812, forward strand.
GTGTGTACTCATCAGCCTTTACTTAAGGGATCTTGCTGCTTCAGTGGGATCATTCATATACGGGCAGGTGACACTGCTGATAGAGATGTATTCTCTGGCCTTGGAGGTAGGGGAGAAAGTTTTAGCTTAGCTCAAAGGTATTTAAAACCTAGAAATAGCAGCAAGTTTGGGCTTATGCTGAAGTGACTTTCAGATTAGCTAGCTAACTCAGCTCATTAACTAAAAAAAAAGTGTTTAAAAAGGAACGTCTGAGATGTGACTAGACAGGCGGTCACAGTTATTTCATTAACCCCACTTTGCTGGCAGTCATGCTGCTCAAACTAAGGCCTGGACTTACCAAGAACTGAATGACAGGCCTATTCACATCTAGGAGGATCTCCAAGAGCTGACATCTGAGTCATTTAAACCTGATCACAACACGACCAAACTGAGGAGTGTTGGGAGAGCGTGGAACCATATATGTGGTTTTCTGACATTAAAAAAAAAAGCTGACAATCCATCTTTGAGGAGTCAAGCCCAGCTGACAGCCAGGAAACTGTTCCAACATGTCAGGAAAGTGGGGGGAAAAAACCAAACCAAAACAAAACAAAAAAAAAAAGAATGTGATAAATTTGGTGCATCTGACTTCTGGGTCTACAGACTGAGAAGTCAGCCTCATAAAAATCAGCCTGAATATCAGAGGAGCTCTTCACCCACAGCCCCTACTGCCTAAAGAAGGGCAAAGCCGGCTCTCCAGGCAGCAGGGACTCCAAAATTCCGGCACTTTTGGAGGATTGGGAGAAACAATAAAAATAACAGTCCATTTCTCATTCGCACCGGGCAGCGGAGCGCCCCGCGTGCCCACCGAGAGCGAGGGGAGTGAAGTGCTAACCCCCTTCTCTGTCTTTCTCCTAGGACCACCTCTCCGAGCCGCGGTCCCCCGCCAACGGCGACTACCGTGACAGCGGGATGGTCCTCGTGAACCCCTTCTGCCAGGAAACGCTGTTTGTAGGACATGAGCAAGTCTCCGAGATATGACCCCGCAGCCGCCCGCTTGTTGCCGTTTGGTCTCTACTGTCTCCAAATTATAAATAAATATATATATATATATTATAAATAGAACCTTTGTGTAACCCTGAATTACAAGAAACCTTTTCAGCTTTTCTTTTCTCCCTCAGAATTGTCAGCCCCTTTTTTATAAGTGTGGTAAAACTTTACAGAACAAACTGTGGCTTTATAAAATAAAGGTATTTCTAAGCAAAACGCCTGCCAGGTGGACTGTGTTCTTCACTGTCACTTACAATCTGCTGCTAAACACACTTTCTCTGGAAGAATGTTGGGTAAAGCTGGGTTTGCTGTGGGCAGCATGTTTTGCGTACGGCATACTACATCCAATGTGACATCACTAAGCCTGGCCATGAGCATTCCTGCTCAGTGACCATCCCTCCTCCTACTGTAGAAATAGTTTGGCCAGTCCTTTATTTAAACTGCCAAGCTATGATACAGTTCAGACAGGACCAGCTTGGTTGCTCCATAGGCCTCATGTGCCAGTCTTGTATCCTTTGCATGACTCCAGCACTGCCTGAGCACCAACTGGGATGAGCCCTTCAGAGTCCCACTCCCAGTAGAAAACAGACAGGGTCTGACAGCTCAGCAGGAGGAGAGAGCAAGGGAGCTGGGCTTCAGTGGGATGATAAACAAACCTGCTGCACCCATGGGACACACAAGACTTGGGCAAACCCCTTGGGGTAGTAATGTTGCCCCATTATTTTTGTGTGTACCTTCTTCATAGAATCATCAAGGTTGGAAAAAACCTTCAAGATCATCAAGTCCAACCAACTTAAACAGGAAAGCCAAGCTCCAGCTGCTCTGCTCCAGCCCAGTGAGTCCTGAATTATTTCCTGCAGAGCAGACAGCCTCAAAAGAAGGCATGTAGAGTGTCCCCATCAAAGAAACAGAAACCTCCTTTGTATCTATTAGAAATCTTGAAATCTGGTGACTAGGGACTCCCACCAACTGAGTGCTGTGACTTTGAACATACATCCCATTTCCACACTGTTTTATTTACCTTCTGTGCTTAGACTGCTAGTGCCATTGAACCAAGCTTCCCCACACCCCAAGCTCCAAGACTCTCCTTTCTCCCTTAGGAACAAACAAGCAGTGTTTCAGAGCATTTCAGCCCTACTCAGTTAAGCCCTAGATTCCAGTTGTAACAGCGTTAGGGGAATAGTAAGGGTGAACGAAGCTTGAATGATGGATTAAAAATAGGTTGCTACAAGGAAAGACCAACATGGGACACAGAATGACTTAGCTTAAATCGATGCTTCCTCTTTGAGTAACCCAGAACTGTCACCATGGGACCAATTTTCAGTTTGGCTTCTCAAACTGCCGTTTTTGTATGGTTTGGCAAGTGAAATGGCCTCTGTCCTTTGACGGCTTGTCCATCCTCTCCCCACCTCTGTCCATCAGTCCTTGTTGGGCATTTCCTAACTACGCTCATCAGGAGCAGGCTGTGGGTCAGCAGGGAGCCAGCTCCAGCTGGCTGCTCCATGCCCCTGGCTGCTCAGGTTTATCACTTGAACACGTAAAAGGGAAGCTCAGGAAGAACAGGGTTAGGATCATTAACCATGTGCCTTGTTCAAGGTGAGCCATGGCTGGTACCAGCAAAAGGAATTCTAGCAGTGGCACATCTGGTCGAGCTGCTCCCACCTGCCAGCAGTGTCCCAGTGGCTGTGGTTACAGCAACCTGATGACTTTACTAAATGATGGCAGGAGTTGGACCAAATTGTGGTTCCACCTGGGATGGGGTGGACACAGAGGCACTGTCACCCTTCCTTTCTTCCTGTCCCACATGTACACTTCTACTGGGACAAGGCACAAATCAGAATGTGGGCCACAGGTTTCAAAAAAAAAAAAAATCAGAAAATTGTAATGTTACAGGAGCTCTTCTAGATATTTGATTTTCTGCTCCGAATCAGATTGAGGCACCACTTCCTTACAAGGTGAATGGGACAGGCAGGAAGACATGATTGTCTATGGACACAGACGAGCACTTTGGGGATACATCTTTTTGCCCAGGGATAAACACTATGCAATATGATACCTGCAATCCCCATGATCAAATACTAACCAGCCTCCTGGAAACCACTGGTTGGTTATAGAGTAAAAACTTCCTGAGGGTCTTGCCAAGAGCAAAAGCAATACTGTGATGACCTTCATCTTGTTTTTTCAACATGGAGGTGGAAAGAGAGAGCGAGGTTACAGAGAACTAAATTCAGTTCTTTGCAAAGAAGTCCCTATTTTTACATTTGCTTCCTGTATATGGTGTTGCTTTTGTAATACACTGAAAATGTTGGATAAGAAACACTGGATGATTCCTCTCATTTAGCCAGTAGTTTGCTTGGTAAACTAAATGCAGAATGCTTAGAAACTAACCAAAAATATTTGCAAAACTGTGAGATGCTGTGCAATTCCCAGGCTTCCCACACCTTGGAAATGGTGGCCTGATGGTAGGCAGTCTCACAGTTCTCAAACTTAAACAACTCCAGTGAAACAAACTCCAGCTGCGAGCCCAAACCCGGCGAGCCAGGATTAGGCGCCCACGGAAGACAGGGATTTCTCATTGTATTCCACCTCGCCAAAGACTCAGGGCCAATGGCCCTGTGCAAACCTACACTGCATTAGGACAATGCCCAACATCAGCACATTGCAGGCATTCCTGCAAAGATGCGCACACGGTAATCCTGCTCTGGAACAAGTCTGGCATCCCAGCAGTGAAGCATCCCTGTGTGGGGGTATAGAAAAACTATACCTAACATGGTACGGTGACATAGCCCACTGTACCATGACCTCGTCCTACTTACAAACCTCTAAACAACTCACCTGATTACTAGTTGCTAAAGATCGGTGACAACAAAAGGAGGGGAAAAACTCCCTGATCCCCCTCAATAGGTCTCAGGGATTGTTTCACCTTTCTCTTTTGGTTCACAGTTGTCCCACTTGGTTGCCACGTTATGCAAGTGAAACAGGCCCTTGTTGAATGGACCAGGAACAATTGACAATGTGACACTAAACCCACTGAGCAGGAGTAGATGTGAGGGTGCTTGTCCCTAGTTAAAAATCTGCTGGGTCTGAGGCAACATGCCTTGGTCGGTGGTGAAGCCAAAGCAGAGAGAAATCCAGGAGCAGCAGTGAGGCCGAGGGATCATTCAAGGCCCTGCAGGCTGGGCCAGTTCTGCTGACATCAGGTAACGTCTCCCTGCAGGAGACTCTGACTGGCATAAGCATGAGGTGCAAGCAGCCAATGCATATGAATATTTGTCTAGATACCTGTGGGTACGAGGGTAGGAAATCATCTGGGTGTCAGTGTAGAAAACACCACTGGTATTTTAACACGTACGTTGTACTGAATCCCCGTTCCGCTGTCCCTGTAAACACCATTGTGCTTTTCATCTGCCACATTTGCAGCAGCAGCAGGAGGGAGATTTCCCCTGAAATGGGATTGCTGACCCAGCGGCCGCCCAGACAATGTGACGGGTGCTCCCAGACAGCACAAAGCTCCCCTTCCAGAAAGCTGTCGCACAAAGCCGAAACCCCGCGCGAGCCCCAACCTGCTGGGCTCGGCACATCCCTCCCGCCAGTGCGGGGCAAGGCGGCCGGGCTGAGCGGCAGCGCTCGGCAGGCTGGAGCGGCAGCATGCCCTTGCCGAGGCGCCGGTCGTCCTTCTTGGGACAGCAGCCTTCTTCCTCCACGGCCGAGAGCTCGGGGCCACCCGGCCGCCGGGTGAGCGTCGGGGGTGGAGGGAGCCTGTCGAGACCTCCTGGCGTCTATGTGGGCACTGTCCCCACCGGCGGCGTGAGCAGCTTGGGCACCCGAGTGTCCCGCAGAGCCCTGGGCATCAGCAGCGTCTTCCTCCAGGGTCTGCGCAGCTCCTCTGCCGCTGTGCCCCTGACCACTGGGCTGGAGAAGGGCAGGGGTCTCTCCTATGAGAGCCTGAATGGCTGCTTGGTGGAGTACATCGAGAAGGTGCGAGCTCTCGAGCAGGTCAACCAGGAACTAGAGGAGCACATCAGAGTCTACCTGGACAAGAAAGCAGCCAGCGTGGGCAGCTGGGGAGCACTGCGGGAGAGTTGGGAGGCGATTTACCATCAGGTGAGCACCGGAGTGCTGTCGGCAGCAGGGGAGGAGGAGGGGAGCTTCAGGAGTCATTAGCAACCCCAAGCAGCAAGGGTTGATGCTGATGATGGATGCCATGCCGCCTGATTTCAAGGCGCTGTGCCCTAGACAGAGGGCTTTAAATCTATCTTCATGATAATTAGCATTATCATTTCACAGTGTGCTGTGGAAAATGCCTGTTAAGCAGGAGAATTGCCTCAGGCATCCTGCGCATGGGGGCGATTGAAATGCACCCCAAGGCATGGTAATCTGAGCTGATTAAAATGGGTGGGTTTTTTCCTTAATTTTTTTTCCTAGCTGTGGTTATTGGACTGAGCATCAAAATTATTAAAAGAAAACTGCTAGGACCGAATTAGTTTATCCCTCAACATGATATCATTACAAGCATGATTTTTTGTTGTTGTTGTTAATTAGCGATTCAGATTTGTACTTTATTCCCTTGTTTGCTTAACCACATTTTCAAAAGCTCTATTTATTTAAAAATAATAATTACATGGCTACAAATGAGTGACTCCTTTCCTCCCCCTTGTCGCCACTCCACCATCCCTTGGTCCTACCTTCTCTGTACCGCACAAGCTACAGTTTTTCCAGGAAAGCCTTTATTGCGGGGGGTTGCGAAATGATGTGTGTGCTGACCAATAAGACCAGTGAGACTTTGCAGGTTGATGTCCCACTTGCAGCAAACATGGGGCTCTGTCCCCCAAGGTCTCAGTGCATCTCGTGAGTACCAGATTCTCGACTCCCACCCAGTGGGAGCGGACAAGACCCAAAAGCGCTGGAGCCCAGCAGCACTTGTGAAGGCACAGAATATCATAGAATCATAGAATCATAGAATCGTAGGGGTTGGAAGGGACCTCAAGAGATCATCAGGTCCAACCCCCCTGCCAAAGCAGGCTCCCTAGGACATATCACTCAGATAGGTGTCCAGACGGGTCTTGAATATCTCCAGAGAAGGAGACTCCACCACCTCCCTGGGCAGCCTGTCCCAGGGCTCTGTCACCCTCACTGGGAAAAAGTTCTTCCGCATGTTGGTGCGGAACTTCCTGTGCTCCAACTTGCAGCTGTTGCCCCTTGTCCTATCCCCACAGACCACCGAAAAGGGGCTGGCTGATTCCCCCTGCATCCCCTGCTTAAGATAATTATAGACTTTAATTAGGTGCCCCCTTAGTCTTCTCTTCTCAAGGCTGAAGAGTCCCAACTTACTCAGCCTATCCTCATAGGGGAGATGCTCCAGGCCCCTAATCATATGCTTCCGGAGGGTCTTCAGAAAGCCTGAAAAACAACTTCAAGTTCCCTGGGACACTTCGTGTTACCTTGGACTGGCCAGAGTTCTACTGTGGCATAGGAAAGAGGGTGCCTTTTGACAGTGCACTGTGTTTTTAAGGCAGGCCGTCACACAGAATGCTACAAATGTTGTCCAAACCCTGAACACGGCAGCATGAGCTGTGGTGCAAGGACGGTGGCAGCAGAAATGGCCAGCTAAGCACCCATTTTTGAAGTTGTTTTCTTTACATCAGTAAACAGCGTTGCTGCAGCTTATCCTGAAAGCTCTCTGAAGTACCTAGCTGCTGAAGGCAAGGGATGCTCTGATGAATCTGGGGTGCTTACAAAAAGCCATACCCTCGAACCAAACCTACCATCTCACTGCGGGACTGTGAGGTAGCTGGGCACTTTGCGGCCACCATCCCTTGTTCCCCAGATGAGCATGTCCCATTTTTCAGTTGTAGACCTCACCTGTAAAACCTACCAGGGTTTATGGTTGTGACCAAAAAAGTAGAACCCTAAGTACTTCAGGAGGGAAGGTTTGTTTTTTCCCCATGTGAAACCCCAACATTGCGGTGCAGGTGAACCTACACATCTAAGGATTTTTCATCCAAATTGCTTTCCTTTTAACCTTCCTTTGTATTGCCATCCTGTCACCTTGCCTCTACCTCCCTTTCTTATGAGTAAATAAGAGCAGTTCATAAGGAAGTCTAGCTTGAATATGGGGTTCTTCCAGTATCAAATAAAGCTCTGTAGTAACAGCATTTTCAAGTCTCATAGAAAATAAGACCAAAAGATTAGCATCATCCTTATCTCTTTATCCATTAACACATGTTAGGGAACACACAAAGTTTTCCAAATGACTTCATGTAATAAAAGAGGCACCTCTTGGTGCATTTAGACTTTCTCTGATGTAACCTGAGCTGTTACGTACAATTCTGACTAATAGATTTCTTCACCTTTTTTTCTATTAAGCACCTAACCAATAATGGAAGTAGGATCTCATCCAGCCCAAACGCCAATTAGCTCACTTATCCTGGGGCTAATTGGCAGAAGTATCCCAGCATCACCACCTAAAGCGTCACACCTGTTAACACCAAAACCAGCTGCCACAGAAATGGCTGCAGTCACGCACAGCCAGTGCCTTCCTGCCAGGGTGCGTCCCAGTAGGAGGAGTAAAAGGTGTCCAGGAGCAAGGTGCAACAGAAATGAGAGATACCTGGCAGATAAATTTATGGATGTAATTTTTGTAAATATATTTAGATATTTTTTTTTTTGGTGTAGATGTCCACATTCACCTTAATGCCACATATCCTCCCACAAAATCTGAAGATTCATTCTGATTCCCAGCCAGTACTGTGTGCTCAACTGGGATGGGTGCCCAGCAGCTGTAAAACCCCTCAGTGCCATTCGTGTTAAGCACCTGAGAAAGCTTTGGGGTAGAAATACACAATGGGGGGTGAGGGGGTGGAGTTGTTCTAGACAGGAGCACCTTCCTCTTGCACTGCTAGTGGGCAGACAAGGGTATGGCCACGTAGGACCCTCCTGGTCCCAATATCAGAAATGTGATGGGCTTAACTCTTCAGTAGAAGAGACTGCAGAGGACCAAGGTCCCATTTCCCTCTTGCTTTTCCTGGGATGTGCTCCAGCATCTCAAATTTCAAGATTTCAGGTAGTTGTCCTCCCAGCACAAACAACCACGTGACAGCATTTCTCCCAAACACAGACCTTGGGCCAGAAATGTGGCAATGAGTGACTCAGAGGGTCCAATCGAAGGGTCCAGGAGGGGAAAAAAACATTCATGTTTCACTTCAGTAGTCAGAGCTACTGCTGCAGCAGGGGATCACAAAGGGGAGCTGAATGACGGGAAGCCACTATCCAGCCCACAGCATTAATTACCCACCCAGGGAGCAGGTGGAGACACACTAATTGGGACAGGCACAAAGTGGGAGGATTTTTTGCAAGAAACGAGGGAAATGAGAAAACCTTGCAGAGAGGAATTTATGTGACAGAAATACAAATTCATCGAATTTTACCCCAGGCATACTCCTTTTGCCAGGCTTCATCCTGGTCTTCTTGTGGAAAATTCTCTCTCCACGCAAACGTGTGTCTCCTGCAGAACAGGAGGTTGGTTGTAAAGGCAAATCTTTCCCATGCAGCAGGGCAGCACCTGGGAAAAGTGGCTGCTTGAAATAATCTCAGTGAGTTTGCGGGGAAGAGAGAGCCGCTCAGCCTCCGTGACCGTTCAATTACGGCTGCACGGGAGACACGGCGATTTATTTTGCCTCTGCGATGGCACGTAGTGCAGATTTGGATCACAGGGGCAAACACAGAAGCAGAACAAGGAATCAAGGTCCTGGACCAATTTTATCACTGCCATGACTCCTGCACGTGATGGGGAGCGTTTTGAGAGATCACTGGGATACTTTTATTTGCTCCTGCCCTTACTGCCAGCATTTACTCAGCATTAATATTAAGCCTGGAGAATATATAGGACTGACAGCCTGAGGACTCGCTACACTGGGACTTGCACACAGTAATTTATTTGCTGCGGGGCTGGGAGAGCAGCTGAGTATTATCTGCAGCGTACTCCAGCACAACCCCAGTGTCTGTAAACCAGTGGAACGGCATTCTGCCACTGATCTAAGGGCACAACAAAGTCCCAAAAAATGGCACAGAGCTCAGTCAACCACCATGTAGAGGAGGTCAATGTATTGGGTTTAGTTATATTCGCTCAGCCACCTCCAGCAGCGTAACCTTGCACTACCTTCTCACGCAGCTGTGAGGTGGAGGGGTGAGGTTCTCTCCTGGTTCTTCAGCAACTTCCCAGCTTTTATGGATCATTTCTTTAGGAGCTGTCTCCTGCTTTGAGAACCAGCCATTTTTTTGATGCAGTGCTGTTTACTTATTAAATATTAGATGTATAAATGAAGTCATGTTTTCTTGGATGTGGCAGGAATCAGCAAAGGACTCGTCAATCTTCCCAGCCTCTCCCTGGGTATCACCTTTCCCAAGGTGATGCAACAAACGCCACTCCTGCTGTCTTTGGCTCTGAGAAGGGGTTCGACACGGAAAATGTGACCAAAAGCATTACCAGTTTACTGCTTGGCATCTGAGCAGCAGGCACAGGGTTGCATCATTTTAGCCTGATTTAGCTGTGAATTACAATGTGTGGGAGGCAATGGGCTGATATAGAATCATAGAATCATCAAGGTTGGAAAAAATATCTGATCATCAAGTCCAACCATCAGCCCTTCACCACCGTAACCACTAAACCGTCTCCTGAAGCGTCTCATCTACCCATTTTTTAACAGCTCCAGGGACAGTGACTCCACCACCTCCCTGGGCAGCTGTTCCAATGCTTCACCACTCTTTTAATGAAGAAATTTTTCCTAATATCCAATCTGGCACAACTTGAACCCATTCCCTTTTGTCCTATAACCATTTCTTTCTGTGCACTAGATGAGCATCTTCTGATCTTTCCCTACAGAGGCATCATTTACTTTAACTCAAGTAAACTTAAAAGCCGGATAATTTCCCATTACATGAATAATTAAACCATGAGATTCATTATCACAGGCCACACCTAAGGCCACAAATTCAGCAGCATTCAGAAAGGGATTAGGCATTTGTAAGAACAGCAAAAGTGTACAAAGCTATTGATAATACATAATCAAGGATGTGAAAGGCATAGTAAATCGTGCAATTCCAAACTTGGTCAGATCTCCATTAAAAGTCAAAAGTTGCCAGCTGCCAGGATTAAGTTCTCCCCACAAGTGTCTGCACCACAGACCTTTTTATCAAGGCTGGAATCTGCAAACCCCTGCCTGGAAGCAGCTGGTTTTCCTTGTTGCAAATCATAACTCAGAAAACGGGGCTGTACGTCGATGCAGATTTTGATAAGATTTTTTTTTTTTTTTTTCTAAAAATTAAAACTGTGTTTTCATGCCCATAAAATCACAGGAAAAATAATAATTAAAAAAAAAATTGTTGATGCTTTATACCTGTTTCATACTACAAATATTCAGCATTAATTCCAGAGGTAAAAAAACCCCATCCTGAAAAGGTGTGTGTGCATGACACAGGCAAGTGTTGAAAGACAATGCGTGACTTAAAGGAGCTATTATTAGTAATAATATTTGCATTTTGATAACACTTCCCATCTTGGCTGTATAAATGTCACATGAGCATCAGTGAATTAAACCTCCCAGAAGTTCTGAGAAGCAGGATGGTGTTGTCCTCTGCTTTACAAGTGGAGGAGGCAATATCCAAGTCCTTGAAGCACCGCGAGCCCCCTCATTTCTTATGGATACAAAGAAGGCTGTTTCCTAAACTGCTGCAGCATCCCTTTTAGTCCATGTGTCAGCGAAGTGGCTGTGAATCTGTCTCACCAATGCTGCACATTTGCATCCAGCTGTTAATGATGTTGGGAGAATTAAACCAAACAAAAGACTTCCACTAGATGGAAGTCTCACATCTCTCCTTCTTCAGCCTAGAAAAGGGCTTTCACGGCTCACACAAACTAGGGAGAACTTCTCAGGAAACCTGGTTTCTACATAGAAGCTACCATGCAATTAATTATCCCTCAGGTTCACCGCTGGATTTAAAGCATGCACAGCTCATTTCCAGGAGGGCAAAAGGCTACTGCCCACTGGCTCCCGCTACAATGCTCATCCCTGAAGCAATCCAGACATAAGAGGGTTTGATAACGTTTTTACCTGCATAGCATGGGCCAGATTTGTGTGCAGTTTTGGAAAGCTTTGGAATTTCTTACCAAAGATTTGGTTTTAGCTGTCAGCCTGTGAAGATGGGAGTCAGGTATTAACCGAAGCCTGCTGTACGGTACCAGGGCTCCGGTAGAGTCATCCACTTGTGGTAAGAAGCCACCTCAAACGCTTCAATAAAGCCACAAAATTACTACAAAAAACCACGTTTAAAACCCAGTTTTGTTCTGCATAGAGACAGAACTCCAGGCAGTGGAAAATCAGCAGCTACTCCCTGCTTTGTCTTTTGACACAACCCAAAAGCCACTTTACACAGAATTCAGCCTCTTAAACTTAGCCTTTAACACACTTCCGAGTGGCATCGTGCAACTCACAGCATTTAGTGTTACTTTTGCTCATGGGATGTTCCCAATTCCCTCAAAGACAGTAATTTTCATCAGACTTTAGGTCAGCCATTGTAACCATAGGAGCTCATTGCCAAAGGCAAGTGGGCTTCTTGTGACAGGGCAGGGCAAATCGTGGGACAGCGCTTCTGCTCCCTGATTTGAGTCAGGAAAAAAAAAATCAAAGCTTCTCTGACTATTCATGCAGTTATGAGTTGTCACAAAGACAAAATAATTTCTGCAGACAAAAAGGAATGCGGAAAAAAAAATAACAAGAAAACAACCAAAAATTCAGAGCTTATATCAAAGAACTGCCTCCATTCTGCTGCCCTGGGAAAAGTAAAGGTATTTTTTCTGTCTTTCAAGAGAAACTCAGGCCCCTTGGTGCAAACGAACCCAAGAATGGCAGAGGAGCATGGTCCCAAAATCGTGACTCTGCCCAGCCACTCTGAAATGCAGAGGGGACAAACCGGGGGCTGGGAAGAGAGGCCAGTGCTGGCAAAGTGGGGTTGCCAAAAAGCAAAGGAAAGGAAAAAAGGGGACAAAAGGTAAAGATGACCCAGTTCTGTGTGCAGGAGAGCACATGAAGGTCTTCTGTACTCATGTGCTGTGTGGTGGGGCTGGCAGGTGTGCTGTCAGATACCATCTCTTTTGATATCCCCTGCAGCTTCTGTAACATTTCTGGCTCCTGCGCATTAGCTGCACTCTCAAATTTTCTCATGCCTAAACTGGGGCTTTTTTGTTCAGTGGCAGCATTCACAGGACCTCTCTCCTCTGTGTAGATGCTATTTTTGTGAAACGTGTTGGAACCGCGTGTCCCTGAGATGGTTTATTCCTCCATCGAATCAGTGGGTATTGCCCAAGAAATCCCACAGTTATTAAAGAAAAAATGGCCACCCTTACAATGGCACGAGTTCTGTTTCCTTTGGAAGCTGAGCTGAGCAGGAGCTGGCAGGGACAGAGCTCCAGCCCCAGGCTTCCAGCCACCTTTCTTTTCTGTTTCTAACAGCAGGTGAGAAGTATGAAAAATACTTCTTTAACTCTCACACTTCCTCAGATTTAAAAGATGTAGCATGCTTTTAATTTCAAGATCCTTTATGGACTTCTCAATGTGGAGCATAAGTTATTCCTCTAGATCTCTCCTTACCAGATACCTTCATATATTCCATATTTGTTTGTCTAAGCATTTGTAAGACATTGGAGCAGTAAGCCACTTTTTGTGATTGTTAATTACCACGTATAAATGCTTTAGCCTTGCATGTCCTCCTCTACCCTGTCACCAAGCAGCAGGCCAAAGAGCAGGCCAAAGAGCAGTTGCCATATTAAGGCAACAATGCAACTTGCAGTACTTGAGATAACTTGCCTGGACGAAGCCTTGATGTCTCCACATTGCATGGCCACTTTCACCTCAGGGGAGTAGAGTGCTTCAGCATATTTGCAATCTAATTTAGTTGCAGACTTAATTATCTAAAGAAATATTTCTGCTTCAAGAATTCTCCTGGCCTGCTTTAAAAAGCTGTACTTATTCACGTGGTGGTTTAGTTTCAATTGCAAATGTCCATAGGTGTCCCCTGAAAAAGTCCAGAGATGTTCAGTTTAGCTCCTCCAGAGCAACACGATGGAGTGTGGGATTGCAGGAGCCCCATGACATTTATTTGCAGAGATAAGTCTAATCCTGGTACCAAATCCAGCACATTTTTGATCACTTCCATAGTTCATTGCACATGTGACTCCAGGGCAGGCAGTGGTCATTTTTCTTAACCTTTTTACCATTTTATATAACCTTCTTGAATCACAACAAGCTGCTATGTCACAAGCCTTTCAAGTTTGTTTACCACTCAAGTGCCTCTTGGGCATTAAAGATACGCCCCCCCCAGAGCCATAGCAGCGATACCAGAGTCTTATTTGCACAATCTTTCCAAAGCATTTCACATTCAGTGTAATAATCTTTGAAGACTGACGGCTTTTCAGGTCTCATATCCATCGCAAGAGCTTGCAGGATCCCAGCAGAGAAGAAAAACGATGCTCTGGGAGCTTAGGACGGCTCGTGGGTGGGATGAGCAACAAGTGTTCCTTGGCTCACTGAAGAGGACAACCATGAAGAGGACTGCCAATACGGGAAGTAGAATAGGAACCACATAAGTGCTACTTAAACCCTATCTAGAAAATATAAGTGGGACTTAATTGATGAATGTACCTTGCACACTGTAACAAATACTGTCCCTCGTGGCCAGCTGATGATCAGAATAAATGTGTTTCCACAAGAAGATGAACGCTTAAGAGCAGTGAGCGGTTGGATGACATATTACAGCCTATTTGCAGGGGGGAAAAAAAAGAGGGAATTTGTATGTACAAAATTAATTGATTACTTTACATGGAACGAGTCCCTTGAACAGCTCTAGGCTAAAGGATTGTTTTCAGAATCGAAGCTATACATCTGCTTAAGATACATGTACAGAGCATGTGGCTAACGTGCCGAAGCCCTTCACTGCTTGAGCTCTGTTGTCTCTTTCTTCTAGGTGGGTGAAGCAGTCCTTGAAAATGCTCGTCTTATGCTGCACACCGAGAACATTCAAGCCTGTGCTGAAGATTTCAAAGACAGGTAGGCTTGTGGTGGCACCTATCTGGCTGTTTTCTTTGAAACTTTGCCTTGGCAAAGGTGTAAGGGAGTAACGCTTAGTGAGTAGAATGGGCTCGTTCTTTTAAGGAGAGCATTCAACCACCTTACTCAGGATGGATTTCCTAACAGCAAAATAATTATGCTGCTAGCATTATTTTGGAAGATTCTGAAGATATATAGCAACAAATATGTGCACTAGCAAAATTACTTTGGCTATTCTTTGCTATAGAGACATTGATCTCTGTCTGAGATTCGTTACTGTATTCATTCAAACTTGGATTGACACTTGATAAAGGCCAACTTGTGCATGATTTTTAGTTTTCATTTTCAGTACCACACAAGTGGGTTTGGAAATAGCAATCATTCTGCTGCAGCAGTTGAAAAGCAAAAACTAGACCACTACAAATGTCAGTGTGGAAATACCAGATAAGAACACAGAAATGGGCTGCACTGATTTACCTTGTCTTTACTGAGGGAAATGAATAGTAAAAGAAGATCTTAAGTACTGGCAAACTACTATTTTTTTAATGTGCTTGTTTGCAAAGCCTACAATGCGTAATGAGTGCATGCAGCTCTTTAAATTTTACACAGGAGGTGTGATCCTTCTAGCTTTTACTCACACTGGACTTATTCATTAACCAATAGCTTTTTTTGCAAGATCTGACACACAAACAGTATTTCAAACTAATTGGTTTTTATTTCCTATAATTTTTTATCATCCCTTAAGCTTCTCTCTCTGGTATTCTTTCCCTTAATTGTATCAAAAAGTGTGTTAATCATGTTCTTAGGTGTACCTTTTGTTTCAGAAAAGCACAACTCCGAGATACTCATTTTCTGGCCTGATGCCCAGCAAGCTACACTCATATAACTGGCAAACCAGCCACTCACATTTCCTCTTAATTTTTATACTACTGGGATTTGGTCTTAAGAATGGGCTAGGACCCTGGAACATAGACCAGACTTTCCCTCAGCGTGTCTGTTAGTAAAAACAATGCTCAATGCACACCTGTTTTCTATAACAGGTGTCTCTGAAAAGTCTTCATGAAGATGTCTGAGCGGTTATTCTCATTTTGCAGACAAGCAAATGGAGAAAAAGCCACCCATAGTCATGCAGAATATAAGCAGCAGACCTAGCAAAAGACCACGTGGCTCTCCATGCTTGTTTAGGAGTCTGATCAAGCTGATCACCACCACAGTGCACACCTCTAACTAGGCCTGTTTTATTACACTCTGAGTTAATGACAGGGTACTTCAGGCAGTAAAACCCAAGTATAGCGAGACGAGGTGAGAGCAAAGAGCATCTTCTGTGTTTCTTTGCCTCTGTCTGGAACACATGAGCTAATTAGCACAATGGTGTCATTAAAAAAAAAAAAAAAAGCTGTTTTTTCTTGCCAAGCTTTGCTGTGTTAAGGTTTGGGGGTTGTTTTTTTTCCCCACAGGTATGAAAATGAGCAGCCATTCAGAAAAGCAGTGGAAGATGAAATTAATTCCCTATATAAAGTGATTGATGATGCTAATTTAACTAAAATGGATCTGGAGAGTCAGATAGAGAGCATGAAAGAAGAGCTAACTTTGCTGTCAAAGAATCACGAAGAAGTAAGTCGAGACTCGGGACACTGCAAAGCCAATGTGTGCCTCTTTCATCTGGTTGGTATCATTCATCTAGTGCAAAGCAAGCACTAAAAAGCTCCACTTACCATGTCTGCGTGGGGGAGATTGTCCTCAAAACTGCTTCTATTTCTCTCTTTGCTGTTAACTTAAAGCACTAACCTCTCAGGCATGATCAAATTGCTTACATTTAAGTTTTTACTCTTTCTCATCTGATAAATTTGACATGGAAAAGGTGTCATCACTTCTTGCCAGACACCACACGGGGTTGCACAGTCACATATGTGGACAGCTCTGCATGACAACCGGTTTAGAGAGACATAAGGAGAAAACGCCTGTGCAGGGAACAAGCTCTGGTCCTGCTGTTCTAACACTGAGCATTGACTGGGCTCCTCTGAAAGACTCCTGCTTGGCTTAGCAAACTGCTCAGCTCCCAAAACCGAGTCTCTCCTGAACACCGCACCACTGAAGCAAGTCACAGGGGCAGGCAGCTGAAAGGGAAGCCCATTATCACCCAGTTTTGCACTGGTGTCCCACTTACTCACTGCATTCACCAGCACTATTTGCACGAAGGTGGTTTACTCCTTTTGGCAGGGGTTTCAGGATTGGACCCAAATCAGCACCTTTACTGGGTGTTCAAATACAGAGCTACTGCTAATCCCACAATAGGGATGGCAAACAATTGTGATGATGCTTTAGAAGTAAAAGAGAGAGCTCGAACCGAGATGTCTCCCAGAAGTGAGGCCCTATCCTACCTTGCAGGTTATTCCTCCAACCACAGGATTTCTGCAACACTGGCAGGAACAGGGAGACTGGGGTTGCCAAGATGAGATTGCTTCATCCCCTCCCTACTCTCACGAGTCTAATCCCAAGGTTGGCATTTTGCAGAAGTTAACCAGTGGCCCCAGCCCCACTGCACGGCACGAGAAAGAATGGAAGTTGTGTTAGATAAGAGGGAAAACAGACAACTGATAGAAATACACACTATTCCCTTCAGACTTCTATCGCAGTGATTGCTGTGAAACCAGCACAGTCATCACGGATGCTGTTCTCTCCCCATATAAATATACATGGCATAATGAGAAGAACCACTTCCAACAGCTCCTCTCACTCTGCACTCAGCCAGCAAGGAGCACTTGCGGGGTGGAAAGATGCTCCTGTCTTCAGCCATTGGGTGTATCTGAGCATTCCCAGAACCACCCGAGCACAGACCTGTTTTTTCCACAGCAGTGGCACCAGGGGAAGCCACTCAAGAGAATCACAGAATCATAGAATGGAGTGGGTTGGAAGGGACCCCAAGGGTCATACAGTTCCAAACCCCTGCCACAGGCAGGGCCACCAACCTCCAGTCATGATCTAGATAAGATTGCCAAAGACCCCATCCAACCTGGCCTTGAACACCTCCAGGGATGGAAGTCACAGAATAAAGACTGGAAACAGCTATTGCAATTATTCCAGCTGAGCTCTGGCACAATAAAGTACCAAGGAGCTTCCTGAACGAATTCAAACCTTTCTTTCCTCCAGTGCTCACAGTAGGAAATCCATGTCAGGTCCTTCTGACGCTTTTATGGGCACATTTTGAGGTTTTCCTTCTTGCAGGTTCACAATTCACATATATTTGCCCATCCCTTTTTTTCCCAGCACTGTTGCTGCCAGGAGCCGCTGCCTGCAAACAGAATTGCCAGGCCTTTCACATCACTTTTTGCTTTTGCCAATAACACGCATAAACGGGTTGATGTAAAAGGGCTGCAGTGCCAGGCAGTACAGATGCATGTGCAAATCTCATTTATTCTTCTGTTCCTGACCACAGCGTGCAACTGATGTGCTACCTTTAAGCATGTAATTCTAGACACACTTACTCCCTCCTGATGTGTTTTTGGAGCACTTGTATGCAAAGGAACAGAATGCTGTCAGAGAGCAGGAGAGTGCTCCAACATGCATAAAAGCACACGTGGCTCACACAAGCTGCAAGTGCTCCTGCTGTTTTGTACAACTTGCATCTCCCAGTAGACGTACGTCTACGTTACTGCACAGCGTGATACATTTGGTCCGTGGGTGTGCAGTGTGTGTGTATGGCTGTCTCTGACTGCTGGAGAAACCTGCCACTGCGAGAGGGCTGCTCCAGGCAGTGGCCTGGTGCAGGGTTTCAGTCTCCTTCCACCAAGGGGAACACCAGCAAGATGCCCCAGGCAGGAGCAAGGCAAATCCACATCTGAAATAAAAGCCCTCTGGTGCACTAAATCACTCATTTCGAGACACTTTTTGGGACCAAATTTAATTATTTTCTCTGTTTGTGGAACAAAAAGAGCTCTTCCTTGAACCTCTCTGAAGCTACCATTCAATTGTCCGGTTTACCTTCTTTTATGTCTGTTATTTTTGTTCAAGGATGTGAAGGTGTTATACAAGCAGCTTGCTGGATCTCAGCTGGAAGAACTTGATGTTCCCCTGGGAAGTGGCCTGGACGACATACTGGAAAAAATCAGAATCCACTGGGAGAGAGACATTGAAAAGAACCGTGCTGAGACAGGTGCCCTGCTCCGTACTAAGGTAAGTGCTCTGTAACCCATTCCAACATTAAGGGATTCAAAGCAAACACAAAGTCTGTCTAATACTCTGCAGTAACTTTAAGGGCTGAGTGTTTGGGAAGGGGAGGGGGGTTGTTAAACAAAAAAGATTGTAAAAATTTAAAGGATTTTGGTCTGAGTCCATTGGAAAATACACTCATAAATATCAGTGACTTCCTTGGGATGCCAAGAGTTAAGCAGCGGTGGAAATGACCCTGCTGATATCACAGGTATCTGTGGGTGACTTCTAAGGGCTCTGAAACGATGGCTGAGAAAAACAAACTTAATCAGTTGATACCTTCTGTGTCAGATAAGCCACAGTCATTACCCTTTTACTAGGGCCATCCCTCCACTGAACAATTTACATGGGTTTCTAAACCAAAAGGGCAGAATCCATTGCTCTACACTAATTATACAGCTATTGACTCCCTGTGGGTTTCTCCTTGAAATTGTTTCCTTTGGCAGTGGTGGGAAAAATGGGTCTGAGAAATGAAAACTGATAATGGCCATTCCTTTTAAAAGTCCTCTGCCCTCCTGATGCTGAGTCTGAAACAGCCTTTGAATGCAGCTTTTCCTCTGCCGTGAAGGATCACTCATTTTCCAGAAGGGCTGGCTGAAATAAGTATTGTTGCCCAGCTGAAGCATTAACTTCAGTGCATGACCCTTTATTTTAGAAGTCATCTCACTCTGAGTAGGCTATTACAGCAGACCATGGCACACCAATCATACCTACAGCTGTGCTACAGAAATATTTAGCAAAAACATAGACACATGCGCAAACACACACACACACACACACAGAGCCATTTCATGGTACAGAGCTGCTAGGAGAGTAGAGGGTAATGAAGCCAAAAAGTAAGGAGAAAAGCAAGAAATCTGTTTGCAAAGATATATGCAAGCCCTGGGAAGGTGTTTATTTTCAAAACAAAGAAGAAAAAAAATCCTATGACAACAGGGATACCAAAGGTGCTAGGCAATGTACAAGAAGAGGACCAGAGAAGTTTATCTCAGAGATCCCATCAAGTTTGTGGGAAGGCCAGACTTTCACTAAGCAAAGTTTTCATAAGGTTAGTCCACAGGGGCCTGATTTTCTGCTTGTAGAGCACATAGGAAGTCAGTGACACAGTAAAAAAATACATGAGCCCAGAGAGTGCCTCCACACAAAGCATACACAGCCCTGAAAAGCCAGAGCATCCTCAGTAGCTTCCTGAGATTTTCCCAAATACCTGTTCCTGGCCCACTGATGTGTTTCAGCAAAACAAGCATTAATCTGACTGCACCAAATCCTTCAGTGCCCACACTTTCCTGTCCTGTTCACTCCTCTCTCTTCTCCTTCTGTGCGAACACGCCCTCACATCTTTCTTCCCATTTCTTTCATCCCATCAATACCTGGAGTCTCAACTGCAGAAGAGCTCATGTGGGGAGAAAACTGCCAGCTCATATGAGCCTGCTGATTGGATCCTACTCTTGTGTCTTTGACTGCAGCCAACACCAGATGCTGCAGAGAAATGCCAATACCCAGGCATTACCTAACCCATCCCTACTTAACCATCTTAGTCTAAGCTCTTACTAGTTCATGTTTTTTTCCTGGTTGGGTTCGATTTTTTTTTTATGGGAGGAAGAATCAGAATATCACAGATTTCTGGAGAAGTCAGTTTCAGTTCAGAGCAAGTTCTGGTATGACATTCTAGGGGGTTTTGTCCCCAAATATACCTCTCATTAAAAGCAGATGGTGCTGATTTTTATCTTATACCGATTTTTTTTCAAACAGATCTGTTCAGATTATTAATATTTATACAGACAACAAGAGTTCTGCTAATTATGTCCAGCCCTTTTTCAACTAAGCTGGTGGACTTACGCCATCTTATGTGGCTAAGTGGCACCATTTGGTTCTCCACACTGTGAAAAAACTGTCCTTGCTCTCTTGCAACATCAGAGGAGGTGACATCACAGTCCCCTCCTCTGATCTTCATTATTGTTTTCTTCAGCCTCTCTTTGTGAGTTTTCCTTGGTCCCTGATGCTTTGATTTCCTTTCTCTGCACCCACTCTTTGGCATAGCTGTGACCAGTTGAGACCACGGTATTTGAAATGGTGTTCTAGCACTGACCTGGATGTCAGGGCAGCACTTTTGTTTCTGACCGATTCCCTTGCCTCATTTGCTTTATCTTCTGACTAATCTTACAGTCTTGGCTAGAGTTTTCACACATATTCAGGCACCAAAACATACTCATTTATACTCAAACAGAATCACATGGGATTTCTTTAGATAAGTAACCACAAATCTCCCTTCCATGGGTTTGAGCTCTACACTTTTTTGTCCATAATGCTCAAAACCTTTCCTGGATTTGACACAAGTACTTTAAACCCTTGTAAGGAAGGCATGCAAACTGCCTAGTATTTTCCCCCCAAACCAGGCTTTACTTAATGTTGTGGCTCTGTTCATTCATGTTGTTTGATTCCACGCACCCACCACTACTCATTGCTAATCTTTGTTGCTTTCTGCCATCCGTAAATCCGTTTAGCTCATGATTCATCCCCAAGGCAGTAAACCTTGAGGCATCAAGCTGTTAAACTTCTGGCATAGTATCCTCCTCTTCCTGCCCTTTCTCTGGGCCAGCTGTCGATCCATGGCAATGCTCTGCCCTGAGCACAAGATTACAGAGCTTCCCCTGCCATCCCCTACGCTAGATCTCATGAAAGGGTTTAGAAAAATATTGTCAATTATGTCAATCGTTTCTCCCTTCTTTGCTACTTTGCTAACATGATCCCAGAACTCCTAGAAGTTTATCAAAGTCACTTTCCTTCTTCAGATACCATGCTGATCAGACCCTGGATGCTGGTTTTCTATCCCTAATTACCCTTTAATTATCTTGATTGGATGAAAAATAGACATAGAGATTCTTCACTCTTGCACTATGCCTGGGTCAGAACCGCGCAGATGTGCTTGAAATTCACACACTCCTAGGAAACTCCAGCACTAAAATGGTAAAAAAATAGGAGGATGATTTCATCCTTTCCTTCCATTAATCCAGTCGTTTGTGGGCCCCACAATTTGACATAGGATTTCCCTTGTGAAGCATTTCAGGAACAGGAAGAGCAAAGTTCCCTGAAAACAGGAATTGCCTAGTGAAGAGAGCACAAAGACTACATCTGCACTTGTCTACAGAAGGAACCCCAAAGCTGAGGTCAAGTGTCATGCCCAGCAGTACTCTCCACATGGATTCTTGAGGTGACTCAGCTGTCAATACTGTAAGGAGGATGGGGACACCTTGTACATACCAAAAGCTTCAGAAGTCATTCAGTGTCTGTGCTCTTGCTGTGTCATATTTAGGGCCTTACACAGCCACCTCCGTCTATTCCATCTGCCTGTTCTGCCATTCACATCACTGTCAGATAGCTGTCACAGCTTAAGGTAACTCCTGGAGGAGTTTCAACATCACCTCTGGTGAGGGAAAACTGAATTTAGAGGTAGCATTTGGGCCAGCAGCAGGGTAAATGGGAATGAGAGATGCCAGGCTTAGGATAATGAGTGTAGGCTAGAAATTACCTTTTGCATTTGAGATTATCACATTCAAGGTGACCAAGGTATGGGATTCACATGGTGGTACCATGTGATGCATGGTGCCAGGGGGGTTTCTTTTTCATTTGATCTTACTTTTAAAATACAAAAATGCATTATCAGAAAAGCAGGACTGTGTCAAGAGGAGTTTTCAGAGTGGAATGGAAGTATTTTTCACAGTTAAACTTTAGCATCCACCAGAAGAAAACAATGGTTTGACTGAAGAATTGTTTCTGCTAGGGAGCCCAGAGCTCTGGATTGAAAACCTTGATCCCAGGCCTCATTAAAATGCAGGGAAATTTTATTTCTACTAAGGTACCTTTTCCTTCACCGATTTTCAAGGAGCCTGAACTAACCACATATAAAAAAACCACAAGCAACAAGAGCATGAAATTGCATTAGAGTATCTTAATTCAATTAACAGAAATTGTTTTTCTGCCCTCTGTGATATGACTTGCTCTCTGACTCACAGAACTGTCTGGGAAAAATCAAGGTGTGAATGCTTGTGAAATCCAAGAGACTAAGTGAAAACACTTAACTTTTAAAAATATATTATAGCATAGCTACAAGAACAACCACAGCCATGTTTTCTTTTTATAGGCCGTTTTAAGTGTCCTGGTATGAATGCTGAACAGCTTTTATCAACATAGATTATATATATATATATATACACTTACATGTATAAGCCATTTTATAGGGAAAATGTTGTAACTTTGACACTAAGTACCCAGAATCGTTCAACCGAAGGATTCAATATACCAGAATCAAACTTCAAGTCACAATTGCCACAAACTGGGAAAATATTACCTCTCAGTTCAGTCTGCAAGGAAACTAAAGCATCACTTGAGTAGGCTGTGACGACAGTCGCCATCTTTTACCAGCAACAGGCTGAAACGACGGCTGCCGTGCGAACCCAGGAGGAAGAGCTGGTGGAGGGCCTCAGAACCGAGTTCCACGAAACTGCCTGCAAGATACAGAGCTTGCAAGCAGAAACCGAATCCCTGAGAACCTTGGTAAGTAAAGTTGGGTTTTCAGTGGGTATATTCTATGTGACTCCAACATGCCTTCTGAGGGAAACATTCCCAGCTGGGGAATGCAGATTTACAAATAAATCCCGTTTCCCAGTGGATTTTGTTTCTAGAGATGCCAGACGTTGCTGGGCTGCTCCTGATATGACAATCTGGCCCTGAACTTCAATCTTCAGTGTCTTCATACTCAGTCTCACTGAGATTTCTGGGTGGGTTGTACTTGACAAGGTGAAGAATAGCTGCACCTTTCAACCAATGTAGTTCAACCTTTGTAATGATAATCCACATTTTTCAAAGTATCTACAGAAAGGCATTCTCAAAACATTACATCTCCATTTAAGCATTTTCAATAGAGACATATGAATCAAATACATGAATCAAATACAAACCTAACAGTCGCTACGAAGCATATGAGAACTGACTGTTTTAACATCTGTTGTCCTGCCCTTACAGAAGAGGGGTCTGGAGAACTCTTTATATGATGCCAAGCACTGGCACGACATCGAACTGCAGAACCTAGGCTCTGTCATTTCCAAGCTGGAGGCAGAGATGGGAGAAATCAAAGTAGAAACCGAGCAGCAGCAGCGGGATCGTGAAAATCTCCTGACCAGCAAACAGCAGCTGGAGAAAGACATTGCTGCCTATCACTGCCTTCTGGATGGAGAACAAAGCAGGTACTTGTCCTTAAAAGCGAGTGTGACACAAGGATGGAGAACACATTCTCCCTGGGAAGGGTTTATGAGGTTGCTGAAAGCAGGAGGACCAGGGTGGTTCCCGTGTTTCATAAGGCTGGGTGACAGGCGGTGAGATTTGGAGAAGCTGCCAAAGGGGAAGAACACCGTAAATCCAGTAATGCAGACTCCTGATGTATTGGAGGTGGGTGGTTTCCAGCACTGCTGCAGGATGATGAGGTTTAGGATTATGCCAGTAGATCTATGAGTTTCACAGAACTGGAGGGGTTGGGACCTCAAGAGATCATTGTGTCCAACCCCCTGCCAAAGCAGGTTCCCTTGGACAGCTCGCACAGGTAGGCGTCCAGACAGGTCTTGAATATCTCTAGAGAAGGAGACTGCACAACCCCCCTGGGCAGCCTGTTCCAATGCTCTGTCACCCTCACTGTGAAAAAGTTCTTCTGCATGTTGGTGCAGAACTTCCTGTGCTCCAACTTGTGGCCATTGCCCCTTGTCCTGTCCCTACAGACCACTTCGCTGAAGATCTGAGATGTGAGATGAAAACACTACTGCAGCATCTGCGGGCTACATTAGCGACTGCAGAGCAGCTGCGTTGCTCTTTCTTGCCTTGGGTGCATGATACCTTCCCACCTCCTCCCACTATGCAGGCCACATACTCAGGTAGCTCCCTTCCTAGGCACACAAGCCCCCCTGAAGTCCAAGGACAGAACCTGGCCCCCTGACCATACCTTTTCTGGGGAAACATAGTTCGGGCTCCATAACGTTTGCCCTCTGGGAACAACTTGTAAGCACCTTTACAGTGGTTGGCTTGCTTGGTTGGGCTCTTTTACGATCCTCAATCAGTGTTAGTCATGGAACCCTGAGAACATCATCTACAGATTTTTGACTCACTCTTCTGCTCAGGTCAGGGAGAATTTTTTTTTATAGTTAGATCCTGCCGAAGTTGATGAAGTTTCACCAGCTGAACTGAGGGTAGTACTTGGCTCGGCAATTTTCCTATTTGTAGTAGTGACCAATTTTTTTGTCTTGTTTTGTACTTTCAGCTGATTATGAAACTCCCAGCCCACAGAAGACCACTGCCATTAAAGCAAAAGAAGATATCACTGCCAATTATGTTCGTGGAAGCTAAAAGCCCATCAGAGCAGCCTGCTTTATTCAGTTTGATTCAACAATCGAAGTAGGTTGTAGCTTGAACAACTTTACTAGGCCCTTCACATGTTAATTGCTTTGCTTACAGATTTCAATTTACTCATGTTGTTAAAATTATAATAAAAATAAAGAATATCAGGGGTTTTGTTTGACTTCTTTTTTTCCCCTTCCAGTATTTTTCATGATAGCTGAAGGAGGTTGGATTAAGAACACTGGCCCTCCACTTTCCAGCACGTAAACTCTTTTGTTTTATAGTACAAATGTATCAAGGTCGAACTACCCCTGCACTGTGTGGAGAGCATCCAGGTGAAAACGGCCATCACTCTGCTGTGTCACAAGACCATGAGCTCACTAGGGTGAAATCCAATTCAAATGACACTGAAGCAGTTAAAAGTGTGCTATGAACTCGGTGTGATTGATTCTGCAATACGTGAGCCAACATAAATCATTAATGTGAGCATCCCAGCAGCACTTAGTAAACAGGTTTTAACTCTAAACTTCTGCAAAAGCTGAAGGTGCAGAAGAGCAGCAGCGGTCCTGTCTGCAGTCCAGGTCACATCACTGCATACTGAGAGTCCTAGCCAGGGTGTCAAGTTTGTGCAAGTGTGATACATTTTGATCGATTTTTGATATTTGTTTTTTACATACTTGGCTCTTTTGTGATATCAATGTCCCTTTAGGCACGTTGGTCAAACTCCTTTTGAGCAGGCAGCCACATAGCACCAACGTGTGGCTGAGCCTAGGTAGTTTCCCTTGTTTGGGTGGTAATCACGCTGAAAAAGATCTGCCATCTTTCATTTCTTTCTTTTATGTTTTAAATTTTGATCCTCAAGATATTTTAAAATGTGATCCTCATTGTACTGAATTTGCATTGGTCATGTAAAGTGCCAAGATGGATCTGCACTGTCAGAGGAATAATGGACCTGGGCCCCTGTGGCACAAAACCTTGGGCAGAGAGCTGGCTTTCCTTCACAGGTCCCTGCACAGGAATGAAGCCAGCCATTCACACTCTGTTGGATCAGGACTTCACAATACAGACAGTTATACAGGGTGACAGCATAGCTCATTACATGGACTCAAAGACTGGAGAATGTAATGGTAGAAAACATGTATGAGGTATTTTGATCTTTAATTGAAACATTAGCTAATGAAGCCACTTGTTTTTTAATGACTAATACCAAATGCACTCCAAATCCACTATACCTGACCCACTAGTGAATAAGAGGAATCAGCACAGAGGTGATGTGACGCCTTTCCTTGAACATTCCCTCACACATAGAAAATCCTTCCCAACACAGCCACCTGACAAACAATTCCTCATTTGTTCTCTGGGAAAAGACCATTTGGCATGTACCACCTGGAGGATTTTTGGTCAAAAAACCTGGATGAAGAGATCTGACAACCAACCACCACCAGAAAAAGGCAAGCAAATGATGTCATACCCCCCTTTCTCTTATAGAATGTAGGCCCTGAGAAGCGACGATACCTTCTTACATTTCAGTGCAGAATGTAATGAGCTGAGATTCCATCAGAAACAGTGATGATGAGAGAAAACACACCAATGGTGCTACAAGAGATGCAGTGGCACAGACCCTCGGCTTCTTGTTAACCAGCTGCTGTCTAGGAATAGTCCCTCTGACAATAGTGAAACACAACCTCTGCCCCATTCCTGCCACACGAGGGTGAGCAGTTTCTCTGTGATTTGAGAAAGAAGAGGGAATCTACACGTTAGTCCTGTATTTCTTCATAACAGCCCCCCACCCCCAATAGTTTTTCATGTTTTCTTTTTGTCTCATGTGGCCTGTAATTATAGACAGCAGCTTCTAGAAGTCATCAAATTAATCCTATAGCATAAAAAAATACACAGTCTGTTGTCACCAGTTCTCTGCTGTTTTCCAGTGATGCTTCAGTTATGAAAAGACACTGCTGGCTATCCTGCTGTGAAACTGCTCTTTATAAATGTCACTGACAGAGATAACCCTGTGAAATTAGGAGGCTACGACCATACTGTGATTTGAAATGAAGGGTTTTCTTTTTATTTCTTGTATGTTATTCCAACAAAACTTGGATGATACGTTCAAATGATCCAGCATATTGTATAAAAATTAAATTAGATTCCTACCAAGATTTTTATTCATTGGATGGGAAATTGTTTCTTGCAATATCATGAAAGTATTCCAGTATATGGGGAAGTGGCTGGGAACAGATGAAGCATCTAAGCCTAAATAATGAATTCACAGCAGATTGTCTCTCTATCCCTAGTAAATACCAAAAGCCACTGAAAAGATTATTTTTGTGAACAGTCCATCCATCACAAGTCAGATGGGGCACATTTGGCCCTTCTAAACTAGAGAGTTTTTATATAAAGTGTTGAGGCTCTTTTGAAGAAAACTATCTCTATTGTTAGGCAGATTGCTGCTAGCTCTGTACCTGGCCACGCAGCCCTCCAGCACGCCTTGCCAGCCTGAACGCTGCCTAAGCATTAGCAGGCCTTACCATCCCAGGGAGATGGGAAATTGAGAACGTGAAAGGCTAAAGGCTTTCACAACTATCTGCCAGTGCTATGGCACGTAAACTGATTTATGTCTATATTTATCCTCTAGTCTAGTGGTTGCTGTATTAAATACACGTGAACACATTTCCAACTGGTTTTCCTAAGAAAACGAAAGCCAGAACACAGATTTCATTATCTCCTACTGCAGCATCTAACACAGCTTTACTTCCACGCAGGGATCTGTAGCATTTCCTGTTATGAAGACTCAGAATGCAGTCAGAAGGTGCAGACAATACAATTTAGCAGCCAGCTGCTGTGTAAAAGGACATTCCTACACACACCCCCCCTCACTTTCTCTGCGTTCCCATCACACTGCCTTGTGTAAGCACCAGCGCCTAGCTGATCTCTCAGGAGACAGTTCAGGAACCAAAATCGGCAGAAAATGAAGCCCTGCAAAACACAGGGGAACTTTCCTGACGCTCAGCACCCCGAATCAGACACGTACCAGCACAGGGATGGGAGGGGGAGAGAGACTAGTCAGGGCTGTAAGGCATGGCCACACCCTTGGCAGTAGCTAGCCACCAGGTCGAATGAGCTGTACCACCAAACCCTGTGTGTAATTTCTCCTCCTCCTTCTCAGCCAGGCACAGCTGCTTCTCTGCCACAGCGTGAATACACACTCCTGCATCCTAGGGAGAAGCAGAGGGTGCCAGCCCTATGCTATCCATGCTTCCTTTCAGATTTCACGCTGAGTAGCAGCATACCACATCAATGAGAAACTGGTGCTCTAGGCTACCACCCTACCGTGCATTTTAGCATAAGCATTATTATACTAACTCTGCAGTTAAAAGATTATTTTTAAGGTGGCATTGTGTAAAATTGAATACTTCAGCAAACCCACTGCCACCACTGATGGTGGAGAAATGAGCAAGGTAACGCTTCTCCCTTCTGACTGCAGGGGTCTGAAATCATGGCAAACTCTTGGCTGATATGAAGGCTGAGCTCCTAAAGTGAACCACAGCCCATGCTGTGGCAAGGACTCGGCAAGAACCCTTCTGCAAGCCACTCTGCACCTAAGGGCACCTTCTCCAATTTCCTTAAGCAGGCATCTGCTTAAGAGTTACCAAATGAAGTGTTCTGCTTCTGCCCTGTAAATGTCAAAGCAGCTCTCAGCGCTATCCCTTCATGCCACAGAATGGAGATAAGTAGGTGGGAAGAAGTAAGGGTAAGGCAAAACACCACGGGAGGGGAAATGGAAGCCTGCTCTTAACTCCTGCATCACCCACAACCCTCTTGGCTTTTCTTTCTTCAGTTTCCTCACACGAATAGCATCTGCTGCATCACTTCCCTTCCGGGGCATCAACATGCAGTAGTGCTTCTTTCCTCAATCCTTATAAAACATGCCAAGATGCACAGGGAACAGCATCACGACAAGACAACTCACAGCTACAGGACAGAGACGAGAGGGTGACAGGCACTGCTAACGCGGGGGAGGAAAGAGACAAAGTCTGCTGAGTCCTCTGGGTAAATCTGTACCTGAAGAGAGGCATTCAGAGCACGGTGTCTCACCAAAGCCTGGTCGCAAAGGTCAGCGATACACAGTGCAGTAGAAAGCTGCCTGCTGAGCTCATGCTCCCGTCACGGCAACGTGGCATTCTGGATATATTCCTTGCATTACAAGCATTACTTCTGCCAGTCCGTGCCCGTAAGACATTCTCCACCCAAACGCCCTCTGTGCAAATACTGAGGACCACTGAATTTGACAGAGGAAAAGAAAAAGAAAAAAAAAACCAACCCAGAAATACTGACCTTTTTTCCTTGCATCGAACATTTTATGCAGCAACAGTCTTAAACCAGACAAGCTAACGCAAAGCATTCACATGCAGAACTACAAATGCTGTGCATCAGCAGAGTTTTCACAATTTAACAGAAAAAAGCTAGAGGAGGGAGGGAAACTGCTTAACTAATGCTTTCTTTAAAGGGCCAATAGAGACATGTTTTTAAATCAGGATTTAAGCCCTCCAATGCCTAAAACGTTGCTGCTATTTTCCATGGTTTCCACTGAGTCTGTTCCAGATTTAACAGCTGAAGTGTTTCTTGCTACTCTGCTCCTGACAGGTATTGAGTTTCTAATCCAGAGTTGGTCTTTCCAGCCTTACAGCACCGTGCTTCCGAGGGACAAGTGACGCAGGTGCTAAAAGCAGCAAAAAGGCATCAGGTTTGCATTCTTCAGCCAAATGCTGGGGGTTATCCCTAATAATGCAATGCAAGTATTTTACCAGCTGCTGAAATCTAAAAAAAAAAAAGGAAAAAAAGAAAAGCCATAGCTTAGAATCAAACAGAGCACTGTGTTTAGTGGCCCTTCTTAATTTGTCTACCACGAAAGCTGAGGGATACAATTTGTCTGCTTAGTTGCATCTAATTATCAGTGCTGAGCCTGCAAGTCACGGCATGGTGCAGAGAGAAGGTACACCAGCTTCCTGGGTAGTAACAACAGGGTACAAATGCAAGGGACGGCAGTGCTTCGGCAGACAGAACGTCACTCTTTCATGTTCAGCTGCCTGTGTCACATCTTCCGCATGACCTTCTTCTGCCAACTGAAGGGGACAGCAGGAGTAGAAGGGCAGCCCAGGTGCACCAAGGAAGCACAGAAAATTAGACCCAGTTACCAAATTTGCCTTCTACTTCAGTAATTATTCCTATTCAGAAAATAGAAAGCGTCGCTGATGACACTGATGACTCTTGGTATTACCGGATGAACTGTTATGCTTGCAATTTGTCGTTCTCAGGGCCTGCTCTGTGCAGGATCGAATGCTGCAAGTGCAAAGAATGTCAAAGGTAATACAGAAATACAGGGAGAATGCAGCAGGACAGGCACAAAATGAGGACTGCAACAAATCTCCCAAACACAGAACACTTGACTACAGTGACTCAGCTAGTGACAGCTACAAAACGCTTCACAAAGACACCGAGTATTTAACCTTTCTGCAATATGACAATAGCACCTCCCCCATTTTTTCAAGCAAGCCAAGAATTATGGATGGAAAACACTAAGCAAGAATATTTTAATGGACACAAATTAAAGAGACAAACACTCTCTGAAGTTCAGAGAAACTTTTCAGTTACACATGAATATAGACAAACACGTATGTAATGATTTCAAGAAAAAACATCACAAAGTGTAAACCAATGAGTATGATGGTGCTTGCTTTTATGTTATTATAATATTAACCAATGCTTATTTGACAGGTAGTAATTCTCGTCTGGGCTCGCACCTTGGCGGCAGGAACATGTCTCCCCTCCTGACGGATGACAACAGAGTCAGCCACGAGAAGCAAAGTTTTGCATAATTATTTATGACTCACGACAGTCAGAGGGTGCTTTTCAGTGTCCTGCCCCAAATCATTTGAGAACGCATTTTGAAGCCGCGGTGAACCTTATTAAGCACCTGCGCTCATTTCCAGAGCTAAAGGTCACCGCAGTACCCAAAGCTACTGGCAACAACCTGCCGACACCCGCTGCGAGGCTGGTTTTCCAGCAGATACTCGCTACGAGCCGGGAAAGCGGCCAGGAAGCACACGCCAACACAACCTGGCGTCCCAGGCACAGCAGCGTTTCGCGTCTTACTCGCTTAACCGCACCGCTTGCGGGATGAAAGCTCGATTGCTTCCCTGCGCCCCTTACGCTGACAGCGTGCCAGGCCCTGGCCACACCACAGGTGAGCGGCTCTTCACCT
>VZTU01009541.1:179087-214024 GCA_013400835.1 Zapornia atra
TGCCCCGGGGGCCGGCGGAAGGAAGCCCGGCGGGCTCCGGCCCGGTATTGAAGCGCGCCCTGTATATCAGTGTTTGGTGGGAATAAGCGGCGCCGGTTGCCCGTCCGCGGCTTCGGTCCTTCCCGGCCCGCCCTGGTTTCTGGGTCTTGGTGGGCGTGAGGTCGCGGCCGGAGCCGAGGGTTCGCACCGGCTGCCAGCCGTGGGCCGCCCGAGTTGGCAGCGTGTGGCCGGCGGACCTTAGCGATAAGGTCCCCCCGGCTCCGCAGGCGAGGCACGCCGAGTTGCCGCCCTGCCAGGAAGGGGCTCGCTGCCAGCGCATTTTCCTTGTGCCGCCTGATAGCGAAGCGATGAGAGTGCGAGAGGAGCCTAAGTGCTCGTCGTGACACGAGTTGGTGCCGTACAGCTGGCTGCGCTGCGTGGTTTTCGATTAACTTCAAGAAGTACCGCTGCTTCACGGTGTTGCTTAGCTTGGGGAGCTGGTAGCTTTCTAAGTAGACCAGCCTTTCAGCTGCTCCTCTGCTCCCCTGCTTGTAAAATGATAACTGGTTTAGACTGAAGCTTGTACTGGGTTTAGGAATAACGATCGTTAAACGTGAAGGGTACGTGAATTTGGAAACTGTGATGTTTCCATGGAGATGGGGATATAAGACATCTGAAGGATTTTAGGGCTGTGTACGTGTGCTTCTGAAAGACTGGCTCTTCAGCAGACGGTGCGGTAACGTGAGGTCAATTCCTGCTTCTACTGTTGCTTTAAAAGAGGTCAAAGTTTCCCTGCTAGCGGCTGATAATGTAAAAGATCTTAGGGCAGGGCTCCTAAAAGAAGCTGTATTCCCAGCTGTTCAGCAGAAAGGGGGCCTGGCTTGCAAGGGCTTCATACTTAAAGCAATATAACTGCGTTTCAGGTAGAACGTTGGAATTACGTAAACTGCTAATTAGGTTGTGCGTGTCTTAAAGCTGTGACTAGGAACATGGGAGGGTCTGCTTATCTGTTCTGGTCCGTTTCTGGCCTGCCTTAATAGCCCTAGAATCTGCTGATTGCACAGTAGGACAAAATGGGCTCTGCTTAAAGTGGGTCCCTCTTTCCCCAAACACATAATCAAACTCCTGTTATAAAACCTTAAAGTCGTGCTCCCCAAAGACTAGTATTCTTCTATTTTTGTGTACTAAGTTTGCTGTGGCTTTGAAGCTGACCTTTTTACTCTCATAAAAAGAAAACAAAAAAGGCTGTGGTTGTGGATGTGAAAAAGTCAAACGTACCAATATTAATCTTTGGCATAAGTCCACAGTAGTTCTTTACTTTTTGGCTTGTGAAATAGGTGATGGAAAAGTAAAGCTTTGTGTGCATTCAAGCTGTCATAAAAGCTTACTGTTACTGCAAGGGAGAATTCTTGCCCTTGTTTCCTTGGTCTTGACTGTACTGCCCTGTTCCCCACTCTGTGTTGTCCCTTAACTTCCTGCTGGATTTTTACTGAGATGATGTGGGTTTCTTTCACTTGAATGATTCTTTTTTTGCTGGGGCATTTTTTTAGCTGCTCTAGTGAGTTAAAGTCAGCTCACAAGTGCATCCTAGATGACACAGTAATAAGTTAGGGGAGGAGGGAGTGGAACCTTTTCCCCTGTTGGCAGTGGCCACACAGATCAGTTTCCCATGGAGCTGCACCTTCACCCTTGGTGTTCTTTGTATTCTCTTAGTTACATTATTCTTTTCTACTTTGTGTAAAGTAGGTAACAACTTACATTTTTCCCTTCTTACAGGAGGAAGATGATTGGAAGGAGTTTGAGCAAAAGGAAGAAATTGATTACAGTGGTCTTAGAGTTCAGTCCATGCAAATAAGGTACCATTTTATTTTTTTCTTTTTTCTCTCTCCAGTATAATTATTACCTCTGTCTTAAAAGTATGTTCTTTCATCAGAGCTGCCTCTGTGGAGTCTAATTAAAACAGCAGCTTGGTATGTTTCTGCTGGTACAGAAGTTTGCTGCAGGGTAGCTTAGGTTTGACTCTTCTCTGCCAATGTGCTTTTTATTTTGTGATATTCTAGGTCTGCCTGGTTTGGTCAGGACTCAAATTTTTACACCAAATACTTAACGTTCCCCTCCCTAAAGACGGTAAAGTAGGAATTTCTGAGAGGGGTGTGTAGTATAGTAATTCCCACTGACTCATTTGATTACTGTAAGGGCATTTATAAGCAGGAGGGGATTCAACTTTTTAAAAGGGCAGATAATGGCAGGACAAGGGGGAATGGATTAAAACTAAAGGAAGGAAGGGTTAGATTAGATATTAGGGGGAAGTTTTTTACAGAAAGAGTGGTGAGGTGCTGGAACAGGCTGCCCAGAGAAGTAGTGGATGCCCCGTCCCTGGAAGTGTTCAAGGCCAGGTTGGATGGGGCCCTGGTCAACCTTGTGTAGATCCAGGCCTGGAGGTTGGTGGCCCTGCCTGTGGCAGGGGGGTTGGAGCTCTATGATCCTTGGGGTCCCTTCCAACCCAGACCATTCTATGATTCTATGATTTGACTCAAATCTGTTCAGCAGCTCAGTGTAAGGAGTAAATTCCTGAACCATTGCATTTGTATTCCAAATAAATGGAAAATACACTTGATAAAACTTAACATCCCGTGACGAGGTCCCTCAGGACTATGTTTGAGTCTCATCCAAGATTCTTTGTTTGCTTCTTCATTAGATTGTTCCTGTAGTCCGCTCCAAAACAAGTCTCCTTAAGTAAGCCCTGGTTAAGAAAAATGTTTCATCAGGTCAGAAAAAGGATTTTATGATTTCAGTCTTAGACTGAGAATGTAACATAATCCTCATTGTCCAGGTACTGATGATGTTTGGGGTAACTCCATCTTAAAATAATCTTACCCTGTAACCAGTGTGATAGATGCTCTCTTCACAGTTTGAGCAGGTCTCACATATCCTTTGATTTTAAAAATACTTTTTTACCACACTTTCCCCCTCCCACTCCAGTTAACAAGTCCTTGTGGGCCATTTGCACATATTTGGCCCACAAGCTGTCCATACCATTGAAGTGTGACAGTGAATAATCACATGTTTGAATGAATGAGCAAGTAACAAGTGGGCTGCTGCTTCACTGACTGCTGGTACTGTTTGATTGAAAAGCCAGTACTTGGGTTTTCCAGACAAAGGCTGGCATTCTGAATGCTTTTGATGCTGTGGCAGATTTTTCAGGCATGTGGAAGTTTCTGCCCCATGGGATTTTGTAACTGCTCAGTTAATGCCTTTGAAGGGAGAGTGGAGAAGCAAAGGGGGGAAGAAAAACTACTTGAGGGTTATAAATTATCCAGCTCTGGAGAACTTTGCTGAAAATAAGACACAGAGTATCTGGCGGGCGTGGGGGTGTGGAATGTTATGTATACTTTGTTCTAGCTGGTCTGTGGGCATCTGCTCCTGACTGTGGTTTAAAATAGGATAGCAACGTGCTCAGGCCCTTGGTCCAGCTTACTGTGATTGTTACTGTATTTGGATCAACAGTGAAAGGACGTTTAATCTTCAGAATTGTTAGGTATTTTTATCTGTGTATTACTTTAACTGATTGTTACTTGTATAGAAAGCATATATGATCACGATTAGTAGGAGCTGGCGTATGGCAGACTCCTCACACTTTGCTGCTGCTGGGATCAATGTCTTGTGGGTTTTTTAACAGCCCCACCCTCTGTGCATGTCCCATTATACCACACAGCTTTCTGTACTAGTTTTGTCTAGCAAATGATTTTAAGTCTCTTGAATAATTCTGTGCAAAAGTCTGAATAAAAGTCAGACTTTTGCATAGGTTTTGGGTTTTTTTTTTTTAATTGTGTATTTTTCTCTCATTTTTCAGTGGCCTGCTTTAACAAAAAATCCCAGTTGGCTTGTAGATTATATTTGTATGGGTAATGTAGGAGTGTTTCTCAGGTGGCTGTGGTCGTAGGGAAAGGGAGTCCAGGGCTGGCTTTCTGTCACTACTTCTTCACAATTTCTTCCTCTTAACTAAAGCAGTATATGGAAGTTGGGCTTTTAAATCTTTTCTGATTTGTCTTCTCATCGCTTCCAAATGCATGACTGTCTTTAGTAGGAAAAAATTCTTTAAGTTCAAAATAAGAAAGAATTTATTTGATCACTTTGTACAGCTTGAATTTGTCATCTTTTTAAAACTTTTTGAAGAACTTTTCCTTCTCAGCTGCCAAGTTATGTAGCAGCGTGTTAGAAATTGTTCAGATGGAAGCACTGGTGCAGCAGCTACAGGACTAACGTAGCCTTGTTATATTTAGTGTCTTCTGCACAGTAGCCATGAAGCCTTGTCTGTGGCAGGTGCACAGTCTCTGGCCAGTCTTAAATCTCTGTTTGTAAAACGCTACTTACTGGTTCTCTTTTGTAGTGAAAAAGAAGATGAGGAAAGTGAAAAAAGAGAAGAACCTGGTGACAACTGGGAGGAGACTGGTGGTGGTGTGGACAGATCATCGGGTCCTTGGAACAAGTCAGCTCCTGCCCCAGCACCTGTCGTTGAACCAATTGGTAAATTTAACCCAGAGTTGTCACTTTTTGCCATCAGAAATGGATCAGTCTGAATTAAGCTGCTCAGCAGGTGTTGCTCAAGGAGCATTTCCTATTCCAGCACCTTCTAATGTACTAATGGCTGGTTGGACATACTGGCAAGTGAGGAAATTTTCCTGTGAAGGGATCTTAAGAACTAAATAGTACTGTCACAAATTAGAGGGGCTTTTTATTTCTGACTTGAAAAGGGGGCAGAGGGGGAAGAAGCATTCCAACTTTGAAGGCAAAACTTCTGCTTTGCAATCTGCAAAATACCTGTCAGAAGCACTTCTGTTGGTCTAAATATGCCACTCGGACAGTTAAGTGGATGTTCAGCAGATATCTGATGTGTAATATGGCAGTCCTTGAGTAGGCTTCCCTGGTTAGTAGGATGCTCTTCAAATCAATTCTAGGGTGCAGAGAACGTGGCACTGCAAAATTGATATTTTTTTTTTTTTTTTTCAAACTGTCATGGGCCTTCAGTTTTGCTCAAATACAATTCATTAGCATCATTAGAGGAGATGAAGTGCTTAGCTCTGATCTGAGTTCAGGCTGTTCTCTTCCATTGAGAAATGCATTGAAAAGCGGCCTGCTGTGTTCTATCTTGTTTGTACAGGCAAGGAGGTAAAGTTAATTAATCAACATTGTTTCACTGTATTTTTTATTTTTTTTACTTCAAGTGCAAAATATTCAGATATTCTCTTCTGCATCTGGAGAGGTGCTTTAAATAAGATTTAGCAAGTAGATAATCCTGTGTCTCAGTCGCATTCTAGTAAGCCGCGAATGGGATGCATGAAGCTCTCCTCAGTGGTTTTGATTCCCTGTGCTTTGGAGGCAACACGCTGGAGCTGCATTTTAATTTGATCACTAAGTACAGGTTAAATTAGGTGACACCTGATTGTCTGCCTTGTATAGAGTATTTGTTTCCAGAGCTTTAAAAGGGGCACAAGCATACTTGTAAGATTCTTTCTTATTTTGGGTTGGTCTGGTTGGTTTTTTTTAGGTATGAATGCAAACTTACTCTCTTGTGTAAATCTTGTTCTTCTAACTAGTTACAGAAACCCCAGAACCAGTTCAGACTGGGGGTGTATACAGGCCGCCTGGTGCCAGGGAGGGCGGCAGGCCACGAAGAGCACAGCAAGGACCACCAGAAATCTATAGCGATACGCAGTTTCCATCGCTGCAGTCCACCGCCAAGCTTGTAGACAGTCGAAAGTAAGTACCAAGATACATTTTAACTGCCTTCTCTAAGTTCTTAGTTTGGTTTAGGGCTTAAGCCTAAATCTTCTTAGAGGAAAGAAAGAACTACGAAATTACTCTGTTTGGCAAAGAGATGTGGGCGAGGTCTTAGCTGTGTATTCCAACTCTAGGAAGGGCTTCCCAGGAACGTTCACTTTGATGGGATGTAGCCCAATGAGATAGCCAAACAAGACTGCCAGTTATCTTATCTTTGACAGCATCTGGTTCCCTGAGATACTAGCCATGGTGAGGCTCTGTTATTACGGTCAGTAGACATGAGGGGGATGTCTTGAGCCCACTGTCTTCTCATTAGAGATTTGACGGTAACTTAAATGGAGGAACAGGGGTCAGTACAAATGTAAAATGATGAGCTTGCTGAGCTGTGGATTGCAGTGAAGACCCTCCCAATTTTGCTGAAGGATTTTGTGGTGCTGAAGAGTCTTGATCTTTCCATTGTCTCATCCCCTACAGAAGAGATAGATAGGCAAATACCCAATTAATTTGGGGGTTTGGGGTTATTTTTCCCCTGCTTGCCTAGCGGAAACTTTGTTTCTTCTGAGTATTTTTTGCTGTGGCTTTGGCTGCTGGCAGGTGAGACGTGCTGTCATTGATGCTTCAGGGTTTAAACTACACAAATTGAGCTAAGCTGCATTTGAGTGAACGTTCTAGAAATGGACTCCTGCTTTTTAAAATGTATTTTTCATAGACATGCTTAAATTTATTTCTGAGGGTGTTAATATTGACATTTAGAATGTAATCTGAATGGTACTGGGTGATGAATATGATTCTGGAGAGAGAAGGTTTTACAAGATTATACTTGGGAACGTTTGGCTGTTGTTAAACTCTAGGGGTTGGTGTTCTTTATTCATAATGTTTTTGTTGGGATGGGGTGGAAATCAACTAGAAAGTCACAATTTGCCAGCTAGTGATATTTACTGATTACATTTATTTTCCCTTAGGGATAAAGAAATGGAGAAGAGCTTTGAAGTAGTAAAACACAAAACTAGAGGTAGGGATGAGGTCTCAAAAAACCAGGCACTTAAACTTCAGCTAGACAACCAGTATTCTGTGCTTGGGGATCAGTAGAGCTGCACACACATTACAATTAAGGAAAGCTTTTTTGGTAACTCTTCTACTAAGGTAACTAAACTACAGCTAACGGCTATGATGAACATGCCACCTTATTTCTGCTGGATCTACTGCAGCAAGTGCAGACTACTTTGACATAAGAGATTGGTTCTCCTGCACTATGGAAGCATAATATGTTACAACTTCTCCATTGGATATGGGGCAAATTAATGTAAACGATTGAACAAGAGTCATCAGTGTTCTTTAATTGCTCAGAAAGATACCAACAGCCAGTGGTCATTTCAAAATCTTTTTATGTTCAGATACTGAGCCTTCGTAAAGGTTGACTACCTCAGACTTGCTGCACTCATTGTGGACACCATGTGGATCACAACTTCTGGAAGAGAAGGTTACAGCTGTTTTAGTGGCCATCTGAAACTTGAAACCAGCTCTACTGGATTCCTGTCAGAAATCCTGCAGAAGTCAGCCATTTGGTTCTGATTTGCTATAACAAAGATTTAAGTGACCTTAAAGACAAACCTGTTCTGTTCCCCTTCTGAGGAATCCTGTCATGTGTAGCCATAGCCTACTAGAGACTTTGGGAGCGTACCATACCACTCATACTATCCAAGTATAACAGAGCTGTAGTTTGTTTACCTTTTTAGATAGCTGTACTGAAGTAATTGCAAAAGAAATTAAAACTCATTCAGCATCAGATTCGAGGCATGATGGGTTTGAATGGTCTGTTTGCATTAGCTGTTTTTACAGTTGTCTGTTAAAGAATTTTTTCCCTATTCCTCACAACAACAAAGAAGCAGCCTGCCTTGTTTCTGATATCAAATTGTGGCATATTTCAGTGATGATAAGTCGTAGTGAAATAAGGGTTTATTTTGGGTTGTTGTCACAAAGTTTGTCGTTCTCACCCCAAAGCACTAAGACTTAAGAGTTCTGATTTGGCACAGAGGTACCTGGACTCCCAACCACAGTCTGTTAAAAATGAGATACGTGGCAGTAGCGACACTAGATAAAAAAATTCTCCTCCATTAAAAACAGTTATTGCTTGTTGGAGGGTGATGGTTACTTGCTAACCAGAAGAACTTAGTATGTAGGGGGATAACTACAGCTGGTAAGCCTTATTTGGCTACTTCTGTGAAGCATGCAGGCTTTTTGAGGCAGAAATCCTCTTAAGTAAAGCTCATAAATGGTGTTAATTCAAAGTCAGGAAGTTCAGTAATGACGGAAAGCACTTGACTTCTGTAAGTTACTGTCATCTCTGACTTCATTTAGTGGAAGCAGGCAAAACGTCACCGACACACTAAGAGTATAGGACCTTGCCTGTAACTGATGTGATGAACGAAACTTGTCAAGTACCAAAAGTGTCCTGCTGTAACCGCTTTTCTCTTCTCCGAATTCTTACACCAGAAGCAAAATGAAGCACGATAGCGGCATGCTCCAGCGCTGAAGTTTTCAGAGTAAATGCCAAAAATAAAATAAAATAGACCCAACATCTGTAAGAGTTGCCAATGGCAAGAGAAGCGAGGGAACAAAGCGCAACTTGCTTACCTGTGTGGGAGTACTGTGTGTGTGCAGGAGTCGCCTAGTTGGGTGCCCTTTGACTAACTGCTGACTCGCTTTATATCTCCTCCTCTGAGG
This sequence comes from Zapornia atra, assembly GCA_013400835.1. NCBI lineage: Eukaryota > Metazoa > Chordata > Aves > Gruiformes > Rallidae > Zapornia > Zapornia atra. Next base: position 187,572 of record VZTU01009541.1, read on the forward strand.
CCAATGGGAGTTTTGCTGTTGACTTCAGTGGGGCTGGGGGTTTCACCTGGCTCTTTTTGTGCACAGACTAAAGCTGGCCTTGCCCGTGCAGAGTTAACTGTCTCTTAAAACTTCTGCTAGAAGCTGCTATTAAAGAGAGGGCTCAAGAGACTATTATTAAAGTCGGAAACAAAACCCCACCGAATGACCCCTACCAATACCTTGGACTCTGAGCCATGTATCTTCCTAGAAAATACATTGTTGCCAGCAAAACTGTTGATTTGTCACTAAAGCTTTCTGTGGAATTCATGGTAAATGGACAAGTCACTTGATGTGGTAGAAACGTGAAATCTTAAGGCGCTTTTCCTGATGCTCTAAAGCGATTGAGATCACCTGTGCACATGAATCAAGTGTTAGTCTACTGTATGAAGGGTAGATGAGACTGTCCATTGTACCAGTATTTGAGGTTTTGGGCATGAATTCTGGCAGTTCAAGAAAACCCTGTAAGAGTTTCAAATCAAATAAAATGGAAATACACGTGGATTCTGGAGTCTAATGAATCTTTACCTTTACCTTGTGGCTGTACAACAGCAGAGGAAATGCAGGGCACTTGGATCTCTTTGAGGCACAGGCCATGGAGTGGGTAGTCAGCCTTACTGTCAGGTGGGCTACATTTAGGAGCTTATAGCAGTTCATATATTAATATGACTTTTATTTATACATAGAAGTTTAGTTTGCTGCGTGTCAGTGTCTTACTCCCACCGTATAGGACTGGTTTGAGATGGTGAATTTCAGTATGAATGAAGCTTTTGGATTTGCTTTTCACTTGAAAGAAGCTCTGCTAAACTGAAGAATGAACCAAAAAAACCCAACAAAACCCAAATCAGCCAAATAAAAAAGAAACCCAAACACAACAACCCAAGCCAAAACTCTGGATGGTTGCTGTCACTGGAGTCCATCTGCTATGTATAACCAGAGGTGTTAATTTGGGGGCTGAAGTGTATCGTTCCAGGTTCTGGAGGCATTAAAGAAAAAGAAACAGAAATGCAGCAGATTTTCCATAGTACAGAAGGTGAAAGTATTTATAAGTAAGCTGCCAGCAACTATCAAAATGCCACTTGTCCTTATCTTCCTTGTAACAATTGTTCTGCATGCCTGAAGTCTTGAAAGCCAGTCCTGAGTGGAAGCTCAATATGCTTTTGAGACTCCAGAGTCCACCTTTGTCTGGTTGGTTGTTGCATTCATTCAGGGCATGCTGAGAATGTCCATTTCATTCCTTCACAATGCTTCTTGAAGGCTCATTCCATGAATGAAGGACTGTCTGCTACAGAAGTGGGATTCTCAATACCAGTTACGGATGCAGCTGTGCGCTGCTTCAGTAACTCCCAGACCTGTTACCTGCTCTCTCATGGTGGGTTAGTTATTAATTTCCAGTTTAAAGGTTCTGTTTTACTTTCTCTGGCTTAAAATAGAAACACAGCCGTAAAGTTACCGACTCGCTAGTAGAACATTTCAATGTCCAGTAATCGCTGAGCAAGGAATGGTTTGGATGTGTGGTTCTTGATGATATAGTATGTATCTGAAGAATGTTACAATGCCAAAAACTAGGTGATTTTAATAAAGTTAATAAAGTTGGACTTCCTGACTTGCCTGCTGTAGGAATCTGGCATCTGTATTCACTTGAGCTGATGATAAATGGAGGAGGGGATTAGTTTTTACTCGCCCTTGGTGTAGCTGTGCCATATTGAATCTTTTCCACAACTGAAGCAGGAATTGATACCTCAAAGTGACAGTCACCTTCTAGTACAGTTTGGTCTCTGTGGCTGGCTTTACCAGTCACGTCCAAAGTACCTCTCTTACACAACTTAGGAATGGATGAATTTTTACTGGTATAAATGGCATTAGAGACACAACACTGCAGGGACTTCATGCCTGCATCTGTTGGCTCTTAGAAGCTCTTTCACCACAACGTGGCTGAGACACCCGAGCTATTTGGGTCGAGTAAACACAGTATAAACTTGATAGGGTTGCACATCTTGCTGCTTGTTTATTGGAGCTTTTGCAATAGTTTTTCTAATTTCAGCCTGGTTGAGCAGTTGAAAGCTTGCTTGTGGTTTGGGGTCAAATCCTGCAACTAAAATGGAGCAGATATTTTTTATTCTTAGACTAATGGGGCTTTGTGTGCTTAAAAAGGTGCTTATTTTCAAGGTAGTAGCAGTACTCTTTCCAATATTGACATGGTCAGAGGGATATCTTGTATTTTACATGACCAATGTGTACCAGATGCCCGACTAAGTAAATTTTACCAAAAACACTTCAAGTATGTAGAAATCTTTATGAAGGGTCACAGCTCAGGTTTCTTCAGTAGCTAAAGAAAGAGTCCAGCTTGTCCATATGGAAGTTACTGTAAGAATCTGCAGGCTCTAGCGGCTGGAAGAAGAAATGACAGTATAAAACAAAACCAAGGAGTCTTAATGCCACTGATTCAGCTGAGTTGTAACTGCCATGTATCTCTGTTGGCTTCTGAAGCACCAGGTGTGGTTCTACCATGTTGTCCCCAAAGGAGAACAGGAAGATGAAAAAACAGAGTGGAAATTCTGCAAATGAAATGCAGGAAGTAAAAAAAAGAGAGGGGTTAGGAAGGCATTTTTAAAAATGACAGTATTAAATGCACAGCCTGAGGTAGGGAGTGGTTGGATAGAAGTGCTGTGTGGATAAGCAACTGCTCTCACAAGTGGCAGATGCATCTGTCTGACTTCAGGGTTTGAAGTTCAGTACTTGAGGAAGGTATCCCATTATTTTTTTCCCCCTTTAAAGAAAATGATTAGGAAAAACTGTCTGGAGCAGAAGGTAGAATGTTGCATTGCTACAAAGTGTTGTAACCAGTTCTCTAAAGACACAACGGAGCAAGGACAAATTCCAAGAGTTTGGCAATCTAACTAGGAAGTAGCTCTCCATATTTAAGAAAAGCTGAGACAGTGTTGCAAATTGCCATGGAGGCAGTTCCTTTTTTCATGAGTCCTCTCCTAATGGTATGTGTATCCTGGTTTTATCTTCAGTTGCCTAGAATATACGTTGATATAGCAAGGTTAATTAGGCTGTATGGGCTGCTCAGCCTGAGAATGCAATTAGAAATGCATCACAGTGTTAATGAATCACCCAAGTAGTGCATCAGGAGTGCTGGGATGGAAAGCATGATCTGTAACAGCTGCATGCCCTGAAAAGCAGCAGGAGCAGCATAGGGCCAGGAGTGGGACTCAGCCCTTTGTCCACTGAGCTGCTCCATTAAGTAACGTGGTTTGACTTTCTGCACTTCCCTGGCTGTACCAAACCCCCCCAAGGTTCTACCTCGCAGCGGTGGTGCGAGGCCAGAGCTGTTCCTTCTCCCGGGCTGGGGCTGATGGAAGGTGCTACAGAGGGCTAGAAATCTTTATCAAAATACCTTGATGTTAGCTTTCATTGCAGTATTTTAACGGTATTTTGGGAAAGGCTTATTTCTATGCAATGTAATATACATCTTATGCAAGTATTATGTAATTAGACTTACTTTAATCTGTAGGGGTAAGGAAAAACTTCAGGCTGAGCACTCCAACTGGTATTGCCTCTCTTTCATTCTCTGTGCAGCCCAAATGGTATATTAATATGAAGCTTTTTTACATGGAATACTTTATAAAGCTAATACTGCTATATTTTGTAGACTGCATGATTGAAATCAAGTCCTGTTCACAGTTAAGAGCCACTTGTTAGAGCGTGGCTGTTTTAAAGTTTGTTTAAATTCCGTGAACTAGAAATGTTCACTCCCAAAAGTACATAGTGGTGTCAGATACCAAGTGGTATTTTGTAGTAGGAACATATTTTTCCTCCCCTCTCCACATGTAAACACCCATTTGTCCTACTCGTTATGCTTCCCTGTATCGAAGTTGAAGCGGCACCCAGGGGCAAATAGGAAAACAGGAGAGTGAGCTGAACTTGGGAACTTTTAGAATCTGGTATTGAGGCAGGCTGTGGAGTAAGAAGATGAAGGTAATAAAAGGGAGATTAGTTGTCCATGGTAGAGGCTTCCATGAAACAGGTAAAGGAAAGAAATGGTCAGAAGGTAAGAGCCGAGAGGCGTAAGCAGAGGGAGAGGAAGGAGTACAGATATGGCAGAGCTGATTACCCTATTTACTGTTACCTCCCATTTTATCAGTTAACTGAAGGAACATGAAGAAATAACTTTTAGGACTATGCCCTTGTCTGCTGTTGCTGGTGATTCATCGCTCAGGTTTTTGTACATTGGGCCTCTAATCAGAAGCAGAGAACATGATGGTGACACGCATGCAGACAGCATGGACCTGCATGGACAGAGCTGAGGCCCAGCAGCTATCTTCTCTGGCTGATGCTCTTGCCCTGCAGGGTGTCTAAGACAGTTGTCGATGTGCATCAGCTGTGAGGATTCTCTGTCAGGAATGGCTACTGCTACATTTCAGCAAACTATGGCTGTTCAGAGGCTGCTCTAGAGGAAGCACTTACCTAGCCAGGTAATAGAGTAACACAGGGCACTCTTTGGAATACTTCTGGTGATGGCTATGGTGAGTGACACAGGTCAACAGAACTTTGAGGGATAAAGCCTGTTACATGGTGGGGAGAAGAATTACTTTTAAGATGTCTATCTTCCCCCTCTTAAACTACTGTGGTCTTACTGTCTTTCCAGCTATGAAAAGCTGCTTCTACCATCCTCTTACACTTTCCTGTCTGTATTCTACCATGTCACAGCTCTTAAGGTGCTGACAAAACAGCAAATGTGCATTGAGACCCTCTTAAAGAGAAATACATGCTGTAGTATCTTTCCATATTGTTCTGTCTTTAAAACAGCCTAACATCTTACTCGCTTTCTTGACTGCAACTACACGTTGAGCAGATGTTTTCATCAAGCTGTCCATGGTGACACCTAGCTTGTCCCCTTGAAAAGGATCACAACTAATTCAGAGCCTACCAGAGCACGTATTAATGGTTTAAAAACCTTTCTAGTACTCATCAACTTGGGTTTATTTTCTGTTGACATTCACTTGCCCCTGAATTGCAGAGTTTACAGTGCTAGGCAGCTTATCCTGGCACTCACCATCTTCCCCAGTGCTGACCAACTGCGTAACCCCCTGTGGGCACTGGCCTTTGGCCATCTGATAGACTGATGTCTTCAGTTCACTCTTACCCGTGATTAGCACGTGGTGCTTGCACTTTTACTCACCCTGACCTTTTATGTTGTTTCTCATCTCTTGTCTTCTGTGTTGTGTTTTCTTTCTTGCTCAGCTAAAGCACTGAAGTAAGTCATCAAGTTACAACTGTCTGCTTTGTTTCAAATACTTTGCCTACAGAAACCTTTGTCAAAATGTGGTCATAACCTTCCTTTTTTAAAATTAAATCACTACTTACGTATCTCTTTCAGGGTATGCCCAACCATAACAAAATGATTCAAACCATAAAAAAGAACAAATGCCTTTGACAAACAGGTGAAACATGACTCTGATCTCCCCAAGCTGAACTTCATTGGCTTCAGTGGAGTTTTTTCCTGCTGCTTGAGATCAGTTTCATTAAAACCTGATTTGAGATCTTCTCACTTTAAATCTAGATACAACAGCCAGAAATTGAGAAAACTTGGTCTAAATTTAAATTCCTGGTTTATTCCGCTCTCTTTTGTGGCAGAGATGAAGCAGACATATTAGTGACCAGCACCCAAAAAGGGCTCAGCCACTCTTAATGTAGCACTTGCAGTATTTAACTAGGTATCGAGATGAGATTACAGTGTTTGAGATGAGTGCAGCAAAACCAGGGGAATCAGGCTCAGTCTCTGTGGTTTGCTTCATCTCACACGCTCATCTTGTACTTCAGAGATCATCCACCCGTACGTATGGCAAAGCCTCTTCAGCGCTGACTGTGGTTACTGGTAACACTGCAGCTCTAAATACAAAGCCGGCGGCCTGAGGGACGCTGCCGCTGTCAGGTGTTCTGTTATGGCGGGTACCGGTGGTCGGTCACAGAGAAGGCTGGAGGCTGATGAATTTGGCAAATCGGAGCTGAGGGGGTTTTGTTAATTTTGAGGGGGGAGAAGAGAGCAGGTGCAGCGCTATCGGTAGTCCTTAGCCTGTAGTACTCAGTACCCTGTCCCACGTATCTAAGAGGCTCGTGTTCGGCAAAGCCCAATCCAGCCCCCATAAATCCTCGCTGTGTTATTTACTAACCCCTGGGAACCTTCAGGGCTGAGTAGGTCTCTGACTGGGAGCTGGCTCTTTAACATCAGAATTGGGTAAAAGGCAAACTTGGCTCAGTAAACGGGCATGAATGTGTTCTAGGTAATTGGCTCCCCTAGGTTTTTTTATGCAACTCAAAATCCAGCACCCGGGTGTATTCCCTTGTGCATTCTTTTGTTACTCTACATTATTACCATGCTGAGGGTTCCTAGTCAGGTGCCTGGTTCACTCACCATTTATTCAGGAAGCAGTTCTGTCAGTGAGAACACCCGAGTCTTGCTCATGCTGTGTGTCTTCAGCCAGGGCTCTAGCATGACAACCACGGCTCCGTCTGCTGCAAAACTCCGTAGCAAGGAAGTGCCATCTCCCTGAAGAATTTCAACTTAGACCCCCAAAGTGGGAGCCCAACTCCCGCAGAACACAGCACCATGGAGGCAGTAGCACTGGTCCCAGTACAGCACAGTTCAGCTATGAAAAGGAGTAGGGGTGCATGCCTGGTAAGATGCTAGCTCGGACAAAACTATCTTACCCAGACAGCAGAGTCTAGCCTAAAGGACTGTGACTTCTTTTAATGAAGAGATGGCTGAAGAATAGGTGGGAAAAAAACCCTATGAAACTGAACTTGCTTTCAGGAATATACCAGACTGTCTCACCCCCAGCTCTCACCTGAAGAAATGAAGACAAAACCATTTGCGTGCTTATTCTAGTGCAACAGAAAGCCCAACACCGGCTGGCTAGGAGAATGGTTGGCTGGCAGCCTGCTGAGCACAGCGGGAAGTGTTTCAGCAAAGGAGGGTACAATGTGATGATCTATGTCTGAGAAACCCTGTGTGGCCCCCACAGTTAACACAGGAACCTAACGGTGCCTGTATCTTTATACAATTATAGGCTTAATAATTGTAATTTAAGTTCTAAACCTGATGTATTTTTATGTCAGTAGATTTTTTTCCCCTGGTTTACCTATCATGGCTTCTGCATATGACAACTACTACCTGTGCAGTGCACATACCTGTTGTCCTTTTCTCCCATGTTAAAATTTCACAGTATCCAGCTCTGTAAAGCACTTTTGTGATATTTCCTGTGAAGAAAGCTGAAGAAAATAAATTTAACAGCACCAACTGAATTAATTATACCTCCCAAGTTTGTCTCGCTGTTGTGTTGACCCCTCTTCAGTGACTGTGGGCAATCAGTAGGATGGACAGGAGCTCAGAGCGTGGTTCTGGGCTCGGCGCAGAAGAGGAGCTGGGTCTCTAGCAGCAGCTTTCCGCCACTGTCCTCATTCCTTCACCCCGGCCACTGTCTGCCTGGGCTGAGTGCACTGCAGCTTGCTCATGGCTTATGCTACACACGTGCCAGGCAGAAGGCTGGAGAAGAGGTAGGTAGCTCAAAGCCCACGTTGCTGGTTCTGCTGGGAGTGGTGCAGGCCCCATTTCATTCAGCTGCTCCCCTGCTGCCCTCCCCTCGGGATTCAGAGCAGCTGCAGGAACTGCGTGTCTCGGAGAGGTCTTTAAAGCTTAGCTAAGTGGGTCAGGGAGTGTGAAGTGAGAATAGCAGCACTGCCCTTGCCCAGCAAGGTGTGAGGATTGGGAAGAAATTGAGTCCCTGACCCCTAGGCCTCACCTGCTGCTATCCACACCTATTCAAAATGCAGGCGATGCACAGCAGCATTCTAGAGGTAGAGCAGAGAACTCCCAATGAAATGCAAAGTTAATTCAAGATGTGATTCCAGGCATTAACAGCAGCCTTATTTTTAGTACGTGGACTCGCAGCAAGTCAGGGATGTTTGACATCCACAAATAGCAAAAAGCATCAAGCTGAGATCAAGAAGAACAAAGCAGGTGGTAAGACCAGTCCCCACCACTTGGCATAGCAATCGCACTGTGGTCTCAGCCTACGCTGACAAGGGCACAGATTTCACTTCTGTAATAAGAACCAAATCCCTCACATTCACTGGTGTCTTTCAATGCTTCCTGACAATTCCTTCAGGTCATCCTGACAGCGTGCTGCAGAGCTCGCTGGCAGAACATCCCCTGCAGCATGGCAGGAAGAAGCAACACAAAGCAAAGCCAGGCTGCGCTCCTCTCACCTGGAGACTCCCACAGCTCAGGTCCCTTGTCCCTTCCCACCAGCAGCAAGGGGTTAGTTCTTCCCAGCCTAGAGCAAGTCTGCAGATCGCACAGGACTTTGCTGCTGGTGGCTGCTCCTGCCTTCTGCCTGCAACTAATGTCAATACAAAGACTTTCTATAAAGCAGGGTATCCAGCAGCTAGAAAGTAAGTGGAATATACCCCACTTCGAAACAAAACAGAGGGCTAAATTAAACAGAGTTTAAAGGGATTTAACATATATTCCCACTGGTCCCGTGCAACTGGATGCTGTGTGTTTCTGTTTGAACAGGCTGCAGCAACTCCAGCTGCCTAAACAGAGCTCTTCAGAGTGCGTAAGCACACTTCTGCCCAGCCTAACACTGCATCTCACACACAGCAAGGTCAGTAAATGGAGACCCAGATCCCAGTTACTGAAAGGCCGGTTTGTCGCACAGGGTGTCTGGCTATGAACATGTCCAGCTGCTCGAAACCAACGTCTTTGTTCTGCCTCTGGCTCCTGTCGCAGACTCAAGCAGGGAGCACGGTCAGGCAAGCGTCACCTCTCATCAGAGCTGGTTCTATGTTTGCCTGACAGATTCACTGGCACTCAGAATGGCAGCAGCTTGGCAGCACCTCCGTTTTATAGAAATTATTTATTGTTACATCCACTATTAGTACCAAAATTCACAAGCCAGTTGTTCTTTTTGTCTGGTTTCCCTTTCCCCCACCAGTAGAAAAATACCACAAGAAAAATTTATTTAAAACCCAAGCCAGATTCTGTGTGGGAAATGCAACAGCATACTTAACTGGCATCTCTCCCACTGCACTACAGATAAAAGAGGCAATAAGCATCTTACAAAGTGCTTCTTAACTATTACTATACAATGGTGTCCCCAGACAAATTCATTAGTGGGATAAGTTAGGCCATTTTGGAGACAAAGCATTTTTGGAAGGAGTTCTTGCCATGTTTTTAGGTGCTACCAGTACCCAAAGCAGCATTTCCTATGAGCATTACTGTGAAGTTCTATTCATCTCCAGACAAATTAAGAAGTGAAACTCAAGATTTTAATTTTTGTGCTGAGAATGGAAAAAATATAAATATGATTGTTAAAAATGTACAAGTCAAAGCGCAGAACTTGCTCAGTGTATCCTGGATCGCTTGACTCTGCTCATTTCTCCTGGGGCTTTTCTTTTCTGTGATAACCCAGCTCCAAGGTCTGTGTTGCTCTGAAGGTAAGATTCAGCTTCCGGCAGGCAGTAAGATTCCATTGGGGGAGGTGGATCCTGCAATAGGGAAATAAAATACATGGTTCAGATCAAGAAGCTCTTGAGAAGAAACAAACAGCTGGTTAGTTTTCTGAAACAGAAAACAACAAACCTACATTTTGAATACAATTTGGAAGCTGTCTGCCCTGCAACGGATCCCACCACCAGAACAAGTCATTTTAGAACAATAAAAATTTGAGGCCACGGATTGAAATACTCAGCACAGGCACCTGCATCCAGAATTCCCAGCAAAGAGGGAACACAATGGTCCCTTTCAGAGGCTTCCAGGGCTGGGGGCTTCTGAAGGCAAGGGTCTGCCCCATCCACGCCTGTGGGGCAGGGGGGAGAGCAGACGCACCTGGATGAGGTAGTCAGCGATGTACTCCGGTTTCAGGCAGTTCACCCCCTGGGCTGCCGCCTCTGCAACGTTAACCCGGGCGTCGTCTGGCTTCAGCTTACTGAAGTCAGCAAAGAGATGTGTTGCTTCTTTAAAGACAGACACAGAATGGCCAGAAAAGACCTACAGATCCAAACACAACAGACAAAAACGAGTTGATTTTTGTTTCCTCCCCAAAGGCAGCTCGTGGCCTGTAATTCCCCTCATCAAGCTAACCAGCAAACCAGTGGGAAATAAAATACCGTCTACAGCTGCATTCTGTGCCACCACCAGGTACCTTCCTGGAAGGGTGATCCTTCCCATCAGAGCAGGGCACAGAAATTCTATCCTTAATTCCCACTACTGACTCATGTGAGCTCAGACAGGCTGCTCTGCCTGACCACTTGCAATATTGAGATGACATTGCTTTTTTTTTTTTCTCCTCCCACCCTTTGACCATTTCTCAGCTATCCTGTGTAAGCAGTTTTCTTGGTTAAGACCTTTTACTCACATGGAAAATGCCCAGCACAGAACTTAACAGAAAGGAGGGGGGGAAAAAAAATACATGTATTTAATTATTTAAAAAAAAAAAAAGACATACTTTTGCTCCTCCTGACTGAAGAAGGCGCCTGAACCCTGCTTCCTTGGTTTGATCAACGTTCAGGATCACTTTCCAGCCACTGAAAGCTCCCTGGATAAAAGACTCAATTTAGTCGAAAGTATGTTGGTACCAAAAAAAGCACAAGCACTTAATGAATCTATAATTTGCCACCTTCAGGAATATCCAATGGATAACGATTTTTTTTATCATCTAGTTTTGTCTTAAGTATAAAAGGCAGGAAAAACCCCACAGAACATACAATTATTGGGCCAACACTGTACAGTCAGGCAGCTTGCCACCACGCCCTTTCACCTGCATAGCAAGATGGGCAAACCCATCTACTAACAGCCCCTTGGCAATGAGCATTTTTTCCAGAACGCCAGACACATGGATACTCATCTATGGAAACACCTCTTAAGAGAGAGAGTTACTTGGAAACATTCCCCACCCCAGGCACTACGTAATGTACTCCATTACAGCAACAGCCCCTAGGCCAACTGGATGCCTCCCGCAGTCTCCAAGTAGGCAAGGGCACAGAGGATTTGTTACAAGCAATCATTTTAAAAAGGTTACTGTAAAATACATAGACATCAAGACTTATCCTGATGTGACTGCACCATCAGCAGCATTTCTACCTTAGAATGAATACTCAACTGCAATGCCTGATTTGGGAGAGGAGTTAAAGGGCTTTGGGGAGCCCAAGTCCCACTTTCAAAAACCTCACTGAAAGGCAATGGAACTTGCACCATAAAAATCACAGAAAATGTGTTTACTCCTTTCCTAAAACTTCTGCCCTGCTCAGAGCAACAGCACACTCACTGCCAGAGCTACAAAAATGCTGTCCAAGGAGCTGCACACACCTCTACAGCACAGGATTCCTGTTATTGCAAGTACTAGTTGTGGTTTCCCAGCAAAGCTGAGTTAGGTCAGCTCCCCTATCAGAGCTCTGAAGGGTAAACACCTTCCTGGTTGAGGGATGTTTACATGCACAAATAGCCACAACCCAGCTTTGCAAAGCATGAACGATGCTTCACAAGGAGATTAAGACTTTTCATATACCAGCACTACAAGTTAGTTAAAAACAAAATTACTTACCTAGAATATATCCAGCTAAGTCATTTTGGTCTTAACCACAAGGCAGATCACCTTCCCCTGCAAGTTTCTGAGTTTCTTGCTGACAATCCCTGTTGTGCCTACCCATGCTGCACAACGTAAATACACCAATGACACCATACCTCAACAATACCAGTTTCTTGCCTCCCTTTATGAATTTTCTTCCTCCACCTCATGGCTGCAAGTGCTAGCTTCTTCTGGTTTACATTGATTCCAGGCAAAACATTAAGTATGGAATTACTTCCCCACTCGTAATCTTCTTCCTAGAACATTAATAAGCTTCAATTACAAAGCAGTCCTGTCAACTTAACCAGCAGAAAAATAAAATCAAAAAACCACCACGCTGAAAAGCAACAAAGAAACCAAAACACAAAAAAAAAACCCCAAAACAACAACCCCAGAACAAATCCCAGCTCACTCTAGCTTTAGATATTAATCTTATCTGGTCAAACCAGCTCTAGCTAAAAGAGATATGGCTCTCAATTGCACATATGTATCTAAATAAACCCATGTTTTCTGTGATGTCAAGTACGCAACCAGACTCCTCCTGCAGTTACCTACAGTGGAATTCGACAGCAGGGCAAAGCCAGCCACACCTCTGGGCACCATCGACTCATTTCTGCTGCGCCTTCCAAAACAGCAAACGTTGGGTTTGATACATAAAGATATGAACCAGGCGTTAATTCAAATTTATGCTGGCCAGTATGAAAGAACTGCTAGGCCCAGAACTGTGGAGTAACAGAGGTAGTGGGCAAAACCACTTATGCACACAGTCATAACTCTATATATAGAGAGTTCTAAGTCTATATATATAGAGAGTTGGACTAGTTAAAACTAATACATGCTCATTTATTGAAAGAATCAAGATTGAGTGGTGTAAGAGACATAAATGTAGCTCACATGAGTGAGAATTCACAAAAGGCACTGCAGCTTCCATCTGCAGAAGCAACTACAAACATTTTATTTATCCTATACCAGGAGCTTGGTCCAGGACTAGTTTTCAGAGAAAAGCCTGCCAAAGAATTCTCAGACTTCAGATCCTCTAAAACTCCCAAGGCTCAGGTCCTCTCAGCTGCTAACTGGTTCTGAGAGGCTAAGTCCTTTCCCAGTAGTGCAAAATAAAAAGAAACACGAAAAAGCACAACACCCTGGCTTCTCAACAATGAGGTCACATGCCTGAACAAAGCAGCCAGCTCCTCTACAGGCCTCCAGGTAGGAACGATGAAGCACCCACTTCCCAGCTGCCATCGACGCCAAGAACTTCTCGTTTCGAAGCGGATGCCCCACGACAATGTGCGTGCAGCTGGGATCGAAGCACTGCTTCTCAAGTACTACTCCACCTTGAATTGAGAAATGAATTTGACATGACATTGTTTAAGGGTCATGCTGTACCACAGAAAGGATCGACTCCAACTGAGAATCACTTGAATTCTGATAGAAATATACTTGACACTAATTTATACTGAAAACACTGTTGTTGAAGTGACATGGGCAGAGGCTGGCAAGGAAGGAGGAGCAGCCAGGAAAGAGCGGCTCTGATTTAAAAAAAATAATCATCAAGTGCCACTGTAATGCAGCCAGGAATGAGAGACACACCAGAGGACAGCAGACCCTGGGCACTCCCCACAGCAAAGAATGAGGCTGTTGTGGAGACAGCTAAAATAAAACTGCCAGAAGACAAAACCATTTCTGTTTATGGCAAAGCTGATGGCTCACATAATAATAACATATTCAGAGAATCCCTCAGAAGCGAAGAAAGCCATAAATTTGAGACCTCAAATCTGATGAGTCATTAACAGAAGCCCTTTCTTTTCCCCAGCAAGCCACAGCTGACCAGACACATACAGACACATATTATTCTTTGCATTTCACAAATATCTGGTACCTAATTCCTCAATCAGATGGCAGTAATCAAATCTTTCTTGAGGATTAAGAGAAGACAGCTGAAATTTACAGAGTTTTTTTGTTTCTTCACCAGCCTTCTCATCTTCTGCAACAGCCTGGAAATACAGTAGAAGATTTTTGAAAATATGACAGAAAGATTAGGTTGACAGTTGACTACTACTCTGCCAAACATTCTGGGTTATTTTTATATTAAGTTTTCTTTTAGCCAGGAGAAGCAGAACCAAACTTGCCAATCACTTGACAAAAAGCTTGGATGTTATCGAATCAACATTAGGCTCCTCCTTAACATCCTGTTGGTTTCCCCCTTTCTTCAGGGCACAACTGAACCATTCTGTCACAAAAACTAATCCTTCATTCATATCCACTGAATGCCAGGTCAAACACACGAAGAAAATCATCATCCATCTATCACACTGCCTCATTCATTCAGCCTTTCTCTAGCTATGAGCACCCGTATATATTTCCACCACAGCTTATTTACTAACGTGACAGACACATCATGCCCCTGAAGCCAGGTAGCTCCTGAGAGTCTGAGCATCAAGTGATACACTGCAGGTAAGAAACCAAGCTCATTTTCCCAGTCTCTTCCAAGCTCACTATAAGCCAGAATTTTAAACCAGTTTTTTGGCAGAAAAATTATTTGTTTGTACCTAAACGTAAATTCCAGATAACACCAATGAAAAAAAGGCCTAGACCTTTTCCCCATCATCCCAACATGGCTGGAGGAGTTCCAAGTAACACTCCACTCCAAAGTCTACCTCAGTGTTCCAGCAGGAACTAACCTGACAAAAAGCTTTATTTGTCTGAACAAACATGATTTATTTAGCAAAATAAATTTTGTTCAAAATCTGGAAGAAAGAGGGAAAGAGAACTAGAACTGCACAAAAGTAATCTACTTCAAGATTTTACAGGCATATATTCAGCTATTTTATATTTACCATCAAGTTCAGAACTTCTTAAAGTGTCACTACACCTCCCAGAACACAACTCATCCTTAAGTATTTCCTCATATGACAAACCTTTTCCTTGGGCTGTGGTGCCACAGGAGGGTTAGCCAGTGGGAAAGCAATGCTGGGGGCCTGCGGAGTGGGGATCAAGTGATCTTTAATCAGCGGTTCAGGATCGTTACGTACAGGATTCTTTGGACCTTCATTCAAGTCTTCAGCCCCAGGAACAGCTGTGGAAGTAAAGCACTGCATGGCTTTCTTTGGCTGAATACAATTATGGATAAAGTTAAAAACTAGTTTCTTTTTAAAAATAGACATTATCTTAAAAAGAGAAAACACAACTGCTGCTCCAACATGCAGTTAGATTTCTCCATTGCCTTTCCTAAAGACTCTTCCTCATACCACAAACCACCAACTGCATTATTGCCCTCATGCCCCTGGATGCCTTGCTTTGAAAAAAATGGCCCCAAAACCTCAAAATGGACTAATTTCTTGGGCTAAACCACACTGATTCAGTTGAACCAAAAATCAATTATATCATTTTCTTCAGCCTCCTCTAGGACGGAGTCAATTTTCAGAAAGACTGTTGCTCCAACCAGAAACTTCAGAAGCAGACTGAGGGAAGGAGTTGGGGGCAGCAGGGAGAGAAAGGTTTCTGCTATCTTTCATGAGGCAGAAATGTGAAGAAAGCAAAACCAGACAAGGATGTTTCTCCTTTAGTTCTAGCAGTAGACTAAAGACTTCAAAAAAGAACAGGGAAGATAAACACAGTGTTTTCAGTGAATTGTGACTTGAGCATAGCCATCAGCAGCTGTTTTTTGGGATCATGAAATACCTTCCTCCTGTACCTCTGTATTTCACTTATGAATATTTCCACTACAATCAAAAAGATCTTTCTCCTAGTGTTCCCATTTGAATTCCAATACACCTACCTGAATTGTTACCTGAAAACCAGCTGTGGTTCCACAGGAAATTTTAAAAAATTCCTGAAGTTGATGCTGACTACTTTTAGACAAGCACTGCCTTGGTGTTTGACCACAAATGGCAAATAGAAAAAAGAAGAAAGAAAAAAAAAAAGGAAGCTTCTCTTTAAAAACCACCACCACATAATAGAGTTCAAAGAAAAGCATTCAAGAAAAAAAAAATATGCTCACTTTAAGTAAAATTCTAACACTACGCTATTGTAAAAGTCCCAAAGATCAAAAGGATGCTGCAGCAAAGAACAAGGATCTTGCATTTCTCATTTTACCTATACCAGCAATCTCTGCATCAGCTAAAACTCCTTTGAAGGCAGCCTCTTCCATGTTCTTATTGGTGTTATTTTGTGCTTGCTCAGTGTACTGGGAAGGGCTGTTAGGCCACTGAAAGTTGCTGACAAGTCTCGCTCTCTCCTCCCTCGAAGTAGGGTCGTCCCAGATGATCTGCTCGCTCTGGGATGGCTCTGTGTTTATATCTGCCAGTGCCTGACGGGACTGCCTAAGGGAAAAAAAAGCACAGATACCTTCAACACTCATTTGTTTTACAGAAGACTACCATACTGGCAAGTAATGTGTTGATGATCACACCAACTGTAGTGGCCCCATTATTAGGAAGCATGGCTGGGAAAGGGGAAAGTTTCAGTATAAAAGCAATTCTGGCAGCCTGGCTTTGTGAGCCTGTGACAGCATGGCTGACAAAAAGGCAACGGAAGTATCAGTAGGAGATGTTTTCATGTGTCATATTGGTAAATTATTCCAAAAATCAGCATACTCCACATTTTAGTCAACCTATTAAATAGCAAATAAACACCAAGCTAACGGAATAATTTTGCAAGGTTTCAATTACTTTCTCACTGTAGCTCAGCATTGTTAGAGTTCAAATCCTATTCCCTGTTTAGAGAGAAAAGAAAAAGAATAGGAGAGAATCATTCACAGAGGTGCTTTGCAGGAATACCCACTGCTTGTACATAACCGATGCACTGAAATACTGCAGCATTACTTTCTTCAAAATCTGTAAGAACACTAATTAGTCTGAAGAGAAAGAAATCAGTTGGCATAATTAGATTAAAACACCAAGAAGCAATCATACTCTGTGGGGTTTTTTCCTAAAACCAAAAGATTATGAACTACTCCAGTATGGAATAAGATAATCCTGACTTTATCTAGCATGTCCAGTTAAAGATTTCAAATTGCAAGAGATGCACCTGAAGTGCGTTAGAGAAAGACAATACATCTGGAAACCCCAGAGACTTACTTAGGTTTCAATGAATGTCTAAGTATGCGCAGGGAGGACAAAAGAAGACGCTCTGAAACAGATCAATACCTGAGAGCTTCCAGGACCCGACTGCGGCCATTTCGCACAGAGCGAGCGCTGTCAGGAGTGGCTGGAGAACCATCAAAACTGTTCCTCGAGAGGGAACTTCTCTGCCCTTGCGGTTTCACCAGCGATGTGGCAGACATGATCTCCTGCAGCTGCCTTTGGAAGTTCTCCCTCATCTCCAGTGCTTGAGTTAAAACTTCAGGAACAAAATTTGGAAGATGACGACTGTAACAAGTGAAGAGTAACTGAAATGCCCACCCACCCCACCCCTTGGGACAAAGGCAATGTATTAAGGAAAGGAAAGGGTATCTGGGAAAAATTACTGAAGAAAACCATGTATGTCCTGAGTCACTTATTCCTAGACACTACGAGAAATATCCCCTTGGGTCACTTCTGAATTTCCTCACACAGTCGAACATATTCACAGTTCTCCTGTAATACATTTAGTGACGTAACAAAGAAGATATACACTAATGTGTTTAATGTTAAAGACAAACTTCAGTGTTTTAAAACCAGAGAAATGTCATTTAAGTCATTTGCAATAGATGGTCATGATTTTCTTATGGGCTGGCGAAGCATTTAAAATAGAGTGCAAAACCTTTTCTTCTCATCCAGCAACAGTAAGGGCCAGCTGTACTTGACGGCGACATAAATACAGTACCTAAAGTTTCCAGATCTTAACATGTAGCACCTGAAACTGTAAAAGGTTTATATTGATAGTCTGATGTTCCACAACTATTTTGTGATTCACATTTACCTCCTTTGGATTCACTTGTTACAATTTGTTCTTCCTCCATAGTGACCATGTCCTTTATCTGGTCAGTAGTTATATCATCTTCAGCATAATCTTCATCCACTGGAATAATCTGAAAACAGTGAAGACGAGCAGAATATTAATCTTGCCTTAGAGGAAATCTTTTTCTGCTGCTGCAATGACAGTAGAACAGTAGACAGCAGGAGCAGTGACACGTATTCTGCAGTCTAAAGGTCTACTAAGGCCAAGTTCACACCTTGGACCTTGTTACATACAAAAAAAGTCAAAGACTGGACCAACATAATTTTGAATTGAGAAAGCACTTCTAATCCTTAAATACCTGTGTTCCCTCCATCACCCTAGAGGAGGAACATTACAACCACAGAAAAGCCTTAAGGAACACCTGCAATAGCTACAATTAGCTACTAGCTAAACCTGTTTCTGCACATCGCTGAATAAGCATCAACTTCTTTATTGATATCTTAATATAGCAGTTAATCCAAATCACTTCACAGATGATTAATTCATATCACATATTATACCTCATTTTCCTCTGCTGGCTTTCCAGTTGATGGAAGTTTACTGGAGGAGGAGAGCCTGACATCTTGCACCGCACTGATGTCCAGGCTCATTTTGGGATTGTAAGTGTGAGGGAAGAGAGATTCAGGAAGCCGTTTATATTCTCGGGCACACTGTAATGACATCAGGTAACGTTAAAAAAAATGAGAAACTGATTGAAAACAAAGAAATTTCACATCTAACAGGGAAAGTACAATAAAAACACCACCAAAGAAGTACTTTTTACACAAGGGAAAACGTAGAAGAAATGTTCAATGGAAGAGAATGTCTTTTCTCCTCATGAAGAACAAGGTAAAAGTACATCAGTGAAAACCGATCAATTTATAAATTCAAAGGAGGATGCAAAACATCAGTTCATATACACGTTCAATATAAAGGCAAAAAGAAAATCCATTGCTATGTAACTGGTGGGAAGCCTCCATTTCCCTTCACTTTTAATGAGGGAACAAGGCAAGCTTCATACCTCTAAAAGCCAATGTTCTGAAACAATGTGTATACCCCGTTCTTTAACGGATTTGTACTCCTTATTGTTGTCATTGTGTCCTCCCTTGTAGATGAAGTGTGTTACTGTTTCATCAAAGCACCATCTAGAAAACAAAATACAACTTGAAGATATAATTTCTATCAAAAAGCATCAAAAATCCAGCTCAGAAATTGTCCTATGCCTTGTTCATGTTAAAATAGTTTTGCCTATTTTGTGATGCCTAAATTAGCAATGAGCCCACTTTCTTTGTCAAAACAAGACAGCATTCAGTTTCAAGACAGAACAACTTAGGTATCTTTTGAGAGTATTCCCAAACTAAACAAAACTACATCCAATACACATATGGAAGAGGAGCAGTTTTGCTGTAGGGTTTTTTGTTTGGTGGTTGGTTTTTTTTTAAGTAAATGGAATTTCAGATCAGTTTCTGGAATTAACATGTGACCCAGGGTGAAAGCACTTTTTTCTTTCATTGACATATTGAGCTGCAAGTGCAATACTCGTCCTGACAGCTGAAAATAAACAAAAAGTGTTATTGGTTTAAATGTCAGAATACAAGTCTAGTATTTGCTACCTAATGCAAATATCTTCACCACTTCTAAGCTACTACCAAACATAAGGGCAACTTCCTCATCCACACCGTGAATGACACATTATAGAAGTCAGTAACAGAATACATGCATCACAGTTTTAGTAAGTGCTCTAACTTATCCATAATTAAAATTTGTAAAAAAATTAGCTTTAAGCCAGGGACAAAATGATATAAACTCAGATCAGATTCAAAATCTAAAATATAAAGCAAATTTTTAAACTACCTAAAAGCTAAACAGGTTCCCTAGCTTCCTTCAAAAAAGAAGGAAAAAAAATAATACTGCAATTCAGGAAGATGTCAGGACCAACAGGACAAACTTAGGAAGAACGAGGATGTGGCAGGGCCAGATGGCCTCAGTTTGCATTAGAAGCAGATGGACTTGTTTTGCAATAGAAAGCGTTTAATATGGTGAAATCTAATGGGTTTGCTATAGCAAAGAGTCACATACATGAAGCATATTGGAATGCAAAGACTCATATTTATTAGAAGTCACATCAGCGCAGAAACTTAGAAGCTGTTTGCAATAGTGGATACCTGCAGTCTGCCCCAAGAGAAGCTGCTACTCCATTCAGTTCACTTTGCTTCTTACTGAGTTTTTTACTAACACAGATGACAACATCTGCCAGAGGCTTGGGCTCTTCCTCCTGTTCAAGCAGCAGGGGGAAAATCAGGAGAGTCACGCTTAGAAGGTTTCTGCATCAGTAACAAAAATACTTAAAATATTTAGTGTAGCAGATAGATAGTAAAATATGCAGGAACAACAAAACTAAGATAAAGACATTTTCTCAACTTTTGCTGCTCCAAAATCCATGGGCAAAACCCAGAACTATTATCTATCATTCCATCCACTACGAATCCAAAGACAAAAGACTCACTCTCAGCCAGCCTCCCTGAAACTTATTCTGCTCCTTCCACCACAGTCTGGCCGCTTCCTGAACACTGAAATTATCAAACCTGATGACACAAGTATTTCATTGTACTGGAGTGAAAAGAGTGAGAAGCTACAAGAAAAAAGAAGTGACAGCCTCCGCTTGACTCTCCTCCACAGTAAACACTGTACCAACATGGCAAGCAATCCATAACTGCTCCCTTTCCTCTTTTTTTCTCTGTTTTTTCCTCAGTAAGGTAGGTAAGACTAAAGAGGCAAGATGACTACAAGAAAGGGCAACGTAATGAATCTTTATAGGGGGGTAAGCAATTGATCACATCTTGTGCCTCCCTAGCAAGCAGACAAGCAGCCCCTTACAGAGGAAGATAGGAAAAGATGTCACATGCATTAAAAAAGAATTCCTAACTTTAACCCAAGACAAAAATACTTAATCTTGCTCATCAGGAGCCTAGCAATTTCTTAAATCTGATTAAATCCTTTCATCCCAATAACACAAAATCTAAATTGTTACATATTTATATACTGCTACTTAGCAACTGCTTAATATTCAAGATAGTAATACAGGCAGTAGAAAAAGGTTTTAAAATTCTTTCCCTTTCAGGAGGAAACTCTTTGTTCTTCATTTTCCTGTAACTGTCACTGTTACAAATAGATCACAAAGCACAACTCCCAACGCCTTTGCAACTTCAGTAAAAAAAAAAGATGGCATTTTCTTAATTAAGCCTATGCTCCAGAAACTCAACCCCACCATTTCTTACCGCTTCTGGCTCTGCAGCCCTCAACTGAGGGCTGGCAGTCAGAGCTCCTGTATGCCTTGCGCTGTTTGCCAGGGCCAATTTCAAGTTTCTGCTGATGACTTCAGAAAGAGGTGTGCTCAGTTTCCTAGTTTTTTGATCATGACCTCCTGGAGTTTCCAAAGCTGCCAGAGCATCCTACAAAAACAGAAGCAACTGACTTTCACAAACACATTACAAATTTCTCATTCCAGTGCAAGTTTCACAAATACAATCTCTAGTAAGATTCTGTAATCCTAATCCAGGATCATGTACTACAGTAGCAACTAGCAAGTGCAACCAGGGTTAATCACCTTCACATCAAAAGAAGGCTTGAATAACTTGTCTTTGGAAAGAAATTTTGAGGGTGTATCAAGATGTAAAGATGGTTCTTTCTGTAGCAGTCCCCCTTGTGCAGGAGAGGTTGTCTCCCCAGTATGATGTGAGATTACAGCTTGGAAAGCTTTACTCTGGAACCTGTTGATATCAAGAGGGGTCACAGCTGGTTTTCTTCCAGCTTCAAGAAGGCAAGTAGGTTGTTCTGGATCAGCAGAAGTGACAGTTGTTGGTGTCTTGGTAAGCTGTGTAATGGAACTCTCCTTATCTATAAAAGAAATAAAGAAAAGACAGACAAGCAATCTGATTAATCTTTTGAACACAGATCTCACATATACTTTCATTTAAATAAGAACCAAAATGTCATCTGACCTTTCTTTCCCTAAAGACGTAATCCATATCCACCCCCAATAAATGCTGTAAACTGACAATTATGTTTTCAAAGCCAGTATCTTGTGTTTAAGTTCACTGCATAGCTTGAATTACATTGGTACTGATCTTGACCCTGTCTCTGAAAAAGAGAGCAACCACTGGTCTGTTCTCACTGTTTGCATGCATACCTGCATAGCTCGTATGTGTCACACAACGACTATCAAAATACAAATCCAAGACGGGGGGGGTAGAGGGGAAAGGAACAAATCCTTCCCTTTTAAAATTAAAGGTAAATCCTCCTCCTCCCTAGCCCCTTAACTCCCCATGCAACACAAAACTTCTTTTACATTCATGACTGTGGATCACTCCTCTTAAGGACACTATGCACATTTACAGTCCCTTATGCCTCCAGATTCACAGGACCAAGGAATAAGGACTAAAGAATCACTAGGAATAAGCCCTTAAAGCTTACCCAACATAAACACTTCTAGATAAGCATGACTCATCATCTTTACAACTCAAAAAGATTAGTACAAGAATTGCTTTTACATTTTACTGCTCATTTCCCTTGTCCCCTCCTTTTTTTCCCCTTAAAGATGCAACACATAGATGACACGCCTGTATCAACAACCTTTTATCCTCTGACCTAATGACCCATATAATTAACTCACAAGGGCACTGGTAAAACATGTCTGCTAACATTCAGTATTAAACCACTGTAATCTGAAACTTAACATGGAAAAGCTATTGCCAAATAAAAGGTGTGAAATAACTGAAAAGGAGCAAAAGCATCAGAAGATGAAGCAGGGGCATCAAGTCACTGCAGACTAACACGTATGAAATTCTAAGCTGGATCCACCACCAATTCTCATGCCATCTACAGAGCAGTACGTGTGTCAAAAAGGGCAAAGCTGAGACACTGAGCTTGATGCTCAACTGACTGCTAACTGCAAGACTCCACTAGGTTTAAAGAGACTTGTAGCAAACACACCGTATCATTTCTACAATCCTGACTCAACAGAAGAAAAACAAATAGGAAAAAACCACTTGGAAAAGTATCTTTTAGCTCTAATACTTCAGGAGGTGCTAGGAAAAAAAATAACCATACCAGCCTTCTTTATCATGAAGGAACAGTACAATGACACAATCATATTACCTAACTTGCTAACAACCAACCTTCAGCCTCTGCATTTTCAACCAAGAACTTGCTTTCATCTGCTCTCTTTCCTGTCCTGGCAGAGTGCAAAAGCCAAGCTACAGTGACTGCTGGCAAATTCCACCTCTTTGCAGCTTCATACTTGGAACCATCCGGTTCTCTCACCACAAGATGGGTACTGGCAAGCATTCCCTTTTTTGCATTCGCTTTCCGCACAAAGAATTCTTGGACTCTAAAATTAGATTAATAAAACATTCATTTAGTCATAAATAAAATTAATCTAGGGCATGTTTATGCTCTTACACAATGCATTCAAGCAACAGAAAAAGAACCAGTAGAGTTACCTAAGGCCTAAGCTTTGAACTTTACAGCCCAACCTACAGCTACAAGAAAAAAAAAGTTGAACAGTTATTTTTTACACCTGCTGGTATTAAAAACATAAAGTCCTTACATATCCCATTTCCAAATCATAACATTCTTCTGCAAGAGTAGTGGGACAGGCTTGATTCCTTTCTGGAGCCACCAAGCATCATTTCCAAATGAACAACAATTTTGTTTTCTATTACAGTTTTTCCTCTTATAATCAAGGATCTAATCTTCCAAGACAGGACTGAAAACTCACAGGCAAAGTATTTAGTTCAAACAGACTACAAATTGGAGCAAATGATACTCTAAGCTGTATAATTTTGTCACTTCATGACTAAGTATGTTTTTCTTACTGGTTTTTTTTTTCAAAAACCTGATGAATTGGGAGCAAATATTTTACTACCCCAGCTCCTAAGAAACAGTGTGTTATCACTGGATATGAGGCTGAATCAGATAGTACTGAAGAAGAGGAATGATGTCCTGCTCCTGGGCAACTGATGAGCCACTCAGAAGGACTGACATCTGAAACACTGATTTTTTTCTCCCCTCTGTTCTAGGGCAGGTGGTTACTAAGACTCACTGGGTAATAGGAAACTGAGCATATTCTGCCAGAAATTAGACTGTGTGAATACTGACTAAATTTCTCTAAAAAAGGGGGCGGGGGAACAACCCTAAATAATAATGCCTTGTTTCAGCACTAGGTTTTGCAAACAAATAGAATCCAAACCAGGTTTAATGTTATTATTTATTACCCCTGAAAAAAAAATTAAATACATAATGATTTCATCATGTATAAGAACAAGAAGAAATTATGACAGGAGACATACCTGGCTCCTAGCAGTTCTGCCAGATAAACCAGGGAGTCTCTCTCTGCACCAGTGAACTGGCTAAAAGAAAGAACACAATCTTCGAGGGGGGTAACTCCTTCCATTACTGGGACTGGTGTGAAAAGTGGATTGGACTGGGGATCTAGAAGGAGCTGCTGTTCCACACACGTTATCTTAAAGAAGGTGGAAAAGATAAAAATACAAGTCAAGACACATAACAACAAAGCCAACAATATTTCAGCAACTGTATGACAGCATTTATGTACTCAGCAACAAGCTATCCTGCTTCCACCGTTACATCTGAGACAAATTATTTCCCATTGAATCAGATAAATTCTTTTCTAGTCCATTTTAATTTTGTCAGATTTCACATACTGAGGGATTATTCAGAACTTTTTGGTTACTACTCCTCCAAGCCTAGAGGCTCCCTTGTTCAAGGCATGATTTGGGGGTCTGTATATAGACTTGCTTCACAGAAAGTTACCTAGTTCTGGAAAATACCAACAGCAGTTAGTCTACACCATGTGCCTTATGAAACAAAATAACAGTTAATGTTTTTTGTCTCTGAGCTATAAAGCTGACCTGCTCTTCTGCCACAAATTAAGAAGTTATAAGTATGAAACAAGAAAAAGCAAGCACAGAGTTGTCAAATTAAATTATTAGCTAACCAGCTCCTTCTACAATTCATTATTTAGAGAGAATGTGGTCACACTCTCATTTAAGAAACATATGAGTCATAACAATGAAGTCCTATTTTACAAGCTTGTAAAAAATTAAGCAGATAAAAGATACTTTAAAGGTGCCAAGGCTTTAAAGCACACTAATTTAGTACATTTCAAATGAAACAAAGCTCATCTCTCAGTCTCTCACCTACATTTAAGCCAAAGACAACAGTGCATTCTGACACAACATATTTTTAATACAGATACCTGTTTACTCATGGAACTGAGAGCGTAACTCCCTTACCAGCCACGTATTTGTGACAACATCACCCACAGTTGGCTTCACTGTGCACCCCAATAACGGTACCACAGCATAGTCTGCAATGGTCCTGCTCTGCAGCTGCAGAATTTTCCCAGCATTTTCCTTTATACAATCTGCAATGCAGGACTCGTCCTTGTCACCAAAACCCAAAAGAAGGAATCTCTTTCCGGCAAATAAGCCTCCTTCAGACAGTGCAGAAGTCTCTCCCAAAGAGCCATTACAGACAGAAGACTGATTCTCTCCTTGAACAGTCATGTGAGTAGCGTCACTGAAGGTTCTGGATGTTAGTCTTTCAACTTCATCTGAAAGGAAGAAAAACCACAAACAGCAACCCACCATTGTAACTGCTGGACAAAGACAACTTCAAATAGTTTCATGATGAAATGGAGAATATTCTGCTGCTTTCAGCCAGGTTTTAGTTAAAAACTGCTGTAAACAGGCCTGTTTAAATTTTATTTCTAAAACACAATATGGAATTTACCACACTAAACGAGGCTAGCCTTCTAATAAGCAAATGCTCCAAAACTCAAATGCCAATTATGAGCAGTTAATATTTCCTGTGGTACCCTGAGCCTAGAACATACCTAACGTAGAATCATTATTTACATATTGACTGAGGAAGTCATCTTCATCAGCTTTCTGATACTTCATATTGCTCACAGCTTCTTTCTTCAGTAGATTGTTCTTTTTGGGAAGAATTGACTTTATTCCAGGTTGCTCCAAAATTGAGTTCTGCAACAGCTGATAGTTTAGAGGAACATATTGCTCCACTGGATGTAGATAACCTTTACTAAATGATTCCAGCAACCATTTTGCTGTCACTATATGAGGCCTGTAAAATAAAGTGTGATACAAACAAGTTATTGCAGGTTTCAGAACTGTGATTCTTGTTTCCTGATTAATATATACATGCACCTGAAGTTTGCAACCCCAATAGTAAGCAGGCTTTCGGCACTTTAAAAATATCAAGACTTTTCTTAATTCTTTCAGTTCAAGGACAGAGAATTTCATACTTATTTTCTATAATGTGTATCTGCCACTACCAGGTTCTTCTACATCCATATATTAACAAATACCTGTTAACACCTCCTTTCACCAGTAAGAATACTTGTTTTTCTCCTCACTAAGGTGCTTCATGACTACCCAAAGTACTACAGTATGCAAGAGCACACAGGGACGTACTTATGAATACCAGCTGTCTTTTCATTTAATTCAAGAGCTATTTAGGATTTTCAAATATATATGCTTTCCTGTTTACAAGGTGGTGGGAGATAGAAAACAAGGTGGAAGTAGGCCTTAAGCAACAGAGTTATCAGAACCTGTGAGACGTCTTTTCCAAGAAGTGTTTCAGCTCATCGTTATTTTCCCCCAATATGACATGGGTAACATCTTCATTAAGTTGATTAAATCGAACACCACCACCATAATTAATAAGCCTTCTCATCTTGTCCAACTTCCTGCCACTGAACCCACAGAGATAGATCTACAAAAAGAACAAGCAACAGAAAAAGGATTTTTTTTTAAAAAAGGTAAAGAAAGTAAAACA
>VZTU01009541.1:214077-230370 GCA_013400835.1 Zapornia atra
CCATCCACCCAACACCACACACCAATTTTAGAACCCATTCACTACAGTGTTTAAATATCTATAAACATATTTTATATATCTATTATATATTTTATATATCTATATATATTTAATACCATTATACACACATATATGTAGATACACACGCAGGTTACAGCATGTGAACACAAAATCTATCTGGCTTTTGCTACTGACCATGGAAACAACAGTTTACTCCCACAGCAACTGCCAGCCCTTCCACCTAGACACTTCCAGAGGGTAAGACTGAACATTTCAAAGTATACATTGTTAAACATACTCGACACCCATCTAACAAATCTTCGGGGGCTTGAAAACAACTTAAATCCAAATTTTCCAGCTCATCGGGAAGAGGATCCAGTCTGCTGCTCATAGCAGAACTACATGCAGTTTCATTAACACCACTCAAATTGATATTGGAAATGTGGCTGACGTCTGAAAGGGTATGACCTTTAAATAAAATTAAAATCAAAAAAGATGCATTAGCTTTGGCTCATCTCTTGCCACTGCTTCACTAAACAAAATACAAAACTGCCACATATGATTCTGTTGTGCTAGGGAAGTATAACCTTGGTTACACCAAGGGGCTTATTTACACACAGACTGAGCATGGTCTTACTAGCAAGAATGCTTATGCCCCTTCCGTTTATTCCAAAATGGATTTCATCTATAACAGCCAATGAGAATGTTTTTCAAAGCTTCNGAAAAAATAAAGTAGGATATTATGGTATCATTTCTTTTGACTGAACACAGAAACTAGTGGTGCAGTTTCTGAGAGGCAGCAAAAAAGAAGTTATACATTTAGAATCAGATTCATTTATTCTGAAAATTAATCTAGCAAAACTTCAGTATTTACTAATGGAATGAAACCCCAGCCAAAGTGAAACAACAGCAAAACAAACCATCCACCCAACACCACACACCAATTTTAGAACCCATTCACTACAGTGTTTAAATATCTATAAACATATTTTATATATCTATTATATATTTTATATATNTACCCTATTTTTGTGGCTACTTATTAGAAATACTCTTAAAAATAGACAGGCCTCTATATAGCAAAGAGAAATACACATAAAGCTCAGTGATTTAAGAGTGTTACACACGGTTTCCATAATACCTAACCTGCGTTCCCGCTGCTCTGTTGGCAGTGCTAACTCAGTGTGCCTGTTCATTGATTTCCTGCAGTTAACAGTGAATAACAAGTGCCTGGAAAGGCACATTTAAAGATGGCTGTACCCTTCATGCTACTGTGTTTGTTAATAAAAATGCTGGAAGCATTTTTTATGTGAATAGCATGGAATAAGTAAAACCAAATACAAACATTAGTGCTTTTTTAGGAATTACAGATACACACCAATGATTCTTAAGCAGACAACTGTACACCTAATGCAAGTCTACTTTTCAAACAGTTATTCACATGCTTTAAGTATATACATGTTGGAATATTCAGTGCTCCTAAAAGTAATCTGTTGTGTTTTAAGCATGAGCAGAATCAGAACACAAACTGTCAAACCAAGCATTGCAAAAGCAAACAGCACCCTACTAATCTGAAACACCTCTTCCTCTTTACTACAAATGTTTCCTATCTTACCTTAATGTATTTTTTTATTATTAAATTACTTACTATCAAGCTTGCTGGCATGATTTGTAGGTGTTGATGTACTGGG
This sequence comes from Zapornia atra, assembly GCA_013400835.1. Classification (NCBI taxonomy): domain Eukaryota; kingdom Metazoa; phylum Chordata; class Aves; order Gruiformes; family Rallidae; genus Zapornia; species Zapornia atra. The sequence continues at coordinate 215,769 of VZTU01009541.1, forward strand.
TGAATGACTCAGTTTCGACCCAGCCTCCATTTTATACATTGTCTCATCCTGGCAGAAGCCCTTCTTGATGCTGTCAGAAAACCACTGCACAGACACACAGTGCACATTCCATTTCTTTGCACATTCATACTTCTGACCTTCCAAAAAGTAAGCAAAATAAAAAATCTCAAGTTACTAAAAGGCTAATGCTTCACACAGTGGTCACTGAAAGATGGCTGGACGTTAAGAAAATTTAAAAATTGAAATAACTAATTTCAATGTGCAAGTTGTGTTACCTTGGACCTTTCTGACAAGCTGATTGAATTAATTCTTCTTTATTTAAAGTTCAAGCAAAAAAACCTCACTGATGACTAGCTCATGGGTACAGTATGATAGGGCACCAAACAAACAAACAAGCGTAAAAAAAATGAAAGGCTTTAAAGCTTTCCAGTGTAAATGAAGTTTAAAAAGTCACAAGGTATTTCTCCATTGGGAAAGAGGGGGGAATTGGAGAAAAAAAATAAAAACTTCTCACAGTAGAACCACGATCTTTCACCTTCCCAAGAGGGATGAAGGAGAGATCTCGTTTAGTCTTCACAGGGAGTTCAGAAGGTACAAAGAACAGATCAGTTAAAACAACTTGTGTCCACAGTCCAACTGCAAGCAGCATATAAAATAAGTCCTATCCAGCTCTTTCTTTATTCTTCCATCCCCTCTAGGATTCTCTACCATCTGAGTCTGGTGGGGTCATCCCCCCTCTTCTTTTTTCTCCATCCCATGCCTTTAGGGCAAAGTAAGGCTGCCCTGTATTACTCTTCATCAACAGTGATTCCCTAAACAGAAGTAGTAAGAGCAACACTGAAGCAGACACACACTCATGCATATTTACACTACTTAAAAAGCAAAACAGGATTTTTTTGTGTAAGTTCTACCTTTTGGCTCTTGAACTATGAGGTGAGTACATTCATTCATCTTCAGCTGCCCTGTATATTGCCCACCATGCTCAGCAGTGAGGCGCTGGACTTCTTTCCTGTCTGAACTACTTAGGCCAGTCACACAAATTGTACAGCCAAGGAACACAGGACAAGCATAGTCTTCCATGTTAACATCAGTGTATCTCATTAGGCTAAAGGAATGAAACAATAAAAAAAGGAAATAAAGCTTTCTTTCTTTTTTCGTCTCCCCAAGCAAAACCCTGAAAAAGAAAGTAGTCTGTATCACCATAAGAACTGCCAGTCCCCAAAACAAAGTATGTTTGGCTTTGGTTTTTTATACCTTTGCTGAGATTTATCCCACAGTGCCTTAACCCAAGAGGGAAGCAAAATAGGTTTTTTCAGTGAAGCAGCTACTAAGTATTTCTTGCTGCCAACTTCTCCAGCTATAAGATGAGTTACTGACACGTTGAGGTCTCTGTACACACGTCCACCCATCATCTGCACACATTTATGAACTTCTTCCTGTGGGGGGGGGGGAAAAGATATAAAATTGTCAAGAAAAAAAGAAAGCCTACATCACACTCACTATCACCTTAAAAAACAAGATAATGCATTTCAATTGTTCATGGTTTCTCCTAAAAAATTGTTCAAAAAGACAACATTATTATATGTGGAAGGCATAAAAATATTAAATGTAATTTTATTTTTACCTGTGATTATAAGCTGAACATAATACATACCCTTAACAAAAATACTACAATTATACTGTATGAGTAAAAATTTACAAACGGTTGGCATTTTAGATAGTATAAATTAGAAAGAGAATAAGAGTCAGAATAAATAAAAAGTAAACTTCTAAGATAAGCTGTTTAAGCCATAGCTGACTGGACATCACATCTTTACCACATAGTTTTGAGTAACGAGAAACAATGTTGTCTGCAGCATCAAAGCAATAAATAAATTAGCAAGCTGCGTGATCTGTCTAATCAGTTAATGAAAAATCCCTAAAAACATACATTTACTCCCATACATTTACTCCCATTTACATACATTTACTCCCATACTAATATAACTGAATATACTAATATAACTGAAATCTTACATGTTTATATATGTATATACAAAGAGAGGCTGAGGGAGCTGGGCTTGTTCTGCCTGGAGAAGAGAAGGCTGCAGGGGGACCTCATTGCAGCCTTCCAGTACCTGAAGGGAGCTTATAAGCAGGAGGGGATTCAACTTTTTAAAAGAGCAGATAATGGCAGGACAAGGGGGAATGGATTAAAACTAAAGGAAGGAAGGTTTAGATTAGATCTTAGGGGGAAGTTTTTTACAGAAAGAGTGGTGAGGTGCTGGAACAGGCTGCCCAGAGAAGTAGTGGATGCCCCGTCCCTGGAAGTGTTCAAGGCCAGGTTGGATGGGGCCCTGGGCAACCTTGTGTAGATCCAGGCCTGAGGTTGGTGGCCCTGCCTGTGGCAGGGGGGTGGGAGCTCTCTGATCCTTGGGGTCCCTTCCAACCCATGCCATTCTATGATTCTATGAATACAACATATACGCATGCAGGTACAGATACACTGCCACATACACATTAATATACTACACACACTTATAAAACAACTCCCTCTTTCTCACAGAATTGTAGAATTGTCTTGGTTGGAAAGGACCTCTCAGATCATTGAGTCCAACCATCACCCTAACCTACCAACCACCACTAAGCCGTGTCCCTCAGCACTGCATCTACCCGTCTGTTAAATGCCTCCAGGGATGGCAACTCCACCACCTCCCTGGGGGAGCCCGTTCCAGTGCCTAACAACCCTCTTTGTAAAAAACTAAACCTCCTCTGGCGCAACTTGAGGCCATTTCCTCTTATCCCACCGCTTGTCACTAGGGAGAAGAGGTCAGCCCCCCACCTCTCTACAGCCTCCTTTCAGGTAGTTGTAGAGCGCAACTGGGTCCCCTGAACCTCCTCTTCTCCAGACTGAACAGCCCCAGTTTCCTCAGACAGTCCTCATAACATCAGTCTTCCAGTCACCTCACCAGCCTAGCTGCCCTTCTCTGGACATGCTCCAGCACCTCAGTGTCTTTCCTGTAGCGTTTCCTTGTAACTCTCTACATAAACAATACAGTCTACAAACCATAGAAAGACTATCTTAAGCAGTTAAGACTTACATACAGTGTGACTGAAGCCTCAGTAATGAGCCATCTGAATCAGATGACATAGAAAATGAGCTAAACAATCTGTTTTGTACAATACATTACCCTAACATCCTTCTCAAGGCTGGTACAGGATACTGTTACATCGGCCATGGTCATATTGTACACAGGGTACTCGGCTCTCGGGACACATCGCTGGGACTGCATGCAGTACAGGACTACCTGTGGTCCAACAATCCTACAGCCAAGCTGCAATAAAATAACAGGGAGGGGGGGAAAAAAACACCAAAACAAAGAAAATTAGCAGAGGGTACAGTGGTACAAGGAAGGCTTTCCTTGTCCCTGAATTCTGAGGAAGGCAGGGCCTTTGGTCTGTCCTCCTCTAGTGTCTCCATGTAGTCGACAGTTCTACTGTTATTTTCTGCAGATTTTCAGTACAACCCTTGTAGGTTTTCTGGCCTCAGTAACTGCAGCAGATGCTATAGGTAACATGCCATCTAATTCCATCTAGCCTATCTTTGCTGGACTACTCCTTCCAGGTCAAACAAAATTATGTTACCTACAAGGAAAACTAGAAGTGTGAGAGACAGCTTGGTGACTCCACCAGAATCAGAACAGATCATACTGCTTGTATTTCCATGTGCTTCAAAACAGTCCTTATGCTTTGCTAGTAAACTTCTTCCCTAAAAACAGGATTCAAGGGTAGCATACCTCTTTGAGATGATGGAAAACGCCACCTCTAAAAGAATCACAAATGTAAAGCGATTTATCATCTTCTTTTATGCTGCGTGCTGTTTCTTCTTCGATGATCTGGAGATGTTCTTCTGATTGAAATTCTTTTATAGACTGCAGGAAAAACAAGATCCATTTAATTAACAAATCACATCATGTGGAAACCACACAAGTACATCTACTCAAAACCATTCTCAACAAAGATAGTATCCAACAATATTGTGGCAGACAGGCTAAAATACCTCAAGGGTATCCCCCTCTTCACAACACTCATATTTAAATGCTCATCATACAATCTTTCCTGCTACACAGTGCCTTTAGCTCCCACTGATCTCTCAAGGTGTCCTTCCTAGTGCTCAGACCATCATCCAGACCTACCAAACTACATGTCACTTTGCTGAATGTTAATAGGTTTTGAAATGACAATCATTTCTTATTTAAGAAGTAATTTCTTCAACAAATCTGTTCTTGTTCAGCACTTTATTAAACACCAAACATCTCTGTTACAGAAACAGCTTTACTTCCAGATACATATATATATATAGCCCACATCCAAGTCAACCACAGAAATCAGAAACATTAATAATCCACCAAGCTCACTGAGAAGAGGTGACCAAACCTACTTACCTCGAGAGCTTTAAAAAAATACTCCGAGCTCCCAGAAGACTTTATGAATTTCACAAAAAACGGCTCCTTACCCCCCTTCATGCTTTACCTGAGAAGCAAAACACGGTAAGCCTCATGACATCTTCCGCATAGCCCACAACCGCGCCGTGACAGGGGGGCACACCCAGGCGCCCCCGAACCTCCCTCACCCCTGTCCCTGCCAGCCCACCGGGCCTGGCCCACGCCACCCAGCCTCGGCGCCGACTTCCACCGGGGAAGCCGGGGTAGGCCGGTCCCGCCGCGAGTCCCCTTCCTTACAGGGGCCCCTCCTCACGGCGGGTCCCTGCTACCGCGCGACACGCCCACTTCAGGGCTCCCGCGCACCCACCGGTCCCTACTCCTTCATGGATGCTCGGCGCTGCCAGTTTGACAACGCACGGCGACCCGGACCTCCCCCACGCTGGACAGCAAGCCGACACCAAGCCGGACAGCAAACCGACACCAGGCCCTCACGCACCTTCAGGCGCCTCCACAGCGGGCGGGGGCGGCTGCGCGTGTGTTCTCGCGGGCTGCCGCGCGGCGGTGCTGCTGAGCGGGGCAGGGAGCCGGGTGAGGGCGCGCGGGGCTTGTCGCTCCGCCCCCCCGCTCGCCCCGCCCCCCTTCGCTACGTTCGCGCCCTCGGAGAGCGCGGGGTGTCTGTCCTGCTCCGTGGTGAGTAACGGGAGAGCGTGGGCTCCTCCTCCTCCCGCTGGTGTGTCCTGGCGGTGTGCGGCACCCGGCTACCTGCAGCGCAGTCACAGGGTCCTAGAATCCTTCTGGTTGGGAAAGACCTTTAAGGTCCCCGCGTGCAGCCGTTGCCCTGGCGCTGCCAAGTCCGCCGCTAACCCGCGTCCTCTGAGCCTCAGCCCCTAGTGAGGCCGTAGCGGACCAGTGCGCGGCTGAAGGCGGCAGGGTGCCCAGTTGGACCGTAGTGAGTGGTGAGCTGGAGGTGACTCCTCAGTAGTCCGGAAATTGTTGCTGCCGTATGTGGTGGTTTGGCGTCCCACCAAAGTCGCTCTGTCACTCCCGTTTGCAGATGGACAGGGGAGAAAATATTTATTGAGAGGCTCAGGAGTCGAGATAAGGACAGGGAGAGATCATTTTGCAGTCAGCATCACGGGCAAACCAGACTCAGCACAGAATAAAGGACAGAAAACTCTCTAATTTATGACACTGCACTGCACACCCAGTGACACCAGTCAGGTAATGAGAAGTGCAGCCAGATCTTAAAAGACCTCCCCCCACCCCTCCCTTCTTAGCAGACTTCACTTTAGCCATGATTTCGCTCCCTTCTTCCCCTGCGTTGTGGCACAGGGAGGGGCAGGGACTGGGGGAATGAGGGTTTTGGTCAGTTCCTTGCCAGTTATTTTCCGTGTTAGCAAGGGGGAGGGTGGCAGGGCGTTCCTCATACCTTTCCCCTGCTGCAGTGTGGGGTCCCACCCATGGGAGACAACCTCTGAGAGAGGTTGAAAGTGTGAGCATCCTATTTCCATACATGTTTCAAGCCTTTCCAAAGGTAATACTGTAGGGAACTTACAATTCTTGTAACTTCCAAGCTATGCACAAGAATGTCAAATGCTCTCCTTCCAGACTACATGGCTGGTATCCAGACACCATGAGAGAATGCAAAACTTGTATGGGAACTAAAATAAGCCTCACTTCTCCCCTGTCATGCTGCTGCACCTGCCTGAAGGATTGGATTGAAAGCAGCCCTGAGGAGAAGGACTTGGAGGTGGTGTTTATTGATGAAAAGCTCAAAATGAGCTGATAATGTGCACTTGCATCCCAGAAAACCAACCAGATCCTAGGCTGCGTCATAACCAGCATGACCAACAGGTCAATGGAAGTGATTCTGTCCCTTTGCTCCACTCTGATGAGATCTCACCTGGAGTACACCATCCAGCCCTGGAATGCTCAGCACAGGAAAGACACAAAGCTGTTGGACCAAGTCCAGAGGAGGCCCACCAAGATGATCAGAGGGCTGGAGCACCTCTCCTGTGCAGACAGGCTGAGATACTTGGGCTTGTTCAGCCTGGAGAAGAGAAGGCACCAGGGCGACCTTAGAGCAACCTTCCGGTACCTGAAGGGGACCTACAGGAAAGCTGGAGGGGGCTCTTTATTAGGGAGTGTAGTGATAAAACAAGGACTAATGTGTTTAAAGTGAAAGGGGGGTAGATTTAGATTGGATATTAAAAAAAATTCTTCCCTGTGAGTGTGGTGAGACCCTGGCACAGATGGCCCAGAAAAGCTGTGGCTGCTCCTCCCTGGCAGTGTCCAAGGCCAGGCTGGATGGGGCTTTGGGCAAACTGTTCTAGTGGAGGGTGTCCATGCCCATGGCAGGTGGGTGGAACTAGATGATCTCTGAGGTCCCTTTCAACTGAAAGCATTCTGCAATTCTTTGATTAAAGGGTGACTATGCTCACTCATGCAATGGACCTCCATTCCAAGCAGCCATGAGTGTTGTCTAAGGCTTGATTCTGTTTGCAAAATATTGATGCTGCCTTCAGTGGGAGTTGTTGCTATTTTGATAGAAGATCTTAGGAAAGTTTGTGTTTCAAAAGAAGCAAGTTCCAGATATTACAATGTGGCCACATGATGGCACCATGATCTTATGAACTGAAGAGAAGCGTGTGCCCAAGTCTACTGTAATCCTACATCCTCTAAAAACTCTTTTGCATGTTTATTTATTTAAAAACCACTTAATATTACTGAGGAGTAGGATCAGAGTGAATTGTGTGAGATAGTCCTCTTCTAATCTGTAAACAGACTCAAATCCAAGTGATGGCAACCAAAATAGTAAATATGTTATTAGTGACAAGCAGTTAAGAACACTGGAGTTACCCTGATGGTTCTGTGTTACCTGATGATGATGGTTCTTAGGCCACTTGTAAAACCCTGAATTTGTCCTGCCTGCTCTTTCAGCATCATGCCAACCTGTTATGAAGAGTTTATCTTCCTTTTTTATTCTTTGGAGGAGGCCAGAAGAGGGGAGCAGAAAAAGAAAGGATCAGAAGTCCAAAACACAAAAGTTAGCCAACTTTAGTGGATTTTATAATACAAAATATTATTATACTCTGTTTGCCGAGTCCTAAATTGAGTGCACCAGCAATGCTACCAAATACCGTGTGTTCTATTATCTCCTTGAATGTAGATCACAGTTCTCTACAGGAGCTGAATTCTGGCTTGTTCTCATTTGCTGGAGTGTGGTTTTGCAGCCATTATGACTGAATTAATTTCATATTTGAAATTTTTTCTCCTATGTAGGATAGAAAAAATGGCACTAGCACTAAGAAGCTAAAACCCCATGAATCGTTGTCATGTGCAATACTTTATTTTTAAAATACTGGGAACACATTGATTTCCTGATCAATGATAGGTCATTGTACTAGCTTTTTAGTATGAATAGCATGTAAAACAGCAGTTGATTAAAAGGGAGCCCTCTGAGATATCAAACACTCAAGTCACGTAGGTATCAACACCTAGTAATTTAAACTGTCAGGAGAAAGATTCAAAAGGCTCAGCTGTAAGCAAAGGAAAATAGACCTTCAAATATCAGAGTCTCTTCTAAATGTATGCAGTTTTCCCATACCACTTGTAAAGATTCTGTATCACAGACCTCAGTAATTCAGCAATATTTACAGAGATGCACAACCAGGCTAGTAAAAGATGTGACTGATACAGACTTTAAATGAGTGAGATATCTTATGTAAAGTACTGTCAAGAGATGTTGCAGTGTCAATATTTAACTGCTACTAAAAAAATACCCTCAATAAACCCCAATTTATGAGCCTGGTCACTCAGGCCACCAGTCTTTGTGTGGTTTTGGGCTGTATAGTACAAAACTGTGCTGTTACATTTATAAAAAAAGAGAACACAAGAGAACAGAATCCCACGTTAGCACATCTAGATAACTAATCTGATACACCCTTTTCATTTATATACAAACACCCAAATGTGTGAGCAAGTACAAGCTTCAGTAAATAGGTGTTCTGTGATGTTTTGCAGCTGCCTTGGAACCAGTAACCAGGACAGATTCTGCAGGCTTCCATCACAGATTTGGTTTCATAAAAGGCGATTCCAGTTTTTTGCTAGACACAACTCACAGTGCAGCTGAAACTTCTTGCTCTCCAGTAGATTGTGTGTAGGTGGAGCTAGCCCGTTCAGCTGTGTCAGCATAGAAAACAGGACAGTACTTAGAGCAGTGGAATGCAATCTGCTTTCGGAAGAAGGTGTGGAGGTACTTCCTAAATTTTTCTCCAGCAAAGGCATAAATGATAGGGTTGATACAGCAGTGGATCATTGAGATGGTTTCTGTCACTTGGGTTGCTATGTGCAGTTGGCTACTGCCTTCACAAGTAGTGATGGAAAACACACCTTGAAAGTCACGCAAGAGAAGGCAAATGCTGTATGGTGCCCAGAAGAAAAAGTAAAAAATCATGATGATAAAAATCAGCCTGACTGCTTTATGTTTCTTCTCATTCCTGCATTGCAGTAATGTCTTTATAATTTGTGTGTAGCTGCAGATCATAATTAACATTGGAATAACAAGTCCCAGGATGTTCATCTTTAAAGTTAGGAATTGCTTCCACACATTTCTCTGCTCTGATGGATAATGAGCACTGCAAGTGTAACTTGAATTTTCCATTTGAGATTTATGAAACACTACCCCAGGAACAGAAGCAAAACCAGCGACAGCCCAAGTGACCATGCTGGTGAGGATGCCGTAGGTAACTGTCCTAGCTTTTAACGCAAACACTGCATGCACTATGGCCAGATACCTGTCTAGGGTCAAGAGAATTATGAAAAAGATCCCGCTGTAGAAGCCAAGGAGGTAGACACCTGAGAGAATTCTGCACAGTGTGTCCCCAAAAATCCAGTCATGAGCGGCATAATAAGCCCAAAAAGGGAGAGAAAATATAAACAGCAAATCAGAAATTGCCAAATTGAGCAGGTAGATGTCAGTCATGCTCTTCAACCTCTTGTATTTTACCAGGATGAGGATAACAAGCATATTGCCTATGAGGCCAAATATCACCACCAAAGAATAAAGCGGTGGCAAAAGGTTTGCTGCAAAGTGCTTTTCCTCAGTTGCCGAGCACGGCTCTGAATCACTGTACTCAAATTCTGTTGTCATCAGCACATCAGGTAAGTCCATGGTATGGTTTTCCATGGTGTCTTGGTCTGGAAAGGAAGAAAAGGGTGTTCAACTGGAGGAAACTCCAAGCTTGGCATTGAGAGGAATGAAAGATGCGCATCTGAAATGCTCTTTGCTGTTGAGCATGTAAGCATTACTATGTCAAGGTGTGACTAAGAATGAAATTGCAGAGCTCCCACCAGGAAGCCCATACTCCTGTCAAGTCATGTTGCTGCAGGTTGGAAGTGTGCTGCATGTCACTCCTTGTCATCTGGCCACCTTCTCATCCTGCCAGCCCACACTACAGCCCTCACGCAAGGAGGACCAGCCACTGGCAAGGTGTAAAGCGGTGCCTACAAAGGTGCTGTGACATAGGAAAAACACAACTGACGACTGCTTTTTCAGTTATCTGTGACTTGTTGGGGGCTTTCATGCTTATTTTCATGCTTTCATGCTTTTTTTCATGCTTTCATACTTATTTTCATGCTTCCAGGTCATTGGAGGTGTAGATATGACCTTTGCACAGAACAAAACATACCCACCTGGGTGGACCTCCTGTCCTGGGTGTTGCAGAGCAGCAAGTAGGCAGCGTTGGCCTGGGTTAAAATGTCAAATGCTGTGTCCTTTACAGAGTCTGGGTCAGATGCTGGCCATGGAAGCGTGCTGGTCTTCCGTAGCTCTGGAATGAAAGCAGTGTGCAGGCCTGTAGAAAGAATGGATAGGCAAAAACTTTGGGAAATGGTATAAAACAGGAAAGTTGCTATCAGTGTGGCTGATAACGCCTACATCTGTTGTGGCATCCTTCCATTAACTGCAAGAGCACCCTAGTGCTTGGGGCTCTAAGAAGTTTTGATTCCTTGTCTGAGTAGCTGTTTAAGAGACATGATTGAGGAGCTCCACAGTTTAGATTGGCCAATTGTCTTGGGGAGGGCATAAAGGCAAAAGGCAGATCTAGACATCACTATAAGTGTATGAGAGTTCTTCATTCGTAGTGTTTGTAGAACTGTGAGCCAGATGCAGAAGCATGGCTTTGTGTTACGCCTCAAAAGGCTTCTGACAGACACACCCCCCCAGAGAAAACGGACAATTGCCTGCGTATCGCATGAGAAGCTGGGAAGAGGATTCTGTGAAGATGGGTGCTGGAAGGACAAGATGTCCTTCCTGGTCACTTAGTGGGGAACTGAAATCGATGTGTTTGGTAGCCACTCACACAGAACCATTTGCTGTCTGTGAAAGGGCCCCTCTTTCTTTCTGTGTAACCATGCCTCTTGACAAAGGCAACAGACCTCTCCCAACAGAGAAGGCTTCAGGTAGCGCGGCTGCCCCAGCTTGCCCCGTGAACCCCAACTGCTCACGTAGTGCAGCGATGTTTGCTCCCTTCCCACTTGCAGTCCTGCCACGCTCTTTTTTTGAAATGGTGAGGTCTACCCTGTGTGATTGCAGATGTCTTCCTGCAGAGACCACATTCTCAAAACTACCACTCCATTCTCTCTGCATTTGAGTTCTGTAAGGCTACATGTAACTGATGGAACTCTGTGCTGACACAGGGCAGGGCCTCCATTCTGCTTCTTGGTAAGAGCTCATTGTTGTCCATTCTGCTTTACAGCCTGTGAAATTCCTGATGTGTCTTTTTGTGTCTCTCTGGACAAAACTGTTTAGGTGAAAGGATTATTTTCTCCTGTGAGCATAGATCACTCTAAATGCTAATACCCTTTGCTGAGTTCACGTCCAGCTGGGTTAATTTAGCTAAACCCAAGCTGAGGTCTTGGGGAAGGGACTGGTTGCTGGGGCATTGACCGCTCTCCCATGACCTTAAAAATGAGGATCCATATCTCTCCTTCTCTGTCAGCTTCTGATGGAGATTCTCATGCAACACAATGCAGATATGAATCTGTCCAAAAAGGAGGAAACTATTGGAGCCAAATCTGTACTTTGTTAACACAAAGAGGTGCTGGCTTTTTGCAAGACTTTTCCCAGTCACTTCCCCAAGTTCTTCCTGAGTCTGGCTGTTAACTCTGCTCCTAAAAATATCTAGAATGAGAGTGTCTCAGGCGTTACTTTGGCATGTTGAGTATGGCATGAAGTTTTCTTCTGGAGAGCAAGGAATAAAAGAAAATTAGCAAGTTTTAAGAGTTTGGTTCTCAGCTTTGCCTAGACGTAATTTCTTGTGAAGAAAATAAGTGCTAGCAGACTCCTCAAACACTTCAGGCCTTCAGGAAGCTCTGGCTCTCTGTGAAACAAGTTTTTTTAACAGCCATGCCACTGTCATTGCAATATTGAGATAATGGTTTTGTGGTAAGGAAGGGGATGTGACTCAGGTGTATTGACAGTAAATATGTTGATTTTAAAGTATCTAAGGGTTTATAGTATTAAATATTTTCAGCAACTCTTTTGCAAAAAAGCACCTTTATAAATAAAACACTCTTTGATTCATAACATTAACTTCTTTATTTTATAATATGACAAGACTTGGGCACTACGCAAATATTTAATATACCCTTCAGCTAGATCTGCTGTGTCTATGCCACATGCCCTGACAGTACAAGTCCCTGGTACTGTCTGTAGCTAAACATCTCCTTTTCCCATGTGTCAGCCATGCTGTATTCTGGGATTATAATTGATGACTACAGGAGTATGACTGGCTGCAATACAGTGCCAGACTCAACGTATCCTGTCTCAATTGTTTTGGAACTGAATTATGCTCATGCATGAACGTGGGTATGAAAAACAACTTGGTTATAAACCCCAAGTGGGATTTTATGAGTTTGTGATTGATAGGATTCATAATATTACTGGAAAATGCTGCCTTGATATTACTGTGGTAATTGTTTTTGCGGCAGATCCTTCTTTCTGCTAACTGCTGTCTCAGTGCCTTCCCTCCTTTTCCTCTGCCTCCTTGGAATCACAAGCACATATTTCATGCATTTATTTTCTTCTTTGAAGCTTTTTTGCATGCTTAAATTGTGGTCTTCCCTCTGAGCAGTTTTGTCCGCTGAGACCCATTCCTCTAGCCTAACCTTTGCCTCAAGAAGCCTCTTTGCAGAAGTACTTGCTACCCTTAATTATGTATAGTATCCAGGACATGCTGACAAGGGAAACTAGATATACTAATTTGGAAACCAGAAGAATAAGTTGTAAGTGGTTTTGTGCTTTAACCTATAATCTTACTGTTGTAGGAAACAGTGTTGGACACTGGCTAGAATGCTTGACCGGGTTAATCAACCTGGGTTTTTTACCTAATTAGAGATATCTGACTGGGTTTACATTTCCTGATCATTAAGAAAAAAACCCAAAGATAATCCTGGAAAATCTCTGAAGAAAGGACATTTCAGAAAGAAAATTCTGTATTCTGAATACAGAAAGACATTTCTGTATTCTTTTGAATTCAGTTTAGATAAATGCAGCATTTCTAGAAATCTGCAATCTGCTATACAGATTCTATTGCTCTGGTTGAGACTAACAGTTATGCATTTTTCACGAGAAACACTCTCCACAGAAAAGCTGAGCAAACTCATGTCACCATTTCATGCTGAGTTTCAGATCAGAGCTCTCTGTTTTCAAACAGGTAAAGATTTTTTAAAGTGAGTTTCAGTTCATTTGCACAGCACCACAAAATTATAATAATTAAAAAGGTGTAGCAAATGGATGTTAAATGCTGAGCTATGCTGCATATAAACAGGTTCCATGAAACAGTGTTTAAAATACATCAGATTTTCTGTAGTTATCCCATGAGAAGAGCAAGCACCTTTCCCTCAAATAACCTGTTTTGTCTTTGCAGTAATAGTTTTATTTTTATCATTATAGAGCATCTGCAGAGAAAAAATCAGAGAGGCATAGTCCATTATATTTTTTACTCTGATCAATCTCTAGAGATTTATTTCTTTGCTTACCTGGATCCTCTGCCCAAGTCTTCCAGTGGTTCTGTCCTTTAAAAATATTGTATTCCATTGAACATATCCTATGCATTTCCCCAGGGTAATTTTTAAAGATGAGTCCATTGGCAAGATTCCACAAGTAATTTTCACCTTAGGCATTAGACTACATAAGCAACTACTGAATGGTAAAAAACCACAACAAATTAAAAACAAAACCAAAGATGACTTACCATATATTTTATGGTGATGGCTTGGATCATTACCTCAAGAGTGACACTAAACCAAACTTCAGTCACGAGAAGGTGGTCAAAAACACCTCTTCCTGCATGAAGAAGGATGTATCAGCTTGAAAACTTCTAGCAAACAAATCTGTTTTCTTTTTTTTAAAATCAAGAATCGGTTCTCTTTTTCTAAAAATGGGTCATCAAATGTTACTTTCCTAACTCTGCGAGATGTGCAGAGATGTTGAAATTGCAGAGGATCCTCCTAGGAGCTGAAGTCAGTTTCACAATCCACAGCTGCAGTTTTAGAAAGAGGTTGTTATATTGTTACTTGGATATAACCTCTTTGGATCAAGAACAGTTTACAAGAGTTTCACCCTTTTACATTTCTCAGTTATTACATTTCTTTTATGTCTTTTGTCCCCAAACAGAAAATGAAGCTTTTGAATAAAGCTTATGTTTTTATTCAGAATTACCTGCACTACTTCTTGGCTTGACTTGAGTCCTTATTTTTTAGGACATTTGATTGATTCTATTTTTCTCTAACCAGGTCTTCTTATAAGTCTTATATAGACTTAGTCTATACTGTGAGTCTGATCTTCAATTAGAACAACACTCCTACTTACTTTTGGAATTAAGCTTCAATAAAGCCTGATAGAATCTGATTTCTTATCAGATTTCTTTATTTCTTAAACTGAGGGTGCATCATAAGCAGCTTTTTACATCTTTCTTAGACATCAAAGAAACAGCACAGGATGTAGGAAGGTTGCAGAGAAAGCCAGAAAGAGATGGTGCCTTATCAGATCCCTGAGAACACCTGAGAAAAACCCCGATAAGATACCAAATAAAGTGCAAGCCCTTGTGCACTCACACTGCAGAAGGCCAATCCCACACTGGGCTGCATCAAAAGAAGAAACTCTTCACTATGAA
>VZTU01009543.1:0-14746 GCA_013400835.1 Zapornia atra
CTACTTCTAGCTGCTTATAGAAACCACTATCAAGCCGCTCCTCTTGATATCATGTTCTGCATTTCCTTTCTTTAAGTTGAAAGTATAATTGAGATGTTTGCTTGAAATGCACATGTAAGTGGATACAAAACCAATCATGTTATGATCAGATAAAGGGAAAAATAAATGTCACTTTGATTATGGAGGGGTTTTGTTTTAAACACTATTTGCATTTTTGTAAGCATAACTTTCTTTGGACCCTATTCTGTCAGTAACTGGGAACAGCAGTAGGTGTTTTCAGTACCCTCTCTTGTTAGATTTGTGCTTTATGCTTTCTTAAAAATTATTAGTAAAGAATAAAAAATGTAGGTGGCTTCAAAAGATAGTCTGGAACTTGAGAAACACTTGAGAAACAAGTGAAATTGCTCAGTTAGTTAATCTAGAAGAACTTTGTTTTGCATACTTATTTTGAAGCATTTTTAGGAGAGCAAAGCAGTAAGAGGAGCTGGAGAGATGAAAAGTGAAAAAATAATTGTACAAGGGTTCTTAACAGCTTTCAGTATTTCAGGATGCTTGAGGTATTCATACCTGTGAAATCACTGTGTCAGGATTAGCTGGGTAAGACAGGTTTCTGCAGTGTGAATTTGCCAGAGGAAGAATAATCCTGGTCTGAGTTTTACAGCCACTGTAGTTGGTATGCTCTGTCCATAGGATGTGTGGGGTGTACTGCTTTAAGCCTGAAACTGAAATTAAAGCTGCAATAATTTGCTGCCTTCTAGTTGCTTATTCTGAGTCAGGTTCTCACAAAACGTTGTGAGCAGGGAAGTTTCTCGTGTTTTTCTAAATCTTATTTCTATCCTCATGTAAATGATTAAGGCTTTATTTTCAGCATTTAGCAGAGTAGGATTAATTGTGCAGTAAATATTTATGATTTACCACCCATTGCTGTTTGTCATGGGTTGGTACTGGGGAACTTTGCTACAGCAAGTACCATTGCCATCAGTTAGAACTGAGACATAATCAAACTCTGTGAAATGGATACTGATGTTTCTTCAAGTCATTATTGTAATCTGATAGATGGGTTAATATATTTTTTTTTTTAATTACACTTTTTGTTACAGATTTGTTGTTAGGTATTTTCATTCTGAGACTTTAATAACAAGCATATGGTAATTATTTTCAGGCTTTGGAACTCCTGTATCGCCATCAGTGGACTTCAGCTGATGGACTGGGAGTTTTGATAATATCGCCTACACGGGAGCTGGCATATCAAACCTTCAAGGTGCTGCGTAAAGTGGGAAAGAATCATGAGTTCTCAGCTGGCCTTATCATTGGAGGAAAGGTGTGTCCTCTCCTGGAGTTTGCTGGATGGAAACATGAATGAATGCTGTGTTAAGTGCTGGTTTAGGAAGGAAACCCTGGAAATGAAAAATCCAGGAAGCGAGTAGTTAATGGGAACCTATCAATGATACACTTGTTTTCCTGTCAGTGCACTCTTTGTCTTTTGAAGCTCTTGCTTGTTTACAGTCTTTACAGATTACATGAGTGGATGGACCTTCCTGCTGATCCTGTTAATTTAGATTATCTTGACATATTTCTCGTTCAAGCCACAAGTGGGAGCATGCTGAAGAAACTGGTATCTCTGTAGAGAGAGGAAAGGCTGATCCTTGACTAGTCTTCCTAAAAACTACCAGTAGGTTAAGCTGGCCCAGTCATCTCTGGGACAGGGTATCTGGTGTGAACAACTAGAACTAAACTGCTTTAACTCTCTTTCAGGATCTGAAAGAAGAGTCTGAAAGAATCCACCACATAAATATGCTAATTTGCACTCCAGGACGGCTGCTACAGCACATGGATGAAACTTCGTATTTCTACGCATCTGATCTGCAAATGCTGAGTAAGTAATTGCAAATACTCAGAAATGCTCAGTTAGTAATTGTGTGGAGCACTTCCTTGGATAGGGAGTTTGTCCTAGTCCTGGTATGTACATAAAATGACATTTAAATTCACACAAGTTAAAATGGAAAACAAGAAACCCCCTTTCTTGTGTATACATTCTCTCAAACAGCTGCTGAGCATGCCTTCCTTAGGATGGTGATGTAGGTGAGTTAGTAAGGAACCAAAACCCAAATGTAGTGTCCCCCAGAATCCTTTAGATCTGTTGTTGCTAACACTGACCTTTCCATGCTGGCTATGGCTCTTTTTTCCTGACGTTTAACTACATGGAATACCCATTGCAATGTGTGTATTTTGGGCCAGGTCTAGAAAACACTTTTCTTTGAATTTTAAGACACATTGCTGCTCCTCTCATTGTTTGTTAGCCTTGTAAACATTGTTTCTTTCCATCCTTCCAACCTGAATAAAAATTTCAGGGTAATGAAAAGGTTTGCCTGCCACTAACATAATCTTTAGCATAGCTTGAGGAACTTAGGAGCAATTAAGAAGCTAATGAAGCTGATAAAACGTGAAATTATGCTTGCTATGCTTAGCACAATTCATGGCAGTTAGACAGGAATTGCATTAAACTTCAGCCCTTTTCTTAGTTTTGTCTCTCTGCTACTCAGTTTATTCCCTATGTTTCAATGCTACATTCAGGTACAGGAGAGTCTGGTTTGTGCTGTCATGAATAGTGCAGCACTGTTTTATGTTCCATGCTTTTGTTTCAGTAATAGGACAGGGAGCTTGTAATTTGCAGTCTGTCTGCAGATTGCTGAACCGTTTACTTGAAATGCTGATCTTTTATGCTTCAGCATGTGAAACTGAGGGCTGTAGTGCATAGATTATGGGAAATGCTATGACTTCTATTGCAGCTTTTTAAAAAAAGGTATTTTATGGAGTACATGAATAGCTAAAGAGAATCCTGTCATATGCAGTAATTAAGCTAACCCCTGCAGCTGAAGTAGGCATGGGATTTTGTACTATATGGATTTAATGTGTGATTTTTTTTTTACATAAATAAAGCTAAAACCAAGATTTTTTTTTCAAACTCTCTCTCAATTCAGTTCTTGATGAAGCTGATAGAATTCTAGACATGGGCTTTGCTGATACCATGAATGCAATCATAGAAAATCTACCTAAGAAACGCCAGACCTTGCTTTTTTCTGCAACACAAACAAAATCAGTGAAGGATCTTGCACGGCTGAGTCTGAAAGATCCGGAATATGTTTGGGTTCATGAGAAAGCCAAGTTCAGGTATGTTGAGATAATCAGTATAACTTTATTTCTGCCAGGGTGCAGGTTTAAACAGATGATGACCTTGCTTAACTGGTTTTCTGACTGTCAGTTCCTTGAAACAGAAGTTATGCTGTGAATCTTCCTTCCTGCAGTGTCTGATCTTGTGTGCTTTCCTGAAAGCAAGGGATTTCCAGGTAAGAGGGTGCTGCTTCTGGCTGATTCAAAGAATCACAAGGTTGGAAAAGACCTTTAAGATCATCAAGTCCAACTGTTCCTGTCCTATGCTAAACCATATCCCAAAGTACCTCATCTACCCTTTTTTTGAACACATCCAGGGATGGTGACTCAACCCCCTCCCTGGGCAGCCAGTTCCAGGCCCCGACAACTCCTTCAGTAGAAAATTTTTTCCTAACATCTAATCTGAACCTGCCCTGGTTCAGCTTTGTGCCATTTCCCCTTGTCCTGTCTCCTGTTACCTGGCTGAAGAGACCATCTCCCATCTCTCTACAACCTCCCTTCAGGTAGCTGTAGGCAGTGATAAGGTCTCCTCCTCTTCTCCAGACTAAACATCCCCAGCTCCCTCAGCTGCTCATATGATTTGCCCTCCAGCCCCTTCACCGGCCCGGTTGCCCTTCTCTGGACAAGCTCGAGGATCTTAATGTCCTTATGGTGAGGAGCCCAGAACTGGACACAGCACTCGATTTGCGACCTCACCAATGCTGAATACAGGGGCACAATCACTTCCCTAGACCTACTGGCCACACTGTTTTTGATACTGGATTCATTGCAGGGAGGCTGAACCTGCACTTGCCTTTTGGCTCTTCAGGCAGCTTCACAGGAAATTTTCATAGTGGGTTATACCCTGGGTGGAGTAGTGTCCTGGCTGTAGCACGCGCTTCTGACTTGCTTTTGTGTTGTTTGGCTTCCTTGCCTCTTGTGTGTGCACGTGCTCTGCAGAAACACTGATTGTGTTGCACAAACACAGTTTTTCTGTGTGATAAATCTGGCTTTCCAAGGAAATGCTGCTCTGTTGGGGTAGTGCAGCGTGGCAGTCTTGTTTGTGTGTTCAGTTTGAAGCACCCAAAGGAAAGCGTGTGGCCTTGGTCCATGTGCAGCCAGTCTTGTGGCTTCCTGGTGTGCTGGGTTTACTGTGGACACTAAATAAATTGGTTGTGCCGCCCAGTTTCCGTCAGAACAGGAGGGCCTGGCAAAAAGGGAACCTTGTGGTCTGCCAAGCTCCAAAAATTTAATCTGTCACTCAGTGAAAAAAATATGCCTGTTGTTTCTTTCAGGATCTTAACTTATTTAGTATTTTGCATTTCTGTGGGTCCTATCACCTAAGTGTCAAATTGCTTGTAAACATGTATGACTTTTTTTTTTCCCTACTTTTCTGAGGTGTACGTATATTTCCATATGTAAGATGCAGGAGAAAAGGTGAAGCACAGTGAACAAGAATGGCTTTACCCAAGAGCAAATGAGAAATCAGCAAATGAACAGTAGAGTCGAGCTGGACCCCGAGGCAGCTTTAACTATTTGATTATCTCTGTATTGTACTGCAAATAATTTTTTTAATCAGTAGTACTATCAAAGGCATCTTAAGTAAGCGTGAGAGCCTGAAAAAAAAAAGTGTGCTTAATAGCCTTGTAGCAGAAAATTATGTAAAAGCCTAGCCTGTAGTCTTAATTTTGAGGTCTGACTATACATCTGTTTGGCAGATCTCACATTTGTTGTGCAGTCTATTTTAAATTACATTTTTTAAAGAATATTTGGGAGAATACAGTTAGATAATAAACTGAATCAAAAAAAAAAAAAAGGAAAGTATTCATTTGGTTTAGAATTTACTGCCTTAATATAAAACAGCTTCTTGCCTTATGAAACAGTTTCTTCTGAAAGACTTAAAAAGCAAAAGGTGCTGTGGCATAATTCAGATTGAGTAGCAGAACTGGAGCAGTGTCTTGTAATTTCATCCTCCCAAGCGATACCTTTTTAATAAAGTAATTTTGAATACCCTTGGTCTGCTCAAGGTGAAGCAGAGGAACTGGGAGAGATGAGCATTTAGATGTATTTCAAGGGCAAATATGCTAAAGAATGGAATTTTTTTAGTTTATTTTGGAAAGAAGGGAAAGGTGAGTTAAGATGACAATTTGGATCTTCACAAAGTCATTTTGCATGTCAGGGTGTAATCAGTAGAAGTACATCAATGCTTTTTTTTGGTGCATGATTAGACTCTGTTTTGACATTGCCTTAAGCACAAATGATGCTTTAATAGGGCTAATAGACAAAATTGCATTTTAAGTCAAGGCAATTTGAATGTCGCTGCTTAGACATGGAAAGAGTTTGGATTACTAGTAGTAAATGAATTTAGAAGTAATGTCAAAAGTCATTCCCTCCTCCCCACTGGCTTTTAGTATGGAAATTGATTCATCTTTCAGTAGTAGCTTTCTAGTGGAGCTGTGAAGACTCAATCCTCAAAGTGAGAGAACTTTCCAGACTGACTTTTCTTTTTTTTTTAAACCTTCTCCTTTTTCTGGGTATTTGTCAGACACTCTTGACTTAAAAGAAAGGACAGACAGCTTTGTAGATATTGCATGCCTGTATGTTCTGTCTCTTCCCTTCTTTTCTCTCTCATTTTAATGTTATGGGGACTAATGGTATCTAAATGACCTTTTTATTGAGCTTTTTCTCCCCTTTTTTCTTTTATTTTCTTTTTTCCTTTTTCTAGTACCCCAGCAACTTTGGATCAGAATTATGTTGTTTGTGAGCTTCAGCAAAAAGTGAACATGTTATACTCCTTCCTGAGAAGTCACTTGAAAAAGAAGAGCATTGTGTTTTTTGCAAGCTGTAAAGAGGTATGGCTTTTCCCCTCCTCCTCCCCCCCTTCCCCCCATAGCATGTTAAGACTTACAATAAAGATAATCATGTAGGTGTTGAGGCACTAGAGTTTGCAACAGGAAATTAGGAGAGGAACCAAACATCACCTATCCTGTAGGTGTATCATGCAGGGCCTGGCTGCTGGGAAGTGCAGTGAGCCAAGCTTGATGCAGGAAGGTCCTGGAGACATCAGTGTACCAAGTCATCTTTGTGCTCTGCTGTTCAAAATTAATGCTAAAAATTATGTCACTGAGGACCAGCTGTTTCAGTATCGTCTCATGACACATTTCATAGTTGTACAGAATATTTTAATAGTTGTACCTACATTCTTTACAAGCTTGTAAGGCTGCCTTAGTAAGAAATCATCATTGTGAAGCAGTGCAAGGAAAGGGTTTTCTTACGGGTATGTAGGTAGTAATCCTTCCAAAATCCACTGGTATGGATGTCCAAGGACTATTTTGTTGAAGTTATTTGTGTGGCACAGGTCTTTATTCCTGTAACTACTGTATGTATGGAATATTTTACAGCATGCAGTGGTGCAGTAAATATTCATTGTGGTTCTTGTGAGGTTACAATACTTTTGTTCTGCAGTTGGTGGGGTGAGTACAGTGAGGTGGTAGGCTTAGTTGTATGTAAGCTCTCTGAGCTGCAGCTGTCACTGCAACATAAACAGTTTCTGTAACTATTTTCTTAAAAAAAATAGATAATTGCCTGCTGTAAAATAATAATAAATTACTGCTGCAATATGGTACTGTATGTAAGAGTACTGCTTACTGCTTTTGTAAGAAAACTTGTTGAAACTTTAAATAGAAAACCAAGACTGCAGAGTTCTTTGAGTGCAAGCGTAAAACACTGCACCCTCCAGTACTGTCTAAAAGCAGAGCTTCTGATGGACTTCTGATACTTTGGTCTCTTGCATACATCCTAAATTGTCATGTCTCAAGTTATTCTTGCTGTTACCTACTCTGGTTCCTTTTAGGAAGTGCCATCAAAAGGCATGCCAATCTTGAGTGCCATAGTTCATTTCCTCTTTTGGCAGCTGGGCGTGTGACAGTCTCAAAATAACATCTTTTGTCTCTGATGTAGAGAAAAGTGTTTTATTTGATGTGCTAAGTCAGTTGCAAAATACTGATGTTAACAAGTTCAACATCTCATAGCAGTTATTGCCCCCTTCCCCCCCTCCCCGATTTGTTGGGTAGGTCCAGTATCTGTTCAGAGTGTTCTGTAAGCTGCAGCCTGGTCTTCCCGTACTGGCGCTCCACGGCAAGCAGCAGCAGATGAAAAGAATGGAGGTCTACACTTGCTTCGTTCGGAAGAAGGCAGCGGTACTCTTTGCTACAGATATTGCAGCTCGTGGTCTGGGTATGTACCTGTAGAAGCAATATTTATTCACAAAGCAATGATTTAAACCTATGGAGACTTTATCAGACTTTATGCTCTGAAGAACAACCTGATTTGTAAGAAATGAAGCTGTAGTCTCCTTAAGAGCTCATTGCGTAGCTCAGAAGAATGATGCTTCTTAGAGTTCTGTCATTTATTGAAGGGCCCCACTTAATTTGTGCTTTATTTTTTTCTTTTTTTGGTCCCAGAAAGACCTATGTTGTCATTAGTTTTGCTATGTCATTTGTTAGTCTGGTACTTGGTGGAAGCTTTCTGCGCTCCTTTCCATCCTCTATTTTAACCAGCCATGTTCTGTCACAAATATCTGCAGCAAGAGAAAATGGAGGTGTTGTATTTGCTTACTACATGCCTTGAGGCAGTATTTCAACAGCTTGAAATATCTCTGATGTGCCTGTATCCTGTGGATTATTCCAAAGGATATGGAAAATGATGAACCTACCAGGATGTGGTAATGAAAACCTGAAGTGCTAGATTATGACTGTTCTCAGGAGTCTACTTGTTGTACTTTGAGATCTTTTATGCAGACAACTCGGTTGCCCAGAATGTAAGGTTTTGTCAGCATGCTGCAAGAGGAAGGAAGGTGCTCTAAAAACTAAAGGCAAAAGTGAAAACTGTTTGTCTCATACCTTCTACATTGCTGAATCCTCACTAGTGAGGACCTAATGTGGGTGTGGTTGGTTGGGTTTAGAGTGTAGGTTTAATCGCGGAATACAGCGTAGCTACAGACTGGTCAGGAAGTAACACAATCCTTAATCCAAAGCAAAGCAGGCTGCTGGCAGGTGAAGTGCAGCAGTTAGGGAATGCTTATTAATTACATCATTCCCATTCAACGATGGCTTCTTTGTCAGGTTTGGTCACCCCCCTCCCATCTTTGAGAGGGACTGTGATATTTTGTATGTGGGCAGCTGAAGTATTTCTGTCTGGCCACCACTAACTTCAGACCCCGGTGGTGCCGGATATTGATACTCTAGGTGGAAAGTGGGTCAGATATGGTTAATTATTTAACGTAGTGGTGTTTTATCATCTGTGTGACAGAAAGCATGTCTGTTCTTGTCAAGTGTGAAATTACGTTCCATTCAGTGTGCTGGCATAATTTAGGAACTGAAGACACCATTAATTTTAGCTTTCTTTGATGAAGAGGATGATTGTTTATGATATGATAATACATGCAATTAATTTTATTTTTATTTCAGAGGTTGCACCCGATGTCTGTAAATTGGTCTAAATGATGGTTCTTACAGGAATTAATGCTCCAAAATAATATGTTGCTCTTGAATAAGAGGATTTTGACATATTTTTTTCCTTTACACAGATTTTCCAGCAGTGAACTGGGTCATTCAGTTTGATTGTCCAGAAGATGCAAGCACATACATCCACAGAGTGGGAAGAACTGCCAGGTTTGTTTTCATTACTATTTTAATATTTAAAACTAGATCCTTATAGGAAAAATAATTGGCTAAAGACTCACATGAAAAAAATCAAGATACAAATGGCAAAGAAAGAAGGGCTGTTATCGATTACTTTGATTACTGAAGAGTAATGATTTTACTTAATTTCTTAGTGTGCTCCAGAGCAGACAGAAAAAAATCACACCAGTTGTTTAGTCTGATCAGGGAATATTAACAGTGAGGAGGCAAAAATCTTTTGCACTTGGCAGGATTACCTCAAAGCTGGAGTTTGATGTGTTTGTGGGTAGAAAAGCTTGTTTTGCCACCGCCATTTGTAGACGGGTAAGACTTCAGACTGTGGATCTTTCATTGAAGACTCTTCAAAAGAATGGAAATATTTTTTCCTTATTTTAATTTGGGGAGGAAGGAATCAAATAATGCTAATTACAAGTTAAAATTTTAATTTTCTAAGTCTTTAGAAAATTATATTCTTAGGGATAGCTTTATTTAAAATATTTATGGCTAAGCTTTTATGATGGGAGTTACCCAGATGTACTGTTGTTAACCTGGTCCCTGATCTCTGAAGTAGATTTTAAAGAGAAACAGGAGTTGTTGTGTTTAAATTGGTAGATCAAAAAGTTTACACAATTACCTGAATGATGAAATGCAAGACCTAGCATTATATTGTGTACATAATTTCATTTGTTTGTAGCAGGGTTTGCAGTACAGGCGGTTGTCAAACCTAATGACCGAGTAGTTGCTTAGAATAGGACTTTGGCACTATGTGCTTTAGGAATTTGATACCTGTCTTCCTGGTCTTCAAGTTTGGTGATTGTGACAGGAGCACATATTTCCAGCCCTCTTTCAGAATGTGGAATTTCTAGCTATGTTTTCATTGTAATTAGTATATATTTCTGTCCTTTTCTGCCCTGTGTTCTCCATTTTCCTGGATCCTGTTATAATAGCGGGGAATAATGTATTTTTAAATGCTTTTGGAAAAAAACCCCTGTCTAGAAATAAAATCACCAAATGTTCTATATAAGTAGATAAAAAGATATAGCTATTTTGCTACATTAAAATCCAGGTATGATCTCATGCATTCTCAGAGAAAACCCAGTCCGAATTCTGGGTTTTGGGTTTGTTTGGGGTGTTGTGGTTTGGTTTTTTTTCTTTTAATCCTGTGTGGCTTCCACAGAAGGCCTGTAATTTTGTCTTTATGGCATACTGTCATTGGGGAAAGGAAAACCATATATTTGGCACTGTTTAATTGGCGGTTTCTGGAAGGTTTGTTGAGCTCTTCCCAAGCCGTGTCACTGCATTAAAGCACCTCCCTGGAGTGACAGTTCTCAGGCCTTGTCACGGGTCTGATTAGATGCTGTGATTGGAAGTAGGTAGAGAGAAGGGGAGCTGCTGTGTAAAGACAAATAACCCTCCTTTTCTGTAAGGCTTTTAATAAAATGTCACTCTGACAAGGACATTAGCCTTGCAACCTTAGGGGTCTGTCTTCAGCTGCCTCTGGAACTCAACCTTCTGTGACTGCTTGAGGGACAGATTTCGGCAGAAGATTGGGGCTGAGGGTCTGTCCCATAGGCCGTGCCTGATGCCTGCCCCTTGTTTCACTAGGCTGTTGTTTTTATTTCCCTTTATGTGTGATTTTCAGTAGCCAGAACTTACTGAAATTGGGAGTATGTCAGAGCAAGTTGTTTGAGCTGGTAGCGTGGTGACTGGCATCAAAAGCAAATGCCTTCCGTAGGGAAAGCTTTATGGGTATCTTCTGGCTTTTATTCTGATAAAAAGGTCAGGGAGGGGTCTGCCTGCACTGAGCTTTCGTTTTTGAGAAATGTACAGTCTCTTTCTGTTCTTAAAGTAAAGCAGTCCTTGAAAGAGGTTTGTTCAGTGAACTTAACAGCATGAAATAAATCTTTGAAAATAAACCAAAAGAGATGTCTAATATTTTTAAGTAAATACTGTGCAGTAAGTATATATGCTAATGGAGGTTTAGATGTGGATAATTGAGAGCGCACATCTCTGTGAACTCTGGTGAATAGGAAGCTTCACTTGTTTTCAGTAGCTACAGTAAGCATGAGAAGCTCATGATTCTTCTAGAAACTTGGTAAAAATGAACTGAACTGCAGTTTAGTAGTCCTCATTAATGAGGTTAGAGATAATTATGAATTTTCATGGATTATAAGAGTGTATAATTGCATGGAATGAAAGCTAAATTAAATATCTCAGCTAATTAAGAGACTGTGTTAAACTGTAATTAAAACCAGGATGCCAAATACTGTTTACTTTTGACATCAAATTATTTTGTGATACAAAAGTGAATATGAAAGTCAAGAGAAAAATTATTTTGGGGTGTGGGCTGCAAAACCTTTGACTAACAATTGTGGGTATGTTCCCACATCTGTTTTACAGTTTTCCAAAGCCTTATCTAAGATGAAAGCTAATGATTGATTTTTAAGTGTATAAGACCACCGTGTTCTCTAAGTAGCATTTCATTTGCATTTTATCCTACAGAAGAACATAAATTGCAACTCCTGCATTTTTGATTTATGGTAAAGTAAGATCAATAAAAACTGGGTGTTGTCCAGTAATGCTTTTACTTTATAGTAAAATTGGCATATCTTGGCAGGGTTTTTTTTAAAACTTGAAAGGTATGCTATGATCAGGGTGACTGGAAGCTATATTCTTCCAACTGCATTTACAAGTATTTAAAGTCTTAACTAGTTCAGTAGCAGTTTTGAAAATACTGACAATAACATGGCTATGCCCATAAATATTTCTGGCTATAATTTTGTCACGGTGCCTCTTAGCATAAGTCTGTAATTTAAAATCCTAGATCACAGTCTTTTCCTGTGGGTTTTAGTTTCAAAAATTATAAGTAAATAAGAGATACTTGTAGCAATTCTCTGCAAAACCGGTTTCTTCTGGCTTTCAATTTCTGTTGATGCTTTCTGTTCTGTAGCCTGTGAAGCCTACAGTTGAAAATATTCTTTTGATTAATTGTGTGAAACAAATTACAGTGCCACTAGGGGACAGCAGAAGATAATTTCTGAAGCACACGGATACTCGCCTTTTCCCCCCCATCTGTTTTTCAAAACATAATAGAATTCTAAGTTGTGTGCCATGAAAGGGACATATATAGGGGTGTTTTTCTTTCAGTCGTGATTGCGTTGATGAGTAGAAAAGACACTGAAAAGTGTATTTTATCTTTCTAGTCATGCGTAAATATCTTGTACTTTGGATGTACCTGTATCCTGGCGTGTCTCAGTAATTATTTTCTTTCCTAGCATTACATTCATTTTTTTGCCCCTTCAGATGAGACTATTAAAATCTGTTACTTGAGTTTAGAGATTTTTCTGTCAGGAGTCTTCCCCCCCACCCCCCCCTTTAAGGAAGCTGACAGTGGAATGTTAAGTAGAAGAAATATTTTTGCTCTGCAGTTTTTATTTGTGGTATGTCCAAAACTTTATATAGGTTTTAGATTTGGTTCAGGCTCAGACTTCTGATGCTGTTTAATCCAGGCTAGTTGGATAAGTTTCTTAGGTGCTTAAACTGACTTAGTAAATGGACCGTAATTTCGTTGTTACTGTTAAAGATGGTGTGCATACAGGCATCCATGTTCTGTGGAGTTCTAGATAGGCTTTTTTTTCCTTTTGGGATGGAATAATAAAAGTCTGCCTTTCCAACGTAGGATGCTCTGTTGCTTACCGTCTTTGTACTAGCTGATACGATGATTAGAACCAAGAAACATGAATAAAGATCTAAAAGATCTAATCTTTTTGGTGCCTTAGGAATACTGAAGAATACACACACATCAAAATTTGGAAAGGTGAAAGGGGCAGGTCATTGAATGATCTTATTCTGTCATGAAGTAAAAGGCAATGAACCATGGTCATTGGGGCTCTCCTTAAGTAATTGCACATTTTATGTGTGAATGTGAGACTAATAAGCCTTTGAGTAATCCTTGCAAGTGGCACTAAAGCATTTAAAAATGTGAGTGACTTGATGGAACTGGTTTTTCAGTGGTGGAAGCTTGACTTATTTATTTTTTAACTGGGAAATATATCCCAGGGATACGTGTGTTGAGTCCTGAATTAACAGTACAGCCAAGATGGCAGGTCCTTTTTTTGTTTGGTTTTTAAAAAAAAATATTTAAGGCCCAGTGAAGCACTTTCTGATGTTTCTTTAAAAATAAATGCAGTATTTAGAGCATCTCATATTATATGGCAGTCAAGTCATTATCTTGACTCAAGTTAAGTAAAAATAGCTGCTAGGGAAGGTCAAAGAAATTGTTGACACCACATATTTAACTTGCAATTCACATTATTAAATTCTCCAAAATTAAACACTACATTCCTGCCAGTGGCCTGCGATGCCACAGTCACGTTAACTGGCACTGCACTACCCCTTAGAATTCTTTTCATAATGACATAGCATTCGTGTTCCAATACACTGAAATATTAAGTGGCTAAGATGAAGCTATCCTGTAAGCTGTAATAAAAAATAAATAAGCACATGTATTTTAATGCAGCTGAGTGGACAGAGCTGAGTCTAGACTGGAGGACCCAACAACCTCCCAAAGTCTTTTCAATTCAATTTATTCTGAGACTAGCATGGTCAGGTTGGTAAGCCACTGCCTGGTTTTGTCCATTATTTTTTGTGACTTTGTCTGGCAAATGAAGACATCTGGCTGGCACAACTGAATGGTTTTGTGGTATGAATAAAACCCAGTGGCATGGTTCTCAGAACTTGGCAATAGATATCCCAAGGGCTCCATTTTAGGCATGAAGCTGCGACAGGGGAGGTTCAGGTGGGATGTTAGGAAGAGGTTCTTTACTGAGAGGGTGGTTGGGCACTGGAACAGACTCCCCAGGGAAGTGGTCATAGCACGGAGCTTGTCTGAGTTCGAGAAGTGCCTGAACAGTGCCCTCAGTCCCGTGTTCTGACTTGCCTGGCCCTGTGTGGAGCCAGGAGTTGGACTTGATGATCCTTATAGGTCCCTTCCAACTCAGGATATTCTATGACTCTGTGTTATAAATAGGCAAGTCTTTTGCTGCTTGCCTTAAGCTGCCTTCTTCCTCACTGTTTCAAACAAGTTGTCTCCAGTCATTGCAGCATAAATATGGAGTCCTCAAACCCAGAAGATTTATGCTTTCACATCAACATGAAAATTTCAACTAGTGAAACTATTCTTCAATTAAGAAACACAGGTCAAGGACTATCCATGCAATCTATGGTCTGTAAAGTAAGTTGTGAAGTGGGTCTGTTACATGATTGCCTGGATAAAATGACAGTAGAAATTGAAGCACAAGACAAGCTGAAGAATTTGCTAAAAGAGCTTCAGAAGGCTGCTGAGAGCAGTCAACATGAAGCACAGCAGCACTCATGGGTGGCATGAGTTCATCCAGGCCATGATAGTCCACTGTCAGACTCCACTCTCAATTGGACTTCTGTGCTGGCCATACAGGACTGTTGAAGGGTGAGCAAGTTCTACCAATCACTCTTTGGATCTCCAGTTGATGAATCAGCTTCTGAATGGGAATCAGGGAGTCTCAGATGATGAGGTATTGTCATCTGTGTACTGTCATGGTAGCAGTTGACACCTGTCATTCTTCGACCTTTAGCAGCCCCACAACAGAAGGGTCTTCTGACACGCTGGGCAGAAGAGACAGTTGTTCATTTTTTTCTCCCTTTAAGGCAGCTATTCCAAAAGCCCACGGGTACCCTTTTAGGTCTTTGAAATACCCTCTCCAGAGGAAGTCTATCCCAGGATGCACAGAGCCTCTGGGCCAGTCACAATGGGGTGTTTTTCCCAGTCATGCCCAGTTAGACTCACTTCAGCTTCTAGTGGAGTCAATTGCTGTGATCCCCCTGTCACTCCAGAAATGTAGACATGTTCTGACTCTTCATAGTTTGATGGTATTAGG